>CM077516.1:25645878-26217374 GCA_039654895.1 Mongoloraphidia duomilia | reverse complement strand
GCTAATAAACATTACACGAAAATTATAGCGAAAGTCAGATTTTTATTATTTTTTAAAATTTGGCGCAAAATAGTTAATTTTGCTAGGTATACACTATACTCACTTAATATTTTCTCTTAAATTTAAGTAACAATGATCAAAGAAATAATCACTAATAACAATAAGCAATACATTAAGTTATATAGGTAATAATAAATCAAAACGTCGTTGTCTTTTCACAAAAACATTAACATTGTTTGAAATGCAGCTAGAAACAATTTAACTCGCCAAACGAAAGTCGAAACATGAAATGCTAGGTATCACGTGACATGGCCTTGATATTAGTTTTCAATTTTAATCGTGTGTAACATAGAGGGCTATACTATACAGAGATGTCATTATTGGGTTTTATTGTCATATGAATTTAAACCCAATTGTCGCACATAATACACAAATGTAATAAGTCGCTTATCAGTGATTCGTTCAAATTTTGTGGGCGGAACCTATCCAAAACCGCGGTATATTTAAAAAAGAATAATAATAATACTAAAATATTGAAAAATATTGATTTAAATTCAAGTTTAGCTGTGGCATCGCGGTGTAAGATGCCACAACTAAAACAGAGGTAACAGTGCGGCACTATTCACACACATTGTGTCACAGTAAATGCGTAACATACACACACACACACACACACACATACAGACATCAGTCAGAAAATGATCTTAAACGATTACTAGGGTCTCAAAACGTGAAAATCTGTTAAAATCTCGAAATATTGTTTTCGGACTGAATCCATTACTTCCCTACCATAGTAGAGGTGGGAAGTAATAATTTAGGATTGAATATAGACGGTGGTTTTTAGAGCATATTCCCATTGAAATTTCGAATCGAAAAGTCCTTCACCGTTTTTGCCTTCGAAGTGTAATTACTAAATGATTAATTCCTAAAATTAATTTTCTTTTTACTTCCCACCTCTACTAAAAATTGTGTTTTAAAGACCACCAACAGCTAAGGTTATTTGGGCCTAGTCAAAGAATAAAAAAAAAAAGAGTGTTTATTTTTTGCAAATATTTACTAGGTGGGAAGTATAGGACTGGTCATCAGTCGAATTTTTTGTTTAATTATCGTTGCCGTTGTCTTCGTCTGCAGTAATATGACAGCCTTCATTTTTTTCCATAGCCACCTCTTCTCCATTCATCACGGAGGAAAGCATTCAAATTTATGTCTATAAGAAGTGTATAGAAGCGATGGCATATTCTAATTTAGTGCCAAAAAGAGATTAGTACAGAGCGGGCCAGTGGCGGCGCTAGGATTTTTTTGTTAGGGTGGGCCAGACTTGGGCATGGTGTTCTGAAGGTGGTGCAATAACATTTGTTCCCAAAATTTCAGTGCTCGTCAAAATTTTAACCCAGATATTTTGCTATAGAATTTACAAGAAAAATATGTTGAAATTTCAAGGGTTAAAAACGTATTTAAAAGATAAACTAAAGATTGGGGATTATTTCCAGGGTGGGCCAAGACCACCCAGCCCACCCTCTAACGCCGCCACTAGAACGGGTCAAAAGTAGGTAAACAGTACTGACCGGCTCATAGTTCATTATTTCTTTTTATTTTACAGGTTATTGAGTACTGATGATGATGGCACGGAATTTGAGAGTCAAAGAATGAAAGTGGATTCTGAAGCGGTAGGTACTGAAAGACTTAAAATGACGGTAGGTACCTATTGAAAGATTGAAAATGACAATGATAATTTTAAATACATCTTTTTTTGTTTTCTTCCGTATTGAAAGGAATTATTAGTATATCAAAAAACTAAAAAGCAATTCATTATAAAATTATTAGTTTGAAAATACTATAATGAATCTAGGAAGGAAGGCGGAAGTTTGATCTATTAAAAAAATGAAAATTTAACACCGTTGGTTTATTATAAATATTTAATTTATTTTTAATTTTTTAACATTTTTCTTCCTACAAATCAAACATCGACATAAATAGACAGGTACAGCGATGAATGCAATACCAATTGCCAGTAGAAGAGCTAAGACATCTATGGAGTGTGTCTGGTAAGCTGGCATGTAAAGGGAAGGAGGATGCAGGTGCTGTGCCCCGCCGTGTCTTAGTACGTGCTCTGTCCAGAATACGGCTCTTTCCAGTGGGGTTTCAGGTTGATCTCTATACTGTGCTGACGCCCGTTTTATGTTTTCTTTGTATCTGTAACATATAAAGTAGGAAAAACTTTTTATAAGAAAATAAAACCTACTTCAAAAAAGTCATTAAAAAGAGAAAAATAATAAAATTTCTATTTTTTACTATTTAGTGGCTTTGCAATACGTAGGTTGCATGTCTTGATATTTGATTACTAAACTTAAAAAATCTGTAAATCGGTTGACCCTGCAGGCTATTCTTGGAACTTCCCGCTATTTTCAAGCGCTTTGAGTTCGAAGCACTTGATAATATACCCAAAAGTAGATTTTTGAGCTCTTCGAGCTCAAAAATCTGAAAATTGCTGATAACCACACTATTTTAATTTTTGAAAAGCTTTAACTTTTGAACGCGTTGTTCGATTTTGATCTTTAAAACGGCGTTTGACGCAGTTTTTTAAGCTCTAAAAACATTGTAAGAGGTATAAAATCGATTGGTTGAGAAATCTCGAAGTTATTTTGAAAAAATACTTTTTTCGAAATTTGTTGACTACGATATCTCTCGAACGGATTAACCTATTTTGATCCGCTTAGTGGCATTCGACGCAGTTTTCTGAGGAGAAGAGCTGATTAGATTATGAAATCAATCGGTACAATAATCTAGAAGTTATTTTGAAAAAACGTCGTTTTGTAAGAACAAAATATGTTCTTACTTTTAATAAATAAAACACAATATATTCTATTAGAATAAATTCGTAATGAAATATGTTTTCTTCGATATGATATTTTTATGAATTCAAAACGAAAAAAGTGTTATTGATTATCAACAACTTTCAATTTTATGGCGTCGCTATGTAAAAATAATTTTGAAAAAGGCATATCAAGAATGAGTGTAATGTAACAAAATTATTGCTACATTACACCCCCCCTGCGCGTGGAAAAAAAATTGAAATGGAAGGTTCGAACTTCCAAACCAACTGCAAAACACCACGCGCAGGAAACAAAATTAGCTGTCTGATAATATATTAAATATAAACAAAATAATGTACAAATCATTAAATAATACACACTGAAAACGAGTCAATTTTCAATGTTTGCAGTTTTTAAACGATCACAAGAAACACTATCTTGACGACCATTAATGTCTAAAATAAAGTATTTATCACTTTTTGAAATAACACGAAAAGGTCCACTGTATGATGGTTTCAAACTTGAGAAAGCGTTAATGTTTCGCACAAACACAAAATCTGCATTAATTAGTGGATTTGAACACTTAGGAAACTCTTTATCAAAATAGTACTTCGGCAAATTTGTTTTTAAACGATTAATAAAATCACTATCAGTAGAATTTAATAGTTTTTGTTCAAAAAATTCTGCAGGAAGTCTAAGAGAAGATCCATATAACATCTCAGCAGGACTGGCATTCACTTCTTTCTTTATTGAAGAACGAATAGAGAGTAAAGTCCAAGGTAAAACATCAATCCAGTTTTGATGATTAGAACATTTCAAAGATTCTTTTAAACGTCTATGGAATCTTTCGACGAGGCCATTAGATTGGGGATGATAGCTTGTCGTCATTATATGTTCAGTACCTATTTCTTTAAGAAAATGTTTCCACATGATTGACTGAAATTGCAGTCCTCTGTCAGTAGTAATTTTTCCTGGACAACCAAAACGGGAAATCCAGTCAGAAATGAAAACATTGATTATATTTTCAGTTGAAATGTCTGTTAATGGTAAAGCTTCTGGCCAACGTGAAAAACGGTCAACGATGGTCAGTAGATACTTGAATCCATTACAAAAGGGTAAAGATACGATATCTAAATGTATATGATCAAATCTGTTATCAGGTTCCTTAATAGGAAAAATTGGTAGTTTCACATGAGTCGTTATCTTATTTTGCTGGCAATTTAAACAATGCCTTGTCCATTCTCTTACTTGTTTATTCATACCTGGCCAAAAAAATCTGTTGACCAATTGATTTTGCGTTGAACGTATACCAGGATGACCGAGATTATGAACAGAATCAAAAATATTTCGTCGAAAATCATCTGGTATATAAGGACGAGGTTTCTTTGTTGAAAACTCACACCAAATCATTTTTCCGTTTTTTAATTTAAATTGTTTAAAATTAAATTTCGGTTTTGAAATTAATTTTAAAAGTTCTTGATTGTTACTTTGTGCAATAGAAATGTCATTGAAATCTATTGACATGCCATCAGGGCAATAAACTTGATTAATACGTTTTTTATTTGTTTTAACATTGATAATATTTATTCTTGAAAGAACATCAGCAGGGATGTTTTCTTTGCCTTTAATGTGACACACATCTGACGTAAATTGTTGAATAAATAAAAGTTGTCGGAGTTCTCTTGGTAGATAATTATCCGATTTAGATTTCAACGCCAAAGTAATTGGACGATGATCAGTAAAAATTGTAAAATGACGACCTTCAATATAATGTCTGAACTTCTTAATTGAGCAATAAATTGCCAGAAGTTCTCGTGAAAATACACTGTACTTTGTTTCTGTTTTTGTTAACTTCCTGGAGAAAAAAGCAAGTGGCTTGAATTCATTATTAATTTTCTGTTGAAGAACTGCACCAATTCCAATATCTGAAGCATCGGTGCTGATAGACAATGGTGCTCCTCGAACAGGATGCGAAAGAAGGGCACATTGTGCTAATGCGTTCTTCGCGTACTTAAATGATTCCAAAGCTGGAACATCAAGAGATACAGGTTTATCTGTAGCTTTACCAGGAATTATAAATTTATTTAAAGGAGCTAAAATTGATCCACAATTATAAATAAATCTATTATAAAAATTAATTAATCCTAAAAAGTTACGTAACTTTCGTTGAGAATCAGGAATAGGATAATCTTGAATAACTTTGACTTTTTCTGGTAGTGGACTAATTCCGTTAGTTGTGACAAGGTGTCCTAAGAAAGTGAGTTCTTTCACTGCAAAGATACATTTTTTTGAATTAATTGTTAAGCCAAAATCATTTAATCTTTTGAAAAGTAAATTTATATGATTAAGATGTTGTTCTTCATCATCGCTAAAAACTAAAATGTCATCTAAATACACAAATACAAAATTAAAACCGGAAATAACTGTCGACATAAATCTTGAAAAAGTTTGACCAGCATTTCTCAGACCAAAATTCATCTGTAAATATTCAAAAGAACCAAATGGAGTAATAATAGTAGTTTTGGGAATATCATCGGGATGTATTGGAATTTGGAAATACGCTTGTTTTAAATCTATTTTAGAAAATATTTTTTTGTTTGAAATTTTGTACGTAAAATCTTGTAAAAAAGGAATGGGATATCTGTCAGGAATAGTAATAGCATTAAGTCTACGATAATCTCCACAGGCACGATAAGATCCGTCTTCTTTTTTGACCATGTGAAGAGGGCTTGACCAGGGGCTATTAGAACGTCTAACAATTCCTGACTCAAGTAGTCTATCAAATTCAGATTTGGCAATATCGTATTGTTCAGGATTAAGTCTTCTAGGTGCAGAAAAAATTGGTTTACCATCAGTAAAAATTCTGTGAAAAAAATTATGATTAATTTTTTTCTTAAGGTCAAAATTAGTTAAATCAGGGTATTTGTCAAGTAATTTTAAATATGGGTTAGTAAGGGAAATATTTGACACAAAGTTATTTGCAAGAGAAAGTTGCCTAGAAAAGAAGTCGATGGAAATGTTAAAATGTGTTAAAAAATCTAATCCGAGGATTGGGAATTGAACTGGAGCCACAAAAAAATTCCAGTAGAATATTCTACCTAGGTTAAAATCTAATTTTAAGTTTAATTTACCAGTGGCTTTGATATAAGAACCGTTTGCAGCAGTAAAAAATTTAGTAATAAAATTCATGTCTTGTTTAAAATTATCAGAAATTGAACTTGGTATAAAACTGTTGGTTGAGCCCGTATCTATTAGAAATTTTATATTATTAATTTTGTCAAGAGAAAATAATAGGTGAGGGGATTGGATTTGCGTGTTTGAATGTTCAGAAACCAATCCAATTCTGAACAAATTTAGTTTTCCGATTTCTCGTAAAAAATACATTGAGGGTCACATTTATTTGCACGACGGCCAAAATTTTTGTGATAAAAGCATATAAAAGGTTCATTCTTGTAAGAAACTTGGTAAGAATTTTTATTCAAAAAACGTTTATTGTAATCAAAATTAGATGAAGATGATTCGATAGAACTGAGACGATTATTAATTTTATCGATAGAATCGGTAAGTTGCTTATGAAAGCTAGATTCAGTAGAAGATTTAAGTGAATTGCATGATTCATTTTGATTTATTAAAAAAATTTTGTCGGCAATATTAGCAAGGGAATTTAAATTTTGATTTAAATTTGGAATAAGGGAAATTTGAATATTATTAGGAAGTTTATTAATAAAAATTTGTTTAAGAGCTTCTTCTGGTAAATTTAAATTTCTAGAATAACGTTGAATATTGTTAAGAATAAAAGATGGTTTCTCAATATTATTGGAATCAATTGAAAAAAGTTTTTTTAAATTACTATTTTGGTCAATATTAAATTTAAGTAAAATTTCTTTTTTTAAAATTTCGTACTGATCGTTTTCCGGAATATTAAAAATGACATTACTGACGAGTGTGGCAATAGACATTGGTAACGAAGAAACCAATAAGTCATACTGTTTTTGAGAATTCTTAATGTTATTAAGAGAGAAAAGTCTCTCAACTTGTATAAAATATAACTCTGGATCTATTAAACTAAATTCTGGGAGCTTAATATTATTTGTCATAATGATAAATTATAAAAAAATTACTTATCTTAAATATAAAAATTGTGTTCCTTTCAGTCGGGGTCACCAATTGTAAGAACAAAATATGTTCTTACTTTTAATAAATAAAACACAATATATTCTATTAGAATAAATTCGTAATGAAATATGTTTTCTTCGATATGATATTTTTATGAATTCAAAACGAAAAATTACTGAATTTTGTTACATTACACTCATTCTTGATATGCCTTTTTCAAAATTATTTTTACAGTTTTAACAACTTTTTTTTTCAGTTTTTTTGGAATTTCTCAAAATCTATTGGGCCGAATCGGTTCAAATTTTCTGGAAATCTAAGTTCAGTGGAACCTTTCGAATAATATCAATAATCAATATAATATCAATATCAATAACTTCTCTATTTTTGAAAATTTTTAATTTTCTTAGCGGGAAGTTAAAAAACTCTACTGTTAACTAAAGCGAATAAAAAAAAAGAATAAAAAGTATCGAATGTTATTATCGGTGGTAAAGTAATTACATTGGGTTATTGAGGACTTCTTGAATGTTTTTTTGCAGTTTACTGCCAGTTAGTTCCGTGATGCCGATTTGTTGTCCATAACCTCGTGATATCATCTTCCTGATATTCATGTTTTGATCACCGAAGACTGGTATACCGACGATAGGTACTCCGTGATATATAGCTTCCTGGACACTCAAAGCACCTCCATGTGTGATAAAAAGACGGCAATTGGAATGCGCTAAATATGTGTATAGAAAAATTTTAATATCTCAAATTATAGGTACCTAAGCATTTAAGATCATTTTTCATAACTGAAAATTCTCTACGAATCAAATTTGTATTTATATTTTTTTAAATTTCTTTTAATTAAATATTTGTTTCAAGAATAACAACGGTATTGATGATTCAGCCCAGTGGTTGGAGAGTAAAAAAATCTCCGAATTCGAAATTAATTATGGGAAAGCTGGAAATGGTTTTAATTCCTTCAGCTTAGGTCTGAAGTAAACATATTAAGTTTCCCCCACCTGCTAGTTGAGCTTTAGCCGCTGCGTGCAGATTTATAGTCAGAAACACGTGTTTTAATTAACATCAAAAATTGACATTACCTATGCAATTAAAAAATATTTCAAACGAAAAATGCTTGCCATAAAATTTTCCACATTTTTTGTCCCAAACATTTTTTGATAAAACTTGTCATTAAGCCAGAAATTAAATTTCGTATTGTTGAAAATATCCCCTATTGAAATTATCTATAACGTTTTTGAAATGTTCGATATGAACGCGAAGTACTCTAGTAAGAAGAGTGTTTAAGAAATATGAAGTTCCCATACGAGGATTATATAGAACTATTCATGGGCTATCGAACTGCATCGAAAAATTTGGAAAACCTGGTTGTGGCCACGCTGCTGACACAATTTTTTCAAGGTAGTATTTTTTAATGTGGAAATGGAACACTTGACGCGACGTGCTCTAGTTAAAAAGTGTGTTCTCATATGGAGGTTATAGACCTATTCATGGGCTATCTAACTGTGTCGAAAAAAATGGAAAATTTAAAAGGAGCCACCCTTCAAAAACAATTTTTCCAATATAGTGCTTTTTGACTTAAAATTTGAATTCTTGACGCGAAGCGCTCTACAAAAAGTGTGTTCAAAAAATATTTAATTCTCATATGGAAGTTATACACCTATTCATGGGTTATCTGACTGTATCGAAGCAATTTTTCCAATATCTTACTTTTTACCTCAAAAATTCTATTTAAAAAAATTGATTTTTTAGGGTGGCTGCTTTTAAATTTTCCAATTTTTTCGATAAAATTAGATGGATAGGGTTTATAACCTCCATACGGGAATGTAATATTTCCTGAACACTTTTTTTTAACTAGAGCACGTCGCGTCAAGTGTTTCATTTCCACTTTAAAAAATACTACCTTGAAAAAATTGTGTCTGTAGGGTGACCGCAACCAGATTTTTCAAATTTTTCGATCCAGTTCGATAGCTCATGAATAAGTCTATAATCCTAGTATGGGAATGTAATATTTCTTAAACACTCTTTTCTTAGTAGAGTACTTATTCGCGTTCATATCGAACATTTCAAAAATGTTATATGTAATTTCAATAGAGGATATTTTCAACAATAAGAAATTTAATTTCTGACTGAACGACAAGTTTTATCAGAAAATGTTTGTAATAAAAAATGTGGACAATTTTACGGCAAATATTTTTTGTTCGAAACATTTTTTAATTGCATAATGTAAATGTTCGATGTTAATTAAAACAGGTATTTCTTACTATAAATCTGCACGCAGCGGCTAAAGCTCAACTAGCAGAAGGGAGAAAATTTAGTATGTTCATTCCAGACCTAAACTGAAGGGATTAAAAACCATTTCCAGCTTTCCCCTAATTAATTCCGAATTCAATCCTCCAACCACTGGGCTCTAATTGTACAGTTTATTAAATATTTTAGGTAAAAATAATATTTCAGGCCGAGAAAAGTCTCAGTTATGAAAAATGAACTTGATGTTTACAATTTAAGATTTATTTTTAAATTTCTTACATAATATATTGCCTTGCGCTGGTAACCATTTCTGGATCATAACGTTATCTGGTTTTCCCGGAAGGGAATCTGATTCGAATTTCCACAATACTTTGTATGGAACCTGTTTGAGTGCCTTTAGTATTTCATCCAATTTTTTCTTGCCCAGGTTCTCTGAACGAACGTTTGTGCCAAGTGAAAATAATATAAAACCGTTATTTGCACTGTCCAAGAATTGTTTTATATTTTTCTGAAATAAAATAAAATAAACTTATTAAGGCTCGTATTCACCGAGCCTAGTTAGTTATTTATTCCGTTGATTTATTTCCCTGGTAACTATTACTCGTAATAAATAGCGATAATTCAATTCACCAAACGTAGTTAAGTTTACTGCAGGTATAAATCGTAAGAATAACTATTCTGTCCAATTTCAAGGATATAAATACTTATTCGCCTAGTAAAATAGGATGGGCACGAAATGCACAAATTACTTTATGACCTGGCGACCTTTACAGGTAAATATTAATTCCATATCTTTCAGGTAAAGGCTTTTGTAGTAAAATAAAATAAATTTACATTTTAGATCGATGCGCCATCGGACGGATCTTTGGTAAACGTGCATTAGAATCAAAATATTTGAGAAAATGTCCAAAGTGTATGGTATAAAATAAATTTGTACCTGAAGTTACTATTGTATCGAATAAATTGCTTGGTGAATTAAAAGTTAATTTTATTCCAAGGATTAAATTTATTCTAAGATTAGTAACTTCTATCTTTAACAGTTTTTGGTAAATACGGGCCTAAAAGAATGGGTGTTAGTGCACTCTTGTAAATAGGTCAGCTCTAAGAAATAATTTTTATCAAATCTGTTATATTTATTTTATTAACGTTAATAGACAACACATTTTAACCGACTTCAAAAAAGAGGGGTTAACCGCTTTGAATGATTTAGACCCCCTTGTGCCCAGGAAGATGCCGGAATGGTCGCATAAAATTTGCACTTAAATCGGTTCAGTAGTTTTTTTTTTCTAGTAGGTAGGTACCTAATCAAATTATTATATCAAGTAAAAAGTCGGTTAAAAAGTGCAAACTACGCATATTATTGCAAATAGATAGTTATAGGTACCTATTATAAAGATCTTTTTGACGTGATTTAATATTATTGTAGATCTTTATATAAAATTAATAATAAAAAAATAAAACACAACAAAATTTGATTTAATCAAGACGAGTCTAAAATATGTCTGCTCACAACGAGATTACAATTTTGAATTACTTGTTTGTTTCAAAAGCGTAGCTAATAGAAACTGCCAAAACAAAACAATGTTGTGTCGACAATGTAGAGTATTATGTTGACTCAAAATGACACAACATAACACCCCCCTTCGCATGGGAAAATTACAAATGAAAGTGGCCAGTTTTCAAAACTAACTGCAAAACCCACAGGAAGGAACCAAAGAGTAGATGTATAGTTTATTACGCATTAGTAAATACATACTAGTGTTTGTTATGATAAAAAAAATTAATATATCATGGTGATCTTTGTCTGAGAACCATAGATGGACAGCTAGCCACGTTGTAGAAGGCGTGACAAAAGCAGGAGTCCACTAATGAAGTTCGTGAAGACGTAATATCAATGAAGTAAAATAAGTCTACGAATTGATGAAAAATAATGGTAAATAATAATTAAATCAGCTGAACATCATTCTGCTTTGAGCTTGCGTAAAAAAAAAATTGTTGAACATAATTCTGCTGAAAAGACAAAAAGTATCAATTCGATGCAGATGATCAAACACAGGGAGAACAGGTAATATCCTGGAAGTGTACAAACATATATAGGAGTGTATCGACCTCAGCAGGAGTAACCTGAAAGAATATAACGAATAAGAACTAGTTGTTCGCTTCGTAAAAATGACGGTAGCATGTCGCTAATCCGTTGCACGGAGGAAAATAAGGCAGCAAAACCCATGTCTAAATCAAAAAAGTAAATATTTGATAGACAAAATAAAAAATGTTAAATACTGAATAATTATAAATACCAAATATCAAAATTCGTAGTGCTAGTGCAATTAGTGCAAATATAGATATGAATTGTTTGATATAATGTTGTGAAATGTAATGTGAATGATTATAAATATATGTTAAAAGAGCATAAAAAGCATAAAATTATTAAAAAATATAAATGTCAAAATGAAAAAATTATCAATAAAGTAAGTTACCATGGATGATAATCTGAAAAAGTAACTTAGGAAAATAAGTAAATAAATTTATTGTACTTAAAAATAAATGAAGCGTTTGCGAAAAAATAATTAAAAAATGTCACTTTTTATCCGTTTTTCCAATAAAATTCTCCATTTTAATATATTATTTATGTTTCTTCTAAAGCTTCTGTCCATAATATAATATTTTGAAAAAAATATAAGTAATGATCAACTAAAGAGTAAAAATGAAACTTTTCACAAAAAAATTGAATCGTCTTCAAAAAAGTCACTCAAAATGGAAAAATAATTAAATTTTGAGTTCGGCGCCAATTTAATTACTAATACTTTTATTAAATTGTCACCGACCTCAAAATTTAATTATTTTTTTCTAGTTAGTGGCTTTTCAAAAGCGGTTCAATATTTTTATGTAAAATATTTTATTAATTATTAAGACTTATTATTGAAATTACCACAACATTTTTTTGAAACTTGTTAGTTTAATAGTTATAGCTACATTTGTTTTATTACTTACATCAAGAATTGGTTCAGCCGGTTTTATGTGTAATCCGCCAACTGGTATAACAGAAGGCATAATCGGCCTTGGATAATCAAGTACTGGATGAGAGTTAGCCAAGTAAATCTGAATTTGTTTATTACCTTCTAATATTGGCTTTATTTCATTGCCATAATATTCTTTAACTAATTTCTCTATTACAGGAACATAATGATATTTGTAATAATACGTGATATAACGCGTATAAATATAATTCCAAAATCTATCTGACAAACACATTTTATTTGTCATATGTCCTGCAGTTGGAATTAATACTGGATATTCATAGTCACCAGTATAATATGAACTCCACGGGAGAAGACCGTAAGGACTGACTCCAACAACGGGGGGCGACCCGAAATAATCTATTAATGGATAAAAGCATTCTCCTCCGAATGTGTCCAAAATTATCAAGTCGAATAAATCTCTAGGATAATTTTGCAATATTTTTAAACTTTTAGATTTTAGTTCAACTTTGCATTGTGTATAGCCATATTCAAAGAATCCAGTCCAATCGTCAATTGGCTTCATATCAACGTATTTCATAATATCAATGTCTTGATATATATCATCATACACACCTGTAATAATAAATAATATAATTGTAAAAGAAATATTGTATGTACTTATTTCGGAAGAGGAATTAACAGTTAATCAATTATAATATATATATTATTAGAATCCTTTTCTTATTTGTTGTACAATGTACATATATTTTATCAACCAGAAAGTACACGGGTCAATTTTTTCTACATTTTAAGTCAGAATACCCGTAAATAACATAAGACTTCTTATATTTAAGTAGTGGTTCAATGTTTTTTACAATTTTTGTAAAGCTTAACAGCTGGAGGGTCACTGATTTTGATTAGTTTTTTAGGTCAAACTTGAGCTGCAACAAAAAATATGTCACTTATATAATATATATGTGTCATATTTTTAGAGCTAATTTACCCTTAGCAGGCGAAACACAGTTTGTGTTATTTAGTACATATTTTTTTCCGTAAATAAAATTAATGTATTATACTATTCGATCTATTTGGCTTTATTTTCTGAGATTCTGAATTTTGAAAATGAGGAATTACACAATACAGTATATTATAAACATTCATTTTCAAGGGCGCCTTGAAAACATTGTAATGTTTGAATTATTTAGATCTTTTGAGCTATTTTTTTTTATCACAAGGCTTATAGACTACCTATGTTATACACCGTGTCCCAGATTGATGTAGTCGCGGACTTAATATAGTTTACACTTGAGTTTTCCAGTGTAAGTTCACAAAAAGTCAGTAGCTTAGCAACAAATTTTGTTTTCAAAGGTAAATGTAAATGTCAAAAATTAAAAGAAATAATAATTGTCGTGTAAATGCCTCGAAATTATTAAAACGATGACCAGAAAGAAGAATCATTGCAAGATTGGAAATGCAGGAATTTGCTAGTATCAAATATTATCAACTCTTGTTATGTTTTAATTGAATAATATTGAGTAATTTGGATTGTATAATATAAACAACTGAGGTGTTTTGATAATAATTTTTTTATTGAATTTTTATGATGTAACCTTAGTAATTGATACATTACTATCAAAAGCCAAATTACAATACGCAAAAATTAAAAAACTGCGGTAACTAGATGATACAGGTGTAAACTTTTTTAAGTCCGCGACTGTACCAATATAGGGAATTTAGCATTGGGACAAAATGAATGAATCAGAATAAGCCATGTTATTCTTAATGATATTCTTATTTTCCAAAGCCTACTTGTAACCAAACTTTCTTCTTATGGAAAAACAATGTTAAATATTTACACGTAAATCGTATGTATACATCAAAATGTGACACACTGTGTATATATATAATTCTACTAACCTTCCATGTGAATTCCGGTGAGATTTGGTGTTATTGTTTTCTCTTTATCAGGTCCAATGTATGTCACATTGTGTCCTTTTTCAGCGAGAGCAATTAAAATCGCCCTATTCCAGATGTGATGGCTTGGCGATATTACGCCCGTTATTGCTAATATATTGGCGCCATTTACGTTGTAAATGAAGTATAGCGTGAGCAAAATACCTTGTAATAGAATCATTTTTTGTATTATTAATTTGACGTGGTCTAACCTTGTGTTTAGTCGCGTATGAAATACGGATGGAAGATGTGCCGGTTTTTTTAAATAAGTATATTTTTAGATATGATATCGATTCACTACTACTATACACGTTTGGGATTGCACAACACATGCTTTTCTTTCGAATGTTGCCTTGATTATTTAATTTATCTTATCGAAATCGTTTTAACAAACATTTTAAGTACCTATCTACTTTTTGATAGAATAACATTTTATAATGATTACAAGTTTTGTCTTGTTTAGGAAATTATCATAATAATATTTGAAATATCTTTTTTTTTTTTTTAGGGAACACTTATAATTTGGTCCTGTCCGTCTGTCCGTCCGTATTTCACAGCCATTTTACTCGGAGACTATTGGCACTATACAGCGTGTCCAAAAAAGAATGGGACATAGAGTAACAGCTGATTCCTTACAAAAAATATTGCGATAGATCTCCTCTTGTCTATTTAGAAAGCTGGTATTAAAAGAGATACAGGGTGTCAAAGATTAATTTTTATTTTTGATTTTCTTAAATAACTTTTAAAATAATTTAGACATTTTAATGAAATTTGGTATATGAGGATTTTTTGACATGAGAAATCTGACCTTGGTATGACTCTTACTTGTAGGGGGTGCCACTTACACACCTTTTCACTCATTCAAATAGTCAGAACATTTTTGTACGCACTCATACTATTTTTTTTAATCAAAAAATTGATTTTTCCGTCATTTTTACGTAAAAAAGGTATACTTTGTAAAAGTGGCTAGGAGTAACCTTTTTCAAGATATTTGCACTTAAAGTAATCGATGCAATGTGGTTTTAAATGGCAAATTTTAGTTAAATAATAATTTCTTATTTTAATTAATATTTTATTTTAAATAGCGAATCAAAAACATTTATTTTATTGTAGAAGTAATAAAATTAAGAAAAATCGCAGGATAGTGGACAAAATATTTTGTCCACTATCCTGCGATTTTTCTTAATTTTATTATAATCACGATGGACACGATTTCTAATATTTATTTAGAAGGTTTTCAAAATGACAACCATGAACTTCAACACATTTTTCAAAGCCACCTATGTTCATTTTCAAAATTTGCCATTTAAAATTACATTGCATCGATTACTTTAAGTGCAAATATCTTGAAAAAGGTTACTCCTAGCCACTTTTACAAAGTATACCTTTTTACGTAAAAATGACGGAAAAATCAATTTTTTAATTCAAAAAAATAGTACGAGTGCGTACAAAAAAGTTATCACTATTTGAATGAGTGAAAAGGTGTGTAAGTGGCGCCCCCTACAAGTAAGAGCCATATCAAGGTCAGATTTGAATTTCTCATGTCAAAAAATGCTCACATATCAAATTTCGTTAAAATGCCTAAATTATTTTAAAAGTTATTTAAAAAAATCAAAAATCAAAATTTAAACTTTGACACCCTGTATCTTTTTTAATATCAACTTTCGGAATAGACAAGTTGGGGTCTATCGCAAAATTTTTTTGAAAGGAATCAGCTGTTATTTTATGTCCCATTCTTTTTGGGACACCCTGTATAGATGAAATTTGGAGGGTAGGTGTCTTCTATTAACCGCTATACATTGGTGAAGTGAAATTACGAAAAAAAATTAGAGGTGGCGCTCCATACATGTAAATGAGGGATTAAAAAAAATTTCCAGTGCACACAAGCGTGTGGGATATCGTTAGATAGGTCTTCGAAAATGGTGAAGAAGTTTCAAAATGACTTTTTTATTTATGTCAATAGCTAGTGAGATATGCACTTCTAAAGTCGTAAAAAGTGTGTCCCCCCTCTAACTTTTCAAATATAGAATAGAAAATTCTGAAATTATTTAAGGAGGTAGAACTTAAAAAACACTTCCACTTTTAAAATGGCGGTACAGCTGTATCATATATCTCAACAGGAGAGGGGCGAATAATTTTTTTTTCATTTGAAAAACCTCGTTAATTTTCAACAAAGAGTCACCCCTTAAATTTTTAACACTTATTCGTTTACATCCAGTATAACTATTAACCGCTCGCGACTTATTATAATTGATTAATTGGGTATAATATTATATTTCTTACCGCTTTTGACATAAACTTGATTTCAATCCAACTTGGAATCAATCCGATTTGCACCAGAGCGAAGCCGGGGCGGACAGCTAGTATAGACCTAAATCTTCTTCAAGAAATAAGCTATCGAATGGTAAAAATTGCATTCAAATCTGTTTAGAATATCGGATTCAATTTGATTTTCACTAGGGTGAAGCCGGGCCGGGATAAAATGTATATTGTAGCCTATTTATTATATTAACGGAGAGTCTAAGGAATACATTGGTGAGCGTTTCATCAAAATCCGTTTAGTAGTCTTGGAGATTAGCCCAAATAAACAAACAAACAAACGTTCCTTCTTTATATTATAGTACGAATCAAGAACAGTGGCACTTCAGTCCGGCTGACGACAATATTGTACTACCGATTTAGGTTCGCTGGCGTATAACCATAGACAATTACCACAATCGTAGACAATAACAACAAGGCGTATGTACTAGCCTAGCGGCACCGGCGAGAACTAGTTGTACCAACACGGCACATTGTGAAAGTTCTCCAGGCGGAAATGGAAGGGTTTGGTTTGAGGGCATCCAACGAACGGCGGGCGCGCGTTCTAGATGTGTATAACTACGTAGCTAATCAAAGTGTAATTTTACGGCCATATTAACAAGGTATAAATAATTTTCGTAACAATAGTATAGATAACATAAGTATTTTGTAGTAGTTTTTTCAAAGTAAAACTTCTTAGGCGTCACTGCCTCGATGATTTGAAAAGTAAAATGTTGGGATGAAACGGAAGTTTCGTTCAATTTGCAGAACAAAATGTCAGTATTAACCCCCTTGCAGAACGACATAAACACCTAGGCGAGCAAGTTTCCCTTTGATAGATGAGGTTAATACCGACATTTTGTTCTGCAAATTGAAATATATGCTTAAAACAGTCGCCGTAACAACATATTAAAATTTGAACCTTGAACTAATAATATAAATTTCGTCGGGTACATGACACGTTTAGGGTGATCTGCCACTCCTTTAATACTGACCAATCGATCTGCAAATATTATAATGGCATTATTGGGTCATCGACAAGCTATACAAACAATTTCACCTTGAAGCAATAATAATTGTGACCATTTTTTTTGTTACATGTTGGTGGCGGTATGCACCCCTCCCATACCGCTATCTAGCAAAATCCCTTACACAGGGCACTTTAATATGCCTCCCTCAACATCTTCACAAAAATAAGGCCTTGAATAAATAACACCAAAAAACTGTCACTAGTTCTCGGTCTATAAGCAAAACAGAGAGGAATGATAAATTAATCCAGTTCTTTCGTTACATTCAGTTAATTTTTAATTTTTTAGCACTTGTTTTTTTACAAAACAGATAGCGACATAAATATATGGGTACGGTGACGGCAACGATGACTATTGTTAGCAGGAACGCTATGACGTCAAGGGAATGCGTTTGATAGTCCGGCATGTGGACGGAAGGCGGATGCAGGTGCTGCGCTCCGCCGTGTCTCAGCACGTATTCTGTCCAAAATAAGGCCCTCTCCATTGGCGTTTGAGGCTGGTCTCTGTAGCGGGCCGATGCTTTCATTATATTGTCCTTGTATCTGAAATAAGATTATTTATGAGGTCTGTTTTAATAGATTGCACACAATCTTTGAGTGCATTATAATATAAACAGAGGTTTATTATAATATTAGGTATATACAAAATGATTCACAAAGTTCTCCCGCACATTAAGAGAATGTTCTTGAGGTTATTTTTAGTAAAAAAGTTCATGTGAACTTTGGTTCATTGCGACGATTCACTGGATAAAACAACATACGGAATTTTTGAATATTTCGTTTGAACATAGGTTTTTTCCAAGGGAAGCACGTTTGTCATGCTTAAACAATTAAGTCTATAAGTATTTAATTTGTTATAAAAATAACAATTAGTTAAGGTCGAGATAATTTGAAATTCGTATACAGCATAATAAATATAGAGAATATAACCTATGTTCATACGAATTTTTGTTTAAAATAATATCAAGAATATTCTTATATGCCGCGAGAAATTCGTGAATCACCCTATGTTTAGTGAATTCATTAGTATATTGTATTACAAGGGGAAGGGAAGAAACACAACGTTTGCAACTAGTGCAGTGTACTAGTGTGAAGTTTGTTGCCCGAGGATAATTCGATTTGAAGTAGGTACCTGCAA
The DNA here is from genome assembly GCA_039654895.1 of Mongoloraphidia duomilia. NCBI lineage: Eukaryota > Metazoa > Arthropoda > Insecta > Raphidioptera > Raphidiidae > Mongoloraphidia > Mongoloraphidia duomilia. Next base: position 26,198,816 of record CM077516.1, on the reverse strand, counting down.
TTTGGGCGCGCAAAAAAGCCGCAAAAATATTAGATATCTCAGATCCATGTGAAATTTACGTAAAGTAATGTAAATATGTTTGCTTCCACAATACAAAATAATTAATATTAGTACAAATTACAAAGTAGAAACATACTCGCTACTGAAGGTAACTGACCTGAATGTCTGTCATTTTGACGTTTTAGAGTACTCAATAGCACTCTCTCTCTCTCTTTTAACAACGTTAAAAACAGAGAAAACCGACAACTGAAAATGTTCATCCCTAAAGGCGGTTTTCCACCAAACGGACTAGTCGAGTTTCTGTTTTGTTCCTGTTTTTTGAAACACAGAAAACAAAAAACAAAACTCGGACAAATTTGAAACTCTGTTTCTACCAAGCAGACAAAGTATCGTCGGAGTTTCGTTTTAGTTTTCAGTTCTTTTCCACCAAACGAACTAGTGCGTTGCTTTCAATTTTGAGGTTTGAAGACGAGTTTTGGAAATGTTTAAAGATGATTTTTTTATCATGGTTGGTGGTTGGTTTGTACTGCGTTCTATGGAGCAGAAATAAGTAGATACAAAATTTGCAAATATGTAGGTACTCCGATATTTTAATAATAATGAATTCATTATTATTAAAAGTGATGTCTGAATTTGCTTTCCTTATTGTTTTTATGTTTTTTTAGGAGAAGAAAGCGTCGCCATCATAGATATTGGGTTAAACCTGGTTTATCTAGAAGAGCAAATGATGGTGTCACACAATTAACTTACCTATGGCTTATTTTTATAAATGTAATATTCCACACTATACACAAAGAGAGCTGAAAAGGAACTAGGTGCGCATTAAAAACGCAACTTGTTGTTTCCTCTAGACAGACTCCAGTTTGTAAACGCGTCAAACTCTTTGATCTTACCGCTTCCGAACGGGACTCGAAAAACAAAACAGCAACAGTCGCAAAAACCTCGAGTCTTCAAAAAGTTTGTGCAAAGTTGCAGTTTTGTTTTTTTCGACACCAGTTTTTGTTGTGTTTTTGTTTTGTCCGTTTGGTGGAAAACCGCCTTAAGGTTGAAACTTTCAGTTTCAACCCGCTAAACAGGTACCAAAAATCGAGTTGTTGTGTAATCGGTGTTGTGTAAATCGGTGTTGTGTAAAATATTATTTAGCGTTTCTTGCTGTTTACTTACTTTGGATTGTTTAAAACTTCATTTACTGCTTTTGAAAATACATCTTTTGTAATTGAGTAGTGATTTTTAATTCCAACCCCGTATCCTCTTTGCATTAATTTATTTGCGTTCATTATTTGATCAAAGAAGAATGGTATGCAGACCATTGGAACGCCGTGGTATATTGCTTCTTGGGTACTTAAAGCGCCACCATGACTAATAAATAGGCGGATATTTGAATGACCTGAAAACGATTACAAAAATGGTGTTATAGAATTGTACTTCAAAAGATAGTTTGTTGGTTTATTATGAAATTCAAGAATTGGACGTTTCTGTATATAGCATACTTGTCCTGAAAATGATAACATTTTGTTGAGCTTGGAAGATGCATTTTTGATTTAATGAGTAGTAACAATATTATATTTATACTAGCTGTCTAGTCCGGTTTCTCCTAGGTGCAAATCTCTATATTCGCTCACTGCTCATTCCTCTCATGCTGTAGTGTAATAATATAAAGCTTATGCTACTCGCCATATTGTAGGCTTTTAAATAGTGGATGAATTTGTCAAATCGGTTCAGTGGTTCGAGAGTTTTAACATAGATACCAACTTTTTGTTATTTTATATTATATATTAGTACTAGCGACTTGGCCTCGGCTTCGCTCGGGTGCTAAGAATTTATCGAGAATTTATATATTAATAATTAAAGATTAAACACCTGCCCCTCCACCATATATGCACGTACTTCCACCATGCACGGTAATCTATAGTGGTTCCGCCCGACTTTGCGCGGGTGCCAAGAATTTATGAACCTACAGAAACCTTCTCGGTAGGGCCCAAACAACTCACCAAAGTTTCGTCGCAATCGGATGAGTAGTTTCTGAGATCACTTTTTTCACTCGGCCGAAGCCGGACCGAACAATTTTATAATTCAGAAACCTTTGCGGGCGTGCGTACAGGCACAACAACTCACCAAAGTTTCATCGCAATCGGATGAGTGGTTTCGGAGATCACTTTTTTCCTTGGGCGAAGCCGGACCGGACAATTTTATAATTCAGAACCTTTTCCGACGTGTGCAGAACAACTCACCAATGTTTCATAGCAATCGGTTGAACGGGGAGTCCATAAACAACACCCCCCCCCACACACACATTGACTGTTATATACATATATGTATAGAAGATAGACTATAGATAACAGAAATTATGCATAGTGCGTAGTATAATACGTACATGTATTTCTCTTAATTTTATTTTAAAATAAACAAGATAAATAAACGCGTACATTTATACTATGATATTAAACAATGATTAAGCTATGAACTAACACCTCACAATACTTCAAATCTTTGGCTTATCTAGCAGTTAGATTGTTAAGTAAACTTGATAGTTTCATAACTCAAGCTATTTCAGACAAAAATAGTCCAATTAAAATTTGTATCAAGGCTAAGGTTTTACCTAAAATATCTCCTTGCGCTGGTAACCATTTTTTTATCATAACGTTACTGGGAAGGCCTGGTAACGATTCAGATTCGAATTTCCATAATACTTTGTAAGGTACCGTTCGGAATGTGTCCAATATGGCGTTCAGTATATCATTTGATAAACCGTCAGATCTGACGTTAGTGCCCAATGAGAATAATATAAATCCTTCCTTTGCATCATCTAAAAATTTTTGTACGTCCTGAAAATGACGTAAATTATTTTTTATACTACATATATATAGTTTCAACTTTTCCTATTTGATTTCCTCTTTGTATTGTTATATAATACTTAACTATAGTCAGTCCTGAAATAGTATAGAGTTATATAAATGCAATAGTAAACATGTAACTAGAATATATTACATATATACTTCCTATTACATTTCTATAGATTAGGTGCCTAGCCTTCTTTTATGTATTTCTTACCTAAATATGCTTACTAATATATTTATTTACTCTATACTATTTCAGGACTATAAAGATGATATTATATCAAAGAAAAATTCGTTTAGTAGGCTACCTAAATGTAAATGAATGACACAAGAGAGTTTCTTTTGAGCTAGTCAATTTTTTTATCAATTATGTTTTAATAATAAATAATAAAAAAATGTAATTACATTAGGAATAGAACCTTTACGTTTTATATGCAGTCCTCCAACTTGTATCACTGATGGAACAACTGGCCTTGGAAAATCCAAAACTGGATCATTGTTGACTAAAAAAATACTAATATTTTTTTCAGTTTCGGATATAGACGTAATATTTTCCCCAAAAAAACCACGAGACCATTTCTCCACTTGTGGCAAATAAATATATTTGCGACCGATAAGGACAACATTTGTAAAGACATAATTCCAGACCCGTTCGGTAAAACTCATTTGATTAGTTAATCCTCCTCCATATGGTACCAGTGCTGGATATTCGTAATCTCCTGACATTTGTGATAGCCAAGGAGTTAAACCGTACGGACTTAATCCAATTGTTGGTGGCGATCCAAATCTTTGTATTATCGGAAAAACACATTCATAACTGAACATATCTACAAAGATTAGGTCGAATTTGTAGTCTGGCGGGTAATTTAACAATGCTTTAACTCCATTTGTCGATAGCTCAAGCCCACATATGAAAGGCATAAAGTCGATTAATGCATACATAAGTGAAAAATCGTTCATGTCATAAAAATCGGTTATATCAATATCTGAGTAGATTTGTTTGTAAACATCTGTAATAGAAATATAATATAGCGTTTTATTTTCGTTGTTTATGTTAGTGATGGGCGATACGAGATGTTTTTACAGTTGAAACACTTGTAATCGTTCATAATAACAATCGAGTCCACAATCGACTCGGAGTTTGATTTTACAATCGAAATGTTCGATTGTTCAAGTCGATTATTTGCCACATAGGTTATAGCAATTCAAGGTTATATGCAGTCGACTGACGTTCACGCTACTCGTTGATTGTTCACTGTTCACACTGTTCATTCGGTACTCACTACTCAGTGATCTCTTCACTATTGAATGCGTATTACGCTATATCTGCACAATCAACCATCGACTCGACCATGCAGTCGTTGAGTGATGGACGATTGTATAATATTATGTGGCTCTCGACAGTGTACCATTCAGTACTATCCGACTCGGTCTCGGTGAACTATGAAACAACAACACTCGAGTCCAAGTGACAACCATCGACAGTCATCGAGATGTTTGAACAATCGAGACTATCGACTAAAATATCTCGTAATCGTGCATCACTAGTTTATGTAAGATTCCCCTATATTAGACTACCCATTTTGATATTTGAATAAAATCTCAACGAGGTACATAACTGATTATTTTTTCTCTTTAGTGGGATTTATCATTATAAGTCGTCTTGCAACACTAATGAGCTGAAAGTCCGCCTTGCCGAAAATAGATGGAGATCTGCTTCGCCGGGTGATGCATAATTTTGCATTCAGAATTTAAAGTTGCATTGAAGTTGATTTTTAAAAGTTGTTGTCTACTTATAACAAATTTGCTTAAATTTAGTGTAACAAAAATATGTTTTTCTCAACATATAAGGATTTTATTCAAATATTAAAATGAGTATTCTAAAATAGAGATTATCACGTCGACATCCCTAAAATATATAAACAATTACTATTATTTATACAGAATGGTGCAGTTTTAACATTGAATATTTTGACAAAATATTTTTCTCGTCGTTTTGACTCTGAAAATTATAACAAATATCATCTCCCTCGTTTCCTAAGTAAAAATAAATCATTTTTTTATCAATTCTTTCGGAGAAAAACTGCAAATCAAAAAAAGTATACATGCATACCTTCTATATGATTGGCTATTTTCTAAAGATTTTTTCATTTAAATGTGACACACCAGTGGAATGGAATGAGGTTACGACTAAATTAATTTAAGAAAAAAATGCACGCTACTATCTATTCCCGATATTTTTGTCAATTTTTGAAAAACCTCATTATTTTGGAATAAGACAGGCTTTTATATTTTCCGCACACCTGCTATTTAAATGACTCATTAGAGGCCGCTATACATACATCGAAAGTAGCTATTTTGTAGTGGGTATGGCAAAAAAGTCATTTTTAAGCTTATTATGATATTGATTGATTCAATGTCACGACAGCGTAACGATGAAATTCGAGTTCGAGGAGTATATACGTTATTAAAAATTACTGAAGTCTATTATAAATAGCCCACCTTATTTTTTTACAAATAAGGCAATAATCGTATTATTGCATTGCTTCTGTTACTTTTTTGAATTAAACTAGTAAAATTATTCCATATTTTAGTACTTTTGTAAAATATTTCAGGGTGGCCGGTTTTTTTGCCGGTGAGTGTGCATATTGTTTGACTGCTTATAAATATTATAATGGGAAAGTTTCCATATTATGTTCCTTTAAAAGAGATTATTTTTTTAAGTGAACTTAAGTCATAGTAAAATATAAGCCAAAGCAAAATATTGTTCACGAAAACTTTTTTAAAATCCATTGATAAATAACGAAGAAATAGAGTTTAAACTTTTCGTATTTTAACCGGAACGTTAATTGCTGTGACGTCATCTCTCCACACATCCGTTCGTAATTTCGAAAAAAAGTTCGATCCTAGAACAGTAACTTACTTCTAAAGAGTTTGACAGTGTTTTTGGCACATGGCGCGCGCCCGGTTGATCCCACATGGCTGATAGCAGAGGGGAGAAATGACGTCTTGTCAAAATTTTGTTGTCATAAAGCGCAACTTTGAACTACATACTATAACGTAATAATTTTTTATGACAATTCTTTCACAGTTTAATATTATTTTGCTTTTATTTTGTTTTCGTTTATAAAGAACAATAAATAAAATGATAATACGTAAAATTAGCATATAAGATCAAATTTTAGTAATAATTCAATTATATTGATCAATTGATCAATTATATTCAATTCAATTATAAAGCGCGTTTATTAGTTCTTAAGGAAACAAATAAAATTTAAAAGTGCAACGCTTAAAAGTAGATATAATATGTAAAAGAATAAAGCATAAGTGTACCTTCCATAAGAATAGTTGATAAGTTTGGAGTTTTAGTTTTTTCTTCAAACATTGTCACATGTGTGATGTTATGTCCTCTTTCAGCCAGTTCAGTCAAAAGGGCCAAGTTCCAAATATTATGACTAGGAGAACCCACTTGTGATATAGCTAATATGTTAGCACTGTACACATGATTGTAAGGCACTATTGCTATGCAAAATAATACTATAGAACGCACAATATCCATTGCAATATTATTTCTTTTAATAAACTCTTCACTCGCGTTATAAATGACAAATGAATGGTGCGTACGTAGCTAATAATATAATATACTATTACAATAAGTGTTTTATTTATTTTTGTCAAGGTCGACGAGTAGATTGATACTGACGACTGATTATATTTTATTTTTAGGCGCGATCTAGTATAGCTGGAAACGCCAATGTCCAATATGTTACAGAATACACAAACCTGTGTTTGATTGACTGTAAACTACGATGTTAAATATAATAATTCTGATCGTGTTTTCGCCTACTGTACGACATTGTGCTAACATTAATAACATTTGAGGGAAGTTGGAGTTTAGATATAATTAGGGAGAATTAATAATTTCGATATATTTATACAATGTTATTGGTAGAAACTTGCAATTTAAATCGTGCTGCCGGAGAAAATTTTCTAAGTAACGATTAAAATATTATCAAACTCGTTGGCTATTGTGGCAAGGTTGTATAAAAAACGCTCCAACCCAAGTCAGCTAAAAAATCTTCAATTTGAGTGAACAGATTATATCTCTGTATATTTAGTCCGTTTGTATGTAATTTTTTTAATCTTTCAAAGCAAATTTTTGGGAGACGATTTATATCCATATTGTCATTTTTTTTGTAGCCATACCGCAAAAGAAGTTTAAGTACCTGTCCCAGTCTCAAGTTGAACCACATAATTTGGTGTGGCTTTTAAAAATGTCACCTGCACCTTTTCAATAAGGTTCAAATATTTCCATCTCCAAATTGGAGCATTATTCGAGAGGTTTTTTAATATTATAATTGCGATATAAAGTTGCATTCTACTATCTCGCTAATTAGTTTTAGAATTATTTTATCCTATATCGTGACCAATGTATGTATAATAGTAATTATTGTCATGTATGTTGCAGACGTAATTTGTGAATACGTCGGTAAGTTTCTTCAGAGACGCTCGGAAAGTCGAAAGGTGCATTTTCATGTGACGCTTGACGCTGGTTTCTAGCGTCAAATGCGGTCACGAGACAACATTTCAACATGAACGCCAACTCGAAAAATGCAGCGTGAAAGCTAAACATTGTTTAGTTTTTACGCTCGAGTTCTACTGGTTCTGCAGCTGTACTTAACCTAAGACAAAGATTAATCTGTATAAATGTATTAATATATTTTATCTTAATAATAAAACGGATTTTGAAGAATTTCATCGAAAAAATATCAAATTTTGACTTGGAAATCCAATTTTCATCTTTTTCCCTAATTTTATATGTTAAAAATAGCGCTATTTAACCCAAATGTGTGCAAAGTTACGAAGTATAATTAAAAAAAAAGTTTTTGACAATGAGAAACCAGTTGACTAGTCAAGGTCTTCGTAAAGAAATGTTACTTAAATCCTAACCGCTTGTTAACAATGTTAAGACTTCTGCAAAACTTGATATTTATTTATTAAATTTGACGATACATTTCGAGTTGGCATCTATGTTGAAATTCTGTCACGTGACTGTATTTGACGCTAGAAACCAGCGTCAAGCGTCACATGAAAATGCACCTGAACGGTATGTATGTTGCAAACGTAACTTTTGAGTACGTCGGTAACTTATTTAGAGTCATTCGGGAAACCGAACAGCGGATTGTGTCGGTAACTTACAAATACGCAGCCTGGCTTCGTCCGAGGACAAATCACACTTTTTTAACCACTTGTCCGATTTACATATGATTTATAGATATCTACGTTGTCTGGTCAGGTTATAAGCTATAACTAGTTGATCGGTCCGGCTTCGTCCGGGTACAAATCGTACTTTTTAAAATATATGTTTTTTTTTTGAAAATCGGTTTTTGTAATAAAAAAGACAGATAAATGTGGGCCAAATGTCCGTCAAAACTTCGATGTTACCCAACATCAAATTAGTATAATATATATTATACTTAGGTACTATATGAATTTCGCGCCTTGTAATTCTCGAATTACTTGTATGCTCCAAAATTTTTTTATCTCCAGTTTTAATATTTGTACTATTATTCCATATAATTATCTAGTCCAGATATTAATATTTTCTTTATAACTTCGCCAATTTTCAAGGTTGCCTTAATCAACTACCAACTCATAGTTTCGATTCGTTAATTATTATTTTAATTGTAAACGAATAATTTAATTGAAACTTCATAACCTAGCAATCAGCATAATAATAAAAATATTTTCTGAACGGTTGTATCTTCGCGAAAAATGATTGGATTTAGAAAGCTAGGGCTTATTTGAAAGCTTGCACTTTCTAGCTTTTAAATAGGAAACTCAAAAAAAATTTTGTCATCCACCACTGCTTCGTGAAAAATGTTAAAAATACAAAAATCACCCCTTATTTTTTTATGAACTTTCAAAACGTCTATGGAGAGCAAGCATTTTTGTGGAATAATTCAATGAAGGCATGTGAAAGATTGTTCTTTTTTTTTTTGCATTATAAAATGTATTTTTTAGGGTTTAGCCAAATGGCGAAAACGGAACCCTTATAATTTCGTCCTGTCCGTCCGTCCGTATGTCACAGCCATTTTACTCGGAGACTATTGGCACTATATAAATGAATTTGGAAGGTAGGTGTAGTGAAATTACGAAAAAAAATTAGGGGTGACACTCCAAACATGTAACTGGGGGACGAAAAAAAATTCCATTGCACATAAGCGTTTGGGGTACCGTTAGATAGGTCTTGAAAAATGATATAGAAGTTTCAAAATGACTTTTTTATTTATATCCTTAGTTGGTGAGATATGAGAGTCGTAAAAAGTGTGTCCCCTCCCCCCCCTTAACTTTTCAACTATGAGGTGGAAAATTCTGAAAAAATTAAAGGTGGTCGAAATTAAGAAACACTTCTAACGAAAATTGGTTTGAATAAGATATGCTGTGTAGTTTTTGAGATATGTGATATTTTCGGTTACACGCTATTTTTTTGGGTTTAGCGACCGCAGAAATAACTTTATTTTTCACAGCTAGTGTAGACCTAAATGTTCCTCAAGAAATAAGCTATCGAATGGTAAAAACTGCATTCAAATATTAGTACAGTAAATAGAGACACAAAAATCGCGTTTACTAAAAAAAAAATTCGACTGATGACCAGTCCTATACTTCCCACCTAGTAAATATTTGCAAAAAATAAACACTTTTTTTTTTTATTCTTTGACTAGGCCCAAATAACCTTAGCTGTTGGTGGTCTTTAAAACACAATTTAATTTTTATTCTTTGAAAAAAGCATGGCCCTCTTTTTTGTTTGGTGATCTACTGATGGCTAACATAATATAGCAAAAATCATGGTTACCTTGATTTACGTACAATTTTTATTTTTTTTAGTAAAATATTTTTTTTCTCGAAAACTATACATTTTAGAGAAAAAAAATATTTACTTTTTTTTCATATTATAACATCTAGAATTCATTTATATTTTTTTTTACCTATGTTAATACGTGACATTGAGGACGTTTTTTTGAATATCTCAGGATCCACTGAACCGATTTGACTCAAAATCTAATCAGATCTAAGTTAAAGGCTGATAAATACAATAGAACAATCGGCATGCCCGTATGTTGTTCCGTTCTTAAGATATCGAAGGCGAAAAATTGACCACACACATACACACACACATACACACACACACACATACACACACACACACACACACACATACAGACATCAGTCAGAAAATGATCTTAAACGATTGCTAGGGTCTCAAAACGTGAAAATCTGTTAAAATCTCGAAATGTTTTTTTCGGACTAAATCCATTACTTCCCTACCATAGTAGAGGTGGGAAGTAAAAATACTTAATGGCTGAAATTTTGAGGAGGTGTTCGGAGGCATGTCCTGAGTCTAAAACCGAGTTTTCGTATTCGAGGGGGTGGGGGAAGTTACATCCCCCGGTCAATATAGGGGTAAGTTTGTTTTAATTTTTTATCTTCGTTGCTGTTGCCCGTAGAGTCAAGTCCAAGAGTTCAAACTTGTAGGAAATGAAATTATCTATCCAATGATAATAAAATCAAGGTCATAGGTCGATCAGGTCAATCACAATGGCCGGTAAAAGGTCAAAAGTGAGGGGTAGTTTTATTTATTAATGTTCACAAAATTAGAATGAAAACTTCAGATAAGGCTTGTAATCTAATTCTTTCTATAAAAGTCGATCAATTTTCTGACATTTCAAAATAAAACTTAATAAAAATTTATTTTTGTATTCCAATTTCTCAAGAACACTGTTATTGTATAAATTTTGGACATCACAATATCTTAAATAATAATATTAAACTAGGTTTTATTTTGAAATGTCAGAAAATTGATCGACTTTTACCGGCCATTGTGATTGACCTGATCGACCTATGACCTTGATTTTATTATCATTGGATAGATAATTTCATTTCCTACAAGTTTGATCTCTTGAACTTGACTGTACGGGCAATAGCAACGAAGATAAAATCCTAAAACAAACTTACCCCAATATTGACCGGGGATGTAACTTCCCCCACCCCCTCGAATACGAAAACTCGGTTTTAGACTCAAGACATGCCCCCGAACACCCCCTCAAAATTTCAGCCATTAAGTATTTTTTTTTAGTAAAATATACCGTTTTACTGTACTATATGTTTAGTATAGTTGACTCAATCCGATTTTCACCCGGATGAAACCGGGCCGGACAATAATTAGGATAAAATGTAACCTATTTGTTAAGTCTGAGGAATACATTGGTGAAGGTTTCATCAAAATCCGTTCAGTAATTTCTGAGATTAGTCCATACAAACAATCAAATAAACTTTCCTTCTTTTTAATAGATATAGACTATCATTTGTCGTAGTTTCTTTAAAGTAAAACTTCTTAGGCGGCACTGTCTCGACGTTTTGAAGAGCAAAATGTTCGGATGAACCGGAAGTGTGGTAACGAGAATTACCATAACAACCCTAAATAAATTAATTGTAGTCATGGCTCATTCTGATCCATTCATTTTAACGGAAGTGTGGTGACGCGAATTACTATAAGAGCCCTTAAATATTTCAGACTTAAGAAGTTTTACTTCATTCGTGTGTGCCGCGATACACACCTTTTTTAAGAGTAAATAACACCGAATTTAAACTTTTTAAGTTCAAAAATAAACAGTCAAATTATGTGTCAATGAATGCCAGAAAAATGGAGAGGTATGATTATTTAATCCAGTTCTTTTGTTATAACTATTCAGTTTATTTTTAATTTTTTAACACTTGTTTTTTTACAAAACAGATAGCGACATAAACAGATAGGCACGGTGACAGTAACGATGACTGTTGTTAGCAGGAACGCTATGACGTCCAGGGAATGCGTTTGATAATCCGGCATGTGGACGGAAGGCGGATGCAGGTGCTGCGCTCCGCCGTGTCTCAGCACGTATTCTGTCCAAAATACGGCCCTCTCCATTGGCGTTTGAGGCTGGTCTCTGTAGCGGGCAGATGCTTTCATTATATTATTTTTGTATCTGAAACAAGGTAGTCTAATTTATCAGATTGCACAAATACTTTAAGTGCAGCATTATAATTTATAGACATTCCGAAGATGCGCACCATACTTGTAGGATATCTATTTTTTAATTTAGAAAAACAATATTTTTTAACAAATAAAAACACGCTTATATCAACGCACACAAAAATAAAAAATAAAAATAAAAAATAAATTTCCTTCTCTTCTATACGGTTTGAAAGCGTGGGGCACTCGATGAATTAAATGAAATATAGATTCAGTGCGTGCCCACGCTTTTAAACGTTATAGAAGAGAAGCATGGAATGTTGCACAGGAGTTTCTTATATCACGTAGGTGAGCGTTTTGAAAATTAATCCCCTAAGGGGGTTAAATAGGGAATGAAAGTTTGTATAGAAGTTCGTCATTTTTGAAGGTAGAAGCATGACATTTTGCACAGGAGTTCCTTATATTATAACGTAGGTGAGCACTAAGAAAGGTTTTTTGAAAATTCATCTCCTAAGGGGGTTAAAATAGGATAAAAAATAAGGCATGGGCCCTGATTGGAAAGCAACCATCCGCTACACGTCCCTGCAGGGGGTGCTACCTTGGCAATACATCTTAAATCGAATGTATGGGTGTGACCACATTCGTGCAAAATGGCATCGCGGAATCATCAATTGAAAGGTGGTTGTCGCTTAGCGTCCGGACTATAAGCATTTATTTTGTTAATTTTTTACGCCATAAAATGATAAAAAACAATTAGTTAAGATCGATTTATTATCAAATTCATATAGCATAATATATATAGAGAAATTGACCTATGGTCATACGGACTTTTTTGCTTAAAATAACTTCAAAAACATTCTTCTTAAATTAAATAAATTAATAGATTTATACGGCTGAATTGCAATTGAACATTTTTCGTTGGAAAGCAGCCAATTATATAATTGATTCGAAACATATTGGAAAAAATCATTTTACCAACCATAGTCACAGTCAGGACTCTAACCTGAACCTTTCCAAGCGAAAGTGGAAAGGTTCAGGTTAGAGTCCTGACTGTGACTATGGTTGGTAAAATGATTTTTTCCAATATGTTTCGAATCAATTATATAATTGGTTGCTTTCCAACGAAACATTTTCGATTCTTCTTAAATGTCGCGAGAACTTCGTGAATCACCCCGTGTAATTCAGTCTACACTTACCTGGTCTAAAAATAAAAGTTTACAGAAAGATTTCTTTAATAGCACCTTATTAATAATTTGCAGAACCGTTTTAATTAACCAGGAAAAAAGGCTATATGAATATTTATTATTTTTTTAAAAAATTGAACAAAGAGCCGACGTTTCGGACCACATCAGTCCTTAATCATAATGATTAAGGACTGATGTGGTCCGAAACGTCGGCTCTTTGTTCAATTTTTTAAAAAAATAATAAATATTCATATAGCCCTTTTTCCTGGTTAATTAAAACGGTTCTGCAAATTATTAATAAGGTGCTATTAAAGAAATATGATTAAGGACTGATGTGGTCCGAAACGTCGGCTCCTTGTTCAATTTTTTAAAAAAATAATAAATATTCATATAGCCTTTTTTCCTGGTTAATTAAAACGGTTCTGCAAATAAAAGTTTAGTGAATCCATAATATTTAGTGAATTTTCAATTCCCGCAGTTTACTTACTTTGGATCGTTTAAAACTTCATTTACTGCTTTAGAAAATACATCTTTTGTAATGGACTGGTGACTTTTAATTCCAACCCCGTATCCTCTTTGAATTAATTTATTTACATTCATTTGTTGATCAAAATAGAATGGTATGCAGACCATCGGAACGCCGTGGTACAATGCTTCTTGGGTACTTAAGGCGCCACCATGACCAATAAATAGACGGATATTTGAATGGGCTGAAAACGATTACAAGAATTGTGTTTTAAACTAGACATAGATTAATATTAAATACAATGGGAGTTTTTCGTATTTGGCTGCCAACGAGGGATGGGTTGTCTCAAACACCATGTAATTATTTATTCTATGCAATTTACCTATATAATTTGATATGAAGACACAGTGCAATAATAACTTTGCTTGTACATAATATAGTCCATGTATGTATAATGTTGGTGTTTTGTTATTTTTTTTAAATTCCCGCTAAGAAATTGAAAATTTACAAAAATAGGGAAGTTATTGATTTCACCCCGTTTTTCGAAAATCGAGTTTTCATCAGATCTCGACGTTTTGTGATCCTAGGAAGCTATTCTAACCATTTTACGATGATGTCAGTATGTCTGTATGTGTGTGTGTGTGTGTGTGTGTGTGAGTGTATGTAAACCTCTAACTTTTGAACGGCTTGACCGATCGAATCGCGATTTACGGCACTCGAAAGGGTTCCACTGAACTTAGATTTCCTGAAAATTTGAACCGATTCGGCCCAATAAATTTTGAGAAATGCTAAAAACAACGAAAAAAAAGTTGTTAAAACGAAGTTTTTTCAAAATAACTTTTAGAATATTATACCGATTGTTTTCATAATCTAATCAGCTCTTCTCCTCAGAAAACTGCGTCGAATGCCGCTAACCGGATCAAAATCGGTTAATCAGTTAGAGAGATTACCTAGTCTACAGATTTCGAAAAAAGTGTTTTTTCAAAATAACTTCGAGATTTCTCAACCAACCGATTTTGTACCGCTTACAATATTTTCAGAGCTTAAAAACTGCGTCGAATGCCGTTTTAAAAATCAAAATCGAACAACGCGTTCAAAAGTTATACCCGTTTAAAAATTAAAAAAAAAATGTTTTTTGAAGATAACTGCAACATTTTTCAATTGCGCGATTTTTTTTTATTTATCAGTTTTTGTGTTAAAAAAGACGCATTGAATAACTTTTGAAAAATTAAAATCAAACGACGCGTTCAAAAGTTACAGCTTTTCAAAAATTAAAAGAGCGTTGTTATCAGCAATTTTCAGATTTTTCAAAAATCTACTTTTGGGTATATTATCAAGTGCTTCGAACTTAAAGCGATTGAAAATAGCGGGAAGTTCCAGGGATGGCTTGTAGGGTCAACCGATTTACAGATTTTTTTCTTTTGTATTTATTTTATAAATGAAAAAAATCATGTTCGTATGCAAAATTTGAGTACCGCATTCTGGCGTCTGAAATAGGTTCTAGAGGTCATAGTGTTCGCTATTATTGATGATACCATGAAAAATTATGGTCCAGTATTGTTTTCACATATCGCACCTCATTTTTGAGGAAGAATGATGTACTAACAGAAACTTTGAAACAGGAAATTTGGAATATACATTTCTTCTACAACGTAGGCACCCAATAAAATAAAATTCCACCCTTAAAGGGGTGAAAGGAGGGTAAATCTGTTTTTACAGATTTAATCTTTCTGTCCATACTGTTGGTCTTTGAAACATGAAATCTGGAGGATATATTTCTTTTATAACTTAGAGATCCAATAAGAAAGGATTTTTCAAAATATTCACCCTTAATAAGGCGGTGAAAAGGATTTGGTCCATACTAATGATCTTTGATACATGACTTTTGGAGGATACATTCCTATTATAAGTTAGGCATCCACGAAGAAAGGGTTTTTCAAAATTCCACCCCTACAGGGGTGAAAAGATGATAAATATGTTTTTACAAATTTAATCATTTTGTCATCACTGTTTGAAACATGAAATTTGGAGGATATATTCCTTTTAAAAATTGTATCAAGGCTAAGATTTTACCTAAAATATCTCCTTGTGCTGGTAACCATTTTTTTATCATAACGTTACTGGGAAGGCCTGGTAACGATTCAGATTCGAATTTCCATAATACTTTGTAAGGCAACGTTCGGAATGTGTCCAATATGGCGTTCAGTATATCATTTGATAAACTGTCAGATCTGACATTAGTGCCTAATGAGAATAATATAAATCCTTCCTTTGCATCATCTAAAAATTTTTGTACGTCCTGAAAATGACATGTACCTACTTAAATTATTTTGATTAACTAGTTTGTTTCAAAAGCGTATCTCATAGACCTTTTCATTATGATTTTTAGGTGCCCAATTCCGCCATGTTTTTCAAAGACTTGTCATATATATACATTCGCACAAAAAAAATTTTGAAAGTCATGCTGACTGTCATCATTATTATACCAGAGACAGAAATAAATTTCGTCTTCCGGACCACCGATTGGCGAGATCACGCACCGCCCCGGACTATTATTCCTTAAAATTGTATAATAAATTACCATTGTTAATAAAAGATTATAATTTACAAAAATTTAGAAATTATGTTAAAAAATTGCTTACTGATAATTGCTTCTATTCTGTGGAAGAGTTTTTAATTCATAAATTTTAATTGTATATATCTAGACTTGCAACTATTGTACTAACTGTACCAAATGTAGTTAAATATATATCTATCTATCTATCTATCTATTGACATATGGCAAGTGATTGATTTTGAAAACAGTAAATTGTAATTAAAAAAGAAATATTATTTATATAAATGGTACAACATCCTAGAAAAATATTTAAGTACTTTTGAAGATTTTTATGATAAACAATTTATGACAGGTAGGATTTTAACCATTCAACCAATTTTCGTTAACTTCCACCAATTTTCCGCCCATGGCACTCTAACCACCGTCCCAATTTAGCACAAGTATGTTCTTCCACTGTTTTGTGCACTAATTCAGCACCGTCGGTAACATCTTCATCTAAATTAACATTGAAAAACGTTTCTGATCTAATTTATGCGTCATAAAGTGTACGAAACTTCTGAAAGCCGCGATCATAACCATGGCGATGGCGCTTGCGCGTAACTAGCCGTGAAAAGGTCTATAGAAACTACCAATACAAAACAATGCTGTGGTCGACAATGAAGGGTATTGATGTTGTCACAAAAATACACAACAATATCAACGAGAAATTCGTTTAGTTAACTGTCTAAAAGCTACTTAGTGTCAACTCGAACACCAAATAGATAATTGACTCAAGAAAGCTCCTTTTGAGCTGGTCAACTTTTATCACAAATTTTTATTTTTTAATTATAAATAATAATGAAAAAATTTAATTACCTTTGGAATAGATTCTTTACGTTTTATATGCAGTCCTCCGACTTGTATCACTGATGGAACAACTGGCCTTGGAAAATCCAAAACTGGATCACTGTTGACTAAAAAAATACTAATATTTTTTTCAGTTTCCGATATAGACGTAATATTTTCTCCAAAAAAACCACGAGACCATTTTTCCACTTGTGGCAAATAAATATATTTGCGTCCGATAAGGACAAAATTTGAATAGACATAATTCCAGACACGTTCGGTAAAGCCCATTTGATTAGTTAATCCTCCTCCATATGGTACCAGTGCTGGGTATTCGTAATCTCCTGACATCTGTGATAGCCAAGGAGTTAAACCGTACGGACTTAATCCAATTGTTGGGGGCGACCCAAATCTTTGTATTATCGGAAAAAAACATTCATAAGTGTACATATCTACAAAGATTAGGTCGAATTTGTAGTCTGGCGGATAATTTAACAATGTTTTAGCTCCATTTGTTGATAACTCAAGTTCACATGTGTAAGGCGTATATTCATGCATTGAATACATTAGTAAAAAATCGTTCATCTCATAAAAATCGGTCATATCAATGTCCGAGTATATTTGTTTGTAGACATCTGTAATAGAAATATATACAAATAGCAGATAGCTACTCATTTTAGTTGTATATATTATCTTATATTCACATTGAAATCCCTAAAATGTATAAACAACGAAATTCTAAAATAATAATTATTGTTGATAATATCGACGTGTCCCAGAGCTAAGTAGATAAATATACAGGGTGTCCAAATAGTGCGTTCGCGGCCGATTTACTTAATATTGATTTTTGGTAAAGATAGAAAAAAGTGTGGATATAAGGGGGTTTTAAATCGATTGATTTGATCATAAACCAATTAATTACTGTCCACAGGAACTCAAAACGTTGTTTATCTATAGGTAAAACCTAAGGCATCCCAGCCTAACGAGTTTATTAAGTTGATAAAACTTATAAAATGTTAACTCTCGCATGCATAGTGATTCGACTGTTTAATAGCTGTACTATGCTTTGCAGTTTATTTGAATAGTCGACTCTCGCATGTAGTGTGTTTGAAATTGCTATATATAAGAAGAGATCGGTTTCCACTCTCGGGCACTGTGGAGAAATCGGTAACTCACCTAGCCGGAAACTGGGAGTTTCGGGTTCAAGTCCCGACAGTGGTCATTTGATTTTTTCTTAGATATAACTCAAAAATCATGGCAGCCTAGCTGTCTGAGATATTTATTATTTTCACCTCTAATTGTTATGTGAATAGAAAAAAAGTTTAAATATAAAAGTTGTATGAATTTTAATAGTGTCCTTAAAATATTTTTGTTCATACAGTGTGTTCCAAAAAAGTGGTATTGTGTACAACTTTGTTATTTTAAGTGGAACACCCTGTATATTATTGAATTTTTGGATTGTATTGATAAATTTTCATATATTTTATGCTGACTTTTTTACAACATAATACCTGAAAATGTAACTTTTTAGACAAAACGACAAATATCTGAAAAACTGTTAGGTTAAGGTGTAAGGTGTAGATAATGGTGTATAAAAAATATGTAAACTTAACAAAAATTCAATAATGTACAGGGTGTTCTAATTAAAATAAAAAAATTGTACACATCACTTTTCTCTGGAACATACTGCATAAAAAAATTATTTCAGGCTATACACTTAGGGCTGCCAGGTCCAAAAATAGAAAAGTCGGACTCGGCGTTATATTTAGCCGGATATTTTGCCTTAAAAGCCGGACTACCTATTTTAATTTTTTAAATAGAAATAGAGTCAGTTGGGTATTTTCAATTGTTTATTAATATAATCAATTACAGTCATTTTTTAACCTTAAACGTGTGTATATTCATATGTTTTCATAGATATAGATAAACCAACCAATATATTATGTGCGTTATCTACTTCATCGCTAAAAAGCCTAACAAAAGCCGGACAGGTCGGACTTGTATATATTTGGCCGGACACGACCGTAAAAAGCCGGACACTTGGCAACCCTATATACACCATTAAAATTCATAAAACTTTCGTATTTAAACTTTTTTTCTGTCTTCACCCAAAACCAGTGTATCAGCCGAGAACGCACTATTTGCACACCCAGGGCCGTAGCTAGGGGGGGGGCATTATGGGGCAATGCCCTACCTTAAAATATCCAGTGCCCTACTTTAAGAAATTATAAATAATCCGCAAAGACTGTCTCGACAGAATGACAGACTTGATCTATTTGACATTTGGAAAAACAAGATTAAATTCGTTGGATCTAAATGAAGTTCTTCGGAAATTTGATAACATGGCAAGTTTTGTATTTTTTTTTTGATTAAATTGTCATTCACTGTTTTTTTGCTTTTGTAATTTGATATCACCAGATGAGGTGGGCAATCCAATTAATAAATTGTAGTCTTTTGCTTCTGCCCTACTTTAAACTTTCAGTGCCCTATCTTGAATTCAGCTCTAGCTACGGCCGTGTGCACACCCCGTATACATAATATTTAAAAGAATAAATAATAAGTGTACCTTCCATTAGAATAGTTGTTAAATTCGGAGTTTTAGTTTTCTCTTCAATCATTGTCAAATGTGTGACGTTATGTCCTCTTTCAACCAGTTCGGTCAAAAGGGCCAAGTTCCAAATATTATGACTAGGAGAAGCCACTTGTGATATAGCTAATATGTTAGCACTGTACACATGATTGTAAGGCACTATTGCTATGCAAAATAATATTATAGAACGCACAAAATCCATTGCAATATTATTTCTTTTAATCAACTCTTCACTCGCGTTAAAATTGACATATGAATGGTGTGTACGCAGCCAATTTATTTATATAGGTACTCTATAATTATTATTTTACTTATTTTTGTCAAGATCGATGAGTAGACATCATGTTTATTGAATTGATAGTGATCTTCTTATCTGCAGATTTAATTTTTAAACCATTAATTTATTTACAATCAATTTTCAAGGTTGTTTTATAACAACTCAAATTTTTGATTTGTGAATTATTTTTTAGTGATAAACAGATAATCTAATTGTTACTTCTACCAAATCCTGAAAAGAATAAACTTGTTATTGGAAAATTGTACGATTAACGTTTCGTATGATAATTAATTATAAATTGCAAACCAACTCAAAATACTGTAGAGGAACAACAAAGTCAAAGCTTAAAAGAAAATTCATCATTATATGGACCAAGTACCAACTTCGTTTGTCCACAGAGGGTTCCGTACTTCCAAATTATATCTCTCGAGTTTCTGATCGATTTTGATGACATTTATTTGTCGTTAGTTGCAATGGTGAAGACTACATATCTACCAAATTTCATGGTTTTAAATCCAATAGTTTCAAAATTAAAAAAACAAACATTTTTCGATGAGACGTTTTCATAGACTAAGACGCCCCACATTGTTATCACAAAATATTTTAACTGTTTTATCCCCTGTTCGATGTGCGGGAGCGCCCTTAATATAATTTTCCAATAAAAAATTAGCATTTGCCCGCGTTTGAGCCATCAACTTATAATATAATAGTTTCATTATTGTAGCACTTGTAGTTCAGAAGTTCGAAGGCTGTTACTGACAGACAGGCAGCATAGTACCTAAGAACAATAGGGTTTCAACCTTTGGGTACGAAACTCTAAAAAAGGAAAATATAAATTCCTCACTTAGGTATTTCCAAGTTAAAAAACACTAAACAACAAAAAAATTCATTGAAGAAACAGAGTTAAGAATATAATATAGACAAAAAATGTAAGCAAAATTTGTTCTAAAGTCATTGTTTCCTGGTCCTAATTTGGGAACTTGTGCAACTATGATTTAGACCATTAGTATAAAAAAAAGTGGGTGCGTGTACTTACGTAAGCGCGGCGCGTTAGAAGCTATATTTATTTGGCGTGATTAAAAACTAATTTTTTATTCCCTAGGTCCCTAGGTCTTTCTATCTCAGTAGGCAATGATTTTTAAACATAATAATCAAACATCAGTTGTAAAAAAATTTAATGACTAGACTATACTATTATTAGAATATAGAATTTTAAGACATAGTCCACTGAAAGAGTCGGCTTTTGGTCCAAAATCCGAAACAACAAGATACGCTGTTCAAACTTGGCCACCCTCCGTTTTCGAGATCATTGATTACAGGAAAAATAAAATCATAGACGGCCAAAGTCGGCTTTACCCCTTTAAGGAGTGGACACCACTCCTAATTAGCGTTTCTCGAGAGGACGTTTAACGGCGGGCGAAAAAAAATTGCAATATTTTTTTTGTAGAAGGTGATACGAAACAAAGGTCCACAGTCCACACCACTAAAGTAGCTCCGGCGTGCCCCATGGGGTTGAAAAAAGTCTCAAAAAAGGCAAAAAAAAAATGGTTTCGTCTCGAAGGGACAATACCAACTCTCCCCCCGTTTTCGAGGTCGCTGATCGTGATAAAATTATTTTTTTGGAAAAATGTTATAAAAGTTTCTATTAGAAAACAAATTATATGTTTTTTAACTCGCGTTTTGACAAGCTTTCGTTTGATACCCCACACGATGATCATGAAAAAATCATTTTTGCGTTTCCTTCCACCCCTCAAAACTTATCCCCAACATCGAATACAACTTTTCATGCTTCACGTCTGTGAGAAAATGCACCGAGGTGATTCCATAAGTTAGTGTTACATTTTTACCAATTTTGGTACGGAACACTAAAAAAAATAAAATGTTTGAAACGCACATAATATAAATTACATTTTTTATCAAATTACAGAATGATTATAATTGATAACAAATTTACGTGAAATGAATTTATCAGTTACGTATCAAGTTTTAATACTGGGTAGTAATTTATTACAGGTAATTATTATAAGCAATGATGATTTTCGTTTTATTTTTTATTTAGAAATTTTTAAATTCGTTTCAGTATTACCAGCGACACCTTTGTTTAAATTTTCACTGAAGAGATTACATTTTTAATAGAAATCTTATTAATAAAATATTATATTATAAGGCTGTGAGTCTGTGACACCCAAGCATGTTTTAATTTAGTGTCAATTATTTACTTATTTATTTTAATAAATTATTAATCTAAATGATACTTTTAAGAAACAAATACCTCACAGAAAAAAAAGAAAGTCAGAATATAACGAGTATTAGAAATCGTTAATAAAAAAAAACAATCAGTTAAATTCTGTGATCAAACATTATACTTGCTGCTTGATGTAGAAGTTCAAGATTAAAATCTACATAATAATATGACAGAATAATTTGGAAAAAATGAAAATACAAACTTCAGTAAATAGCATGTAATTATGTAAACTAATCAATAAAAAGATTGTGGAAAACAAATTCCTGTATATGTATAAGAGAAAAATGTGCTTATTCTATAACTAACATATTCTAATATACATAAACAAATTTTAACATAACAATTTAATGCGAAATTTTATAAAATTTGTCTGTTAAACAAAAGTAAACTTACTCAACTATAAATTTACTAAAACATCAATCTTTTATGAGTTTGATTTGATTAAGTTTTAAATTAGTTTTGGTTGGAATTTGAGCAATTTAAACAGCTACGATATTTTTTTATACACTTGAATAGAAATATTAAAGCAATACAAACATTATGCGTGTATTTCTTTATAGCTTCAATACAACCATTATGTAGATAACAAATTTAGAAAACTATTTTTTTTAATAACTATCTATAAAATATTATGGTAGGTGCAAGGAACAGAATCTTTAAATATTCTATGTATTTTATATTCGGTTCCTTAGATTTGAACTTTCAGTACTTAATAAGAGCATATTATATTTATGAATGCAATTGATAATTTGCATTATTTAATATTGATCACTAACAACCTACATTGAACATAATTAAGTAAAAAAGAATATTCAATACATTATTTAAAGTGCTACAGTAATAAAATTAAAAATTAAATCAATGGCTCTTTTTTCCTTTTCTTGATTTACGTTGTACAGAAATTTTTCTTTTAAATCTTAAGGAACCAATAACAAAAAATATTACAAGCCATATAAGGTAAGTGGCCCAAAATGGTAGAGAAAAATAGCTTTGGTCACTATAAAAAGTTTCACCGAGAGGCGCTAGCTTTATACGAAATATAAAACATAAAATCAAATTTACGGTAATAGACATAACATACAGTTTAAAATATGAATAATATAAAAAAAACAATGTTGCACAAAACAGACTAATCATGAAAATTATTATGCCACTGACGTCTATACTTAATGCTGCATAGAAAGGCATTTTAATGAGGGAACTCTTGAGATGCTGGGCTCCGCCGTGTCTTAAAAGAAATTCAATCCAAAAAATTGCTCTCTCCATTGGCATTTGAGGTTGGTCTCTGTACAGCATAGATGACTTTTTGGTATTTTTTTTATATCTGAAAAAATTGTAATCAACCATAATATTTATTTATTCAAAGGAATCAAGCACTTATAGTTAAGCAATTATAATCTGATTATTTTTAAATTCAATAATCGGAAAAGTAGCCTATTAGAAATTTAAAATTTATTTATATTGTTATTTAATCAGTGTAAATAACAAATTTAATTTCATAATATCTGCGTGTTTAATAGTTTATTAATTATTTCATTTATATTGTTTTGATTTTTATTAGAGAACATTTAAAATTGAGTATCTACTTCTACACATATTATAAATAAAACTGAAATTTTATTTTCTTTTCTTCGGGCAACACAACTGATTTTTTCTTCAAACTTAAACTTAACATAATATCTGAAGGTTGTTCGAGTTATGATCTTACACTACATGTCATAATAGAATTTCAAATGGTAGAGCGGTGTCTTCCCTGCGAGGAACTAGTATTTCAGCTAGTGAGTAAATACGTGTGTTAAAACCTACTCAGGATTATTAGTGACTTCTTTGATTGCGTCTAGCAGTTTTTTCGAGGTCAAATCGTCAGGATGAAGCTTTACTCCGAGGCCCCGTTCCACTATCCTTGCTGCGTGCATGTGGTGATCCATATTGAATGGGATGCCTATCATTGGTACAGCGTAGAATATTGCCTCTTGTATACTTAACCATCCACCATGAGTAATAAATAGTCGTATGTTAGGATGAGCTGGAAGATTGAACATATTAAAGATTAAAATTTTTAGAATACTTCTTACAAATAGATTTTCATGTATATCGATTAAAACGGCTGTTGTATATTTAGGGTTCCGTACCTCAAAAGAAAATAAGGGACATTATTGCCAGCAAAAAAATCTTTATATTCGGTCATTTGAAAGGGCTTTTCTTAAGACCTCAAAAATGTTTTTTGAAAAATTTTATGTTAAATAGTTTTTGAGATTTTCCTGAATTGATTTCCCTATCTATTTGCAAAACTAGGAAAGCTAAAATTTCGAAAAAACTACTTTACAGAAAAACTCATAGGATGTTTCCATAAATATATAAATGTATATAATAAATAAATGCATTCTAGACGTTAAAATATAAATAAAATCTTAATAGTTTTTTTCTAAAATGTGGATTTTGAGAAAAAAAAAATTAAAAAAAAAATTGCGCAGAAATAATTTTTTATTTGCCTAATCAAGAAGTCTATGATTTTAGTCAGTTTTTAGCATCTGCTAGATCAACAAAACAAGTAAGATGCCCATACTTTTTATATTATTAAGAATATTATAAAAAACTTTTAAAAAAATCTCCTTCAAAAAAGTCACTAAAAAAAGGAAATTAAAAAAAAATTTGAGGTCGGCGTCAATTTCATTATTAAATTAAATTTTTATCATATTTAATAACATATTATTATTATATTATTAACTTCCCACTGGAAGTTATTGTAATGGGTCCGAAAATCGAAATCAAAAAGGAAAAAAAATTTTTATGTTTCAAGGTCACTACACTATTTTTACACTACTTTTAGAAAGATGTCTGTGTGTGTGTGTGTGTGTGTGTGTGTGTGTACGTACGTACGTACGTACGTACGTACGTATGTGTACATTTCTTTCAAAGACGAAATCTCGAGAACGAAAAATGATATCGACTACGTTAGGGTGCCAATCGACGCGTATTAACGTAAATATGATCTGAAAGAAATTTTTTCAAAATCGGTTCAGCCGTTCTTTTTTCTTAACCAAATAACCTCCGAAAAAGTAGATTTTACACAATATCTCGCGAATAAAAAATTATATCGACTTCGTAAGGGTGTCAATCGAGGCGTGTTAACGTCATTTTGATCCGACATAAATTTTATAAAAATCGGTTCAGCCGTTTTTTTTTTTTTTTTTTTTTTTTAAATTATTGATGTTTTAATGATTGAAATGATTACTTTTCTGTGTAATATCTAATTTAATTATTATTATTAAATATTTATCAAACTGGGAAGTTCGTCGTGTGGACCTCAAGGGTCGCACTTTAGTCCTAATAAACGACCCACCTCACGGCTTGTTAATATATTATTATTGCTATCTACTTTTATTTTATTAAATTGACGCCGACTTAAAATTTTTTTTATTTTCCTCTTTTTAGTGGCTGTTTTGAAGGAGATTCTTTTTTTTTAAGTTTTTTATTTTTTACTTTTTAGTGGCTTTACAATACATAGGTTTGCGCGTTATTAACTGACTTTTGTCTCGAGATTACTAAACTAAAAAAAATATAAAACTACTGAATCGATTTTAGTAAAATTTATGTGGAACTATCCTGAAGGTATTAAATAAAACAAGAATAATCAAAATCGGTTCATAAATGCTGGAGATATGAGGTGACATACATAAATAACATGCATAAAAAAACACATAATATAAAAAATCAGTCGAACTTCTCAACCGATTTAAGTAAAATTTTTGTGGGATAACCCCGCAGGTATGCCCTATTAAATTAAACAATAATTATCAAAATCGGTTTACAAATGCAGGGGAAATTGGTGTACAATATACATACATAAAAAAATCGGTGTACATACATAAAAAATAAAAAAATCGGTCGAACTACTAGAGCGATTTAATTAAAATTTATATGGGAGTATCTCGAAGGTATGTCCTATTAAATAAAACAGTAATCATCAAAATCGGTTCACAAATGCAGGAGAAATCAGTGTATTTACATCAAAAAGTACACATACATAAAAAAATAAAAATACGCATTAAATTGGGAATCTTCTCCTTTTTTGAAGTCCGTTAAAGAGAGAATGGTTTTGTTGGGAAAATTTTCAGTTATGACGATTGTTTACTAGGTGGGAAATATAAGACTGGCTATCCAGTTGAATTTTTATCTAATTTTTTCATCCACTGATTATGCACATATTATTGTTTAGCGAAAAAAAAACAGCAATATTTTGAGTTGTGTCAGTTTTCTCGAAGTAAGATTGTCAATTTTATATTTTTTTCTGTAATAATAAGAATAGGCAAATATGAATAATTTACTGTTAAGTAGACTAAAAGACTCCAAAACAGCATTTTTTGTGATTTCTAACGTACCATCGATGTGTTGAAAATATAAATTAATAAATAGAAGAATATTAGAAAGTTTACAATTTTTTAGCAAGTTTATTATTTACTATCAGCGAATCTCTTTAAAAGGACCTTTGATGTGAAGACACTGAGGATAAAAACCATAACACAAGGACTATTTTGTGATGCACGTTTCACTCACTATTAGGAAATGATTAAAATAGTTTTAATAATCTCCTGATGATGCTGAAATGGTCAGCAAAACGTGCGTCGAGAAAAAAGTGTTCTTATTTTGGTGTCTTGTGAAAACTGTTTTAGTATTTACTATTTAGCGTATACTATAAATCCATATTTGGGAATAAAATAAAGTAGCAAAACTGATATTTCATTCAAATTTTAAAACAAACCTAGCACGTTTCCTTGCGATGTTATCCATTTAGCGATCATTACATTTTCTGGTTTACCAGGTAATGTGTCATCTTCCCATTTCCATAATACTTTTTGTGGTATACTTCTAAAGGTGTTTAATAATGTTGCTATCTTCTCACCCGAGAGATCTTTTGAATGAACGTTTGTGCCCAGAGAAAACAAAATGAATCCGTCATCGACAGCGCTATCCAAAAATTCTAATATTTTCTGTAATAAATTAAATCAAGCGTAAGCAATTGAAATTATCATATCGTTTCTATTCGCACGTTGGTTAGTAAACATTTCTAATAAAACAAAATTAATGCTAATTTTCGCTGCAATGAAAAGAGATAGTAGGTACTGGATAAACATTTTTCATTATATTAATAATTTAAATATAGTGTTCTTTTCTAATTATTTATAATGTTAATTTTCTCAAAACAACTCATTTGAAGTTCTGACTTTAGGAGAAACGGGATACAAAGCAAAAGAATAACAATATTTATTTGCTAAACTCTTTAATTATCAATGTTCCGACACAAATTGTATCTTCTTAAGGATGTTAAAAATTAGCAAGTACTTAGATCTTTTATTTCCATTGTCAAAACAATTTCATAATTCTGTAATATTACTAATGCGAACTGGGATTTTTGTATGTTAATTTTACTTTTAAATGAAAATAATAATTGACAAAATCTAGTCACCCCAAAAACATTGTGCAGTACCACATAGATTTTATCATTTTGGTTAAATATTTTTTCTAATAGCTTGTACCTGCTAATCATAGAGAAAACTAGTAGCTTTAAAATTACAAATTGGAATATTCATGCGAAAAGAAATTCAAATTAAAATATTAAAAAATATGAAAAAAAAAGCATAAAATCATTCCAAATTATTGTTTTCGATGTTTTCATATTTAAAAAAACGATCAAATGTGAGTGTGATTCGCACACTGAGGGTTCCGTACAACTAATAAAGGAATAAATTAAATTACATTTCATTAAATGTTATTCGTAGCTGTTTATGATGACTAAACAAAGTTTTTAATACAAATAATATATTATACAAAATTAATTTTATTTCTTTGAATTTATTTTTAAATTAAATTTCTTATTCTAAAAATTCGAAAAAATTTACATTATAAAAAAATCAATAACAAAATGTCGTCAATCAGATTTGAACCTGAATTTTAAACGTGACAGGCAGAAAGCTTACTGTTCTACAATGTTCACTGTAATAACATCGGAGAAACAAGTATAATCAATATTATATTATCGCAATCGACCGCAAATAAATGATAAGTTTGTAAAATTAATTTCTAGAAATCTATAAGATCTAGGATATTCGTTATGGCTTTCCTGTAAACTTTAAGCAAGGCGTTATATCCCTGATTTTTTTAAATTTTATGTCCAGTAGTTTCGAAAATAAGGAAGGGAGGAATGCTTTACTTTTGCCTATTTTTCAGAATATCTTTTTAAATATTTAAAAATATGAAAAAAACTATTATATTCCTCATAATTAACCCTTTCAAATGATACCCCACATAATACATACAATTTTTTTTCGAGTAAGTACTTATTGCCCCCTCTTTTTTGCTAAACTCTTTAAGTATCAACGTTTCGACACAAACTATGTCTTCTGGACCTTAAAAATTTTCAATTAGTTCTTTCATATCCATTGTCTAAACGATTTTGAAATTTTGTAATGTTATAAATGCGATCTATGATTTTTATGTTAATTTTCCTTTTTAATGAAAATAATTATCGACAAAATATATGTGGTCATAACATTGTGTACCTACCACATAATATATTTTATCATTCCGTGAAATCTTGTCTTGTTTTCAGTTTTTTTTATATTTACCTACTAACGATAAAAAAATTCAAATTGAAAACAAAAATAAAAAAAAACAGTTATCAGTATAAATCATTCTAATTGTTAGGCACTTTAAAAATGATTTTTGTTCTTGCTCTTCCAGGAAAATTATTGGTTTCACATATGCGTTAATTATTATTCCGGTTGACATCTTTACACAATCATCACTGCTAGCGCAATTTATTATGCATGCATTATATAATTAATTTATTTTATGTTTAATCGACTTACTTTAGTGGTTTTTTCTGTTGGTTCAATATGAATTCCTGCCACTTGTATAACATTAGGTGGTACCGGCCTCGGATAATCCATTATAGGATCATTATTTACCAAAAATATGCTGATATTTTTATCAGTTACTTTTAGCGGTGTGATATTTTCACCAAAGTATTTTTTAGCAATGTTTTCAGCAATCGGCAAATAGTAATTATTCCTGTAATAACGTAGATAGTGAGAAAACAAGGTGTTCCAGAAACGCTGACGAAAACTCATATTGTTAGTGTAGTCTCCGATTATTGGTATCATTGCAGGATACTCGTAATCTCCGGTCATATCGGATGTCCATGCATAGGCACCATAAGGGCTCGTGCTGACTACTGGCGGTGATCCGAAATATTGAACGAATGGATAGAAGCATTCGCTGATGGCCATGTCCATTATGATTAGATCGAATGATTTTTGTGGATAGGATTTCAATTTTTTAACTGCGCTGCATGCTAACGATGCTCGACAAGATGTATCCATCCAATCAAAAAAACCGTACCAATCTCCGACTTTACTCATATCAATAACAACAGTGTAATTGTATTTTGCTTGTAACGCTTCATATAATCCTAAAATTGTTTAAATAACAAAAAAGTCTTAAAAACTAAGGATAGATTTTAATTTCTTAATGATTTCTCAGTAATAGTTGTATACTATTTATTTGGAACAAATGAAACAATAGTTGAACGTTGTTCAGACTAAATAAGAGGCCATTTCCAACAAATTTATTATAAACTAGCTTTTGCCCACGGTTTCGATAGCGTGAACGTCGATTTTGTTGCAGATTTTCTCGTGTTAATATTGGTTTTGATTGGTTACCCACACTTAAATTATAAGGTACTTTTTATCCGACTACGCTTAGTTTGAATAAAAAGTATTTTATGATTAAAATTTGGGTGTCAGTTGGTAATGTAACAAATTTCATCAAAATTGGTCCAGCGTTTTAGAGTGATGCCGATACAAACAGATAAATTATGGAACGTTTGCAATTTTAAAATGACTATTATATTTATGTTGAAGCCATTTTTAATTTGGACAATATTCCTGATTAAGAGTCATGCAAATAAAAATTAAGATAATTTTAATGCTAAAACATATAATATGATGGAGGTTATTAAAAACAGTTAGATCTCCCTTATACAAAGAACCTGGTATAATAAAAACGTGATGCCTCGTATAAAATATTTGACTGGAAAAATATTTATAAATAAGATATGTGAATAAAAAGGCATTTAATAGCCTCAGGATAGTTCCTGTTCATAGCTAAGCATAGATTTTTAGATAAAATATAAATTTATCAACGAAATATTTACCTGTTATTTGCATATGAGTTATATTTTCCGTGGGCTGCTTTTCCGGGTCTGGACTTAAAAAAGTGATGTTGTGACCATTTCTGGCGAGATTTTTTAAAATAGGGAATGTCCAAACGTAATGGCTTGGCGAACTCACTGGTATGATTGCTAGAATATTTGCACTTTGGACACTTTTATAAGTCAAAATCAGAATTAAAATTTGTTTGATAATAATCATTTTAAAATTTGAAATAATTATCTACTAATCCCGATGAATGATTAAAAAGGACTAATGTCAGTTATTAGTTATCTAGTACAAACTTTTTAAAATTTTCTATTCAAGATTTTGTTTGTTAATGCACGGTTATTTTAGATAGAAAGATACATTTTTGTTCCATCAGATGATTTCAAAATGTTGCCGATCAGTTTTTAGTTCAATCTGTCAATTGGTCAGTCAGTTTCAAAATCTTTGTAAGTAAGTAATCATACAGTGCGTGTTTAAGTGTCCCCGACCCCCATCTTAAATTTTGAATGAGTTGAGCTAAAGTGTTTGGACAAAATAGAGGCAAAATCTTATCACTAAACTATCTTTTGAAGATAATTTTTTTAAAGATGGGGCCAGGGGCACTATTAACTCAAAACTTGAAAGGTATTTGAGTTCTATACATACTCGTTTTAAAAAAATGAATTTAATTTAATTTAATTTATTTAATTTACTTTAATTTATTTATTTCAACAACAGGGTAGACATCCCAATTACAGTTGAAAAAAAAACAATTATTATCCGTTCTTTAGTTATGAATATATTCAAAACAGAATAAAGTGCAAGCAAGTCGAACATTTTAAGGAAACAAAAAAAAATGGAAAAAATCCGGATAAAAACATTTTTAGAGTCATGTCATGTCACTACTAGACTAGAGCTGAAGCCTTTGAAAATGGTAAAAAGTGAAAAAAAATTATAGTAGGATGAAACCCATTGGAAAAGGAAGAGAATAGAATAAAAATGAAAGGAAAAATAATTTACGGGCGATCTGAGGCCGGGAAGTGGTAGGGGGTGAGGTTTTAAGGGTAAAAAACGGTTTATCTCGATTTCCGGCAAAACTACAAGTCCTATGGAAAAAAGTTTAATCGCAAAGTTGTAGGTAATAAAAAGATCTACAACTTTTGTATCACACTTTTTTCACATAACCTCAAAATTTATGTAAAAAATTCAAATAACCAAGTTTTTGGTTTTTTATTTGTATCTTTTACAAAAAACATTTTTTTTTCACGAAATTTGGTGAAAACGTACCTTTTTATGTCCCAAACACACTGTAATTTTTTTGATTTAAAATATTTATTTTTTCACCTTATTTTGACTTAATATCGAAAAAGCACCCTAATTTTCAATCGAAAATTCTCACGTCAAAATATCTGCTTTTTTAAAAAAGTCGGTGGACTTTTTGTTCGTTGAAATATCTACTTTATGATGGTGTAAAAAAAATATACATTACTACGGTAAATGTTCTCAGAAAATGCAAAGAAACGAGAAAAAAACTCGTATCCGAAATTTTTTTTTTATCATTATGTACAATTTTGAGGTATTTATTAAAATTTACACTTTAATTACTCGTTTATTTGCATTTTCTGAGAACATTTACCGTAGTAATGTATATTTTTTTTTACACCATCATAAAGTAGATATTTCAACGAACAAAAAGCCCACCGACTTTTTTAAAAAAGCAGATATTTTGACGTGAGAATTTTCGATTGAAAATTAGGGTGCTTTTTCGATATTAAGTCAAAATAAGGTGAAAAAATAAATATTTTAAATCAAAAAAATTACAGTATGTTTGGGACATAAAAAGGTAAGTTTTCACCAAATTTCGTGAAAAAAAAATGTTTTTTGTAAAAGATAAAAATAAAAAACCAAAAACTTGGTTATTTGAATTTTTTACATAAATTTTGAGGTTATGTGAAAAAAGTATGATACAAAAGTTGTAGATCTTTTTATTACCTACAACTTTGCGATTAAACTTTTTTCCATAGGACTTGTATTTTTGCCGGAAATCGATATAAACCGTTTTTTACCCTTAAAAACCCACCCCCTACCACTTCCCGACCTCAGATCGCCCGTAAATTATTTTTCCTTTCATTTTTGTTCTATTCTCTTCCTTTTCCAATGGGTTTCATCCTACTATAATTTTTTTTGGTTTCAAAAATTATCGACCCTGGTCTATACTTAGTATACTAAAACTATAATACCTCTATATATAAATCGGTTTTTGCGATAACAAAGACAGGTAAATTTGGGCCAAGTGTCCGTTAAAATTTCGATTTTACCCAACATCAAATTGTTTAATATTATCTTATATGAATTTCGCTCCAAACTTTTTACTTTTTAGTTGCTTTGCAATACATAGTTTGCACGTTATTAATATTAAAGCTTTTTTTGATATTTGATTATTAAACTAAAATGATCAGGTGCGACAGAAGCTAATAAAATCGAATTTATTTACAAAAGATATAGAAATCGCGTTACACGGGGCATTAAGAAACATTGTGTCAAAAAAAAAAAAAAAAAAAACAACCGAACCGATTTAAGTAAAATTTATGTAGACCACTTTTACCCTATGCCTTTTTAAATAGAAAAAGAATCATCAAATAATCGGTTCACAAATGCAGGAGATATGAGGTAACACATACATAAAAAACTAATTTGATTAAATACTAAAAAAAAACCTACTGAACTGATTTGAATAAAAATTATATGGGACGGAGTCGAAATTATTCAAATCGGTTAACCCCTCGAGAGTCAAGAAACTAAGGCTGAACAAACATAAAAAATATACACGTCGAATAAATAACCTCCGTTTTAAAACATTATCAGAAAGAAAAATATACAGGGTGTGCTACTTAAAATATTTTTTTAAGTAGCACACTCTGTATTTTCAGGTATAAAATATGTTGAGGAAAGCAAGCCCTATTCACATACCTAAAGATATACAGGGTGTGCTACTTAAAAAAATTGACTTAGGTTAAGTTAAAGTTATGCATTTTCCAACTATTGCCACTAACACCCTGTATAATCAAATTTAACTCTGAAGTATATCAAATAGTAGCAAATGCTATGGACTAATTACTCGGCATGCAAAAATTGACTCAACATGAAAAATGTGGTTGGTGTGTATTTTAGTAGCAGATAACGACGATGTGGAATTTTGCAGAAAAAGTTGAATATTTTGGCAACGTCGTAACCGAATTTCAAAAATGGCACAATTTTATCTAAGCTTTCGAATGGACAATGAGATGGCCTGAAAATATACAGGATGTTCTATTTATAAAAATACAAGTCAGTTGTACCATGACTACATCGTACTCCCTGTATAGTTAAAATAATTTTAAAGTATAGTGCTCTTATTCCAATCCAACTTTTATTTAAAAAATTTTTTTAAGGCTCATAATAAATGAGATATCGTCCGAGACATACTTAATAACTCACCCTGTATATTATAATATACATCAGTTCATTAGTGTATTTGCCATATGGCACATACACTATTGGCACGTTGGAATCCATCACCGCACGAAGCCTATTTAAAATGGGCTCAATCGGACCATTTTAAGGGCGGTTTTTAGGGGTTAAAAATGTTTTTGGGCCCAAAAATACCGAAAAAATTTTCAGAATTGTTTCAAAATTGAAAATTAACCCTTTAGTGAAGACTAAAATGTGCTGCTAAAATTTTAGGAAAATCGCCTCGACAGGTCCGGACTTACAAATTTTATGAAAACGCTAGTTTATTGATACCTAGTGATTTACTTACTGAAGGGTGTCTTTAATTTGGTACAGAGGTTGCATTGATAATAAAATTAAGAAAAATATTATTTTAAGGGGTGTATTAAGGGATTAAATATTTTATTTTATCTAAAAACAAACTTAAGTTCACGTATTAAAGCCACAAGGTCTGTATTAGCAAATACACTATATTGTCGGCAGGGTTTGGCACTGTGACCCGAGTTTTTTTTTAAATGATGATAATTTAAACAATAAATACACAAGCAAAAAATTGTTTTAACAAATTATACTTTATTGCATATAATGTAAATTATAGTTTTTACTGTTCTAAAGTAAGTAAGTTGTTGACAAATTTTCTTTTTAAAATATATTTCAAATGTTTAAAATTATAAAACTAAAGCCTGGGATCATTTTATTAAAAAAACACAGTTTTTTATATTAAAATACGTTTCCGGATTACTCGATATAATAAATTAAAGTTGATAACTTCAACTAAATGATTTTTAATATATAAAATCGTACAATTAAGTATAATATTATGCCAATTTTCTATTTAACATCTTGAAGTAGAGCTCATCCACTTCCTCTCGTCTACACCGGTGACGCTACAGTACTGTAAAGTAGGGTTGTTATTGATATGAGATTTTGGATCCGGATATATTAGGAGTCTTTTATCGGTTTCGGTTATGTATACGGATATGAAATTATTTCGGATATCCGATAGTTTTGGATAGTTTCAGTTATGGATATCTTTATTTGTTTTATCAATAAGTACCTATAGATTTTAATGTCTAATTTAAATTTTATTGTGTTCACAACAAAATTTAACACAGTAGGTAGCCTTAAAATTAAGTAACTGTTATATCTACTTATTTTAAAATAGATACCTACCCTTTTGACAAAACAAAATGCAAATATTAACAAACTTTAAACAATTCCGCCGCTATCCGAAACATTTATATCGGATTCGGTTACGATTTCGGATATTTTTTTATTTCGGATATCCGATAGTTTCGGTTACGGTTACGGAGCTCCATAACATCCCTACTGTACAGGTATACATATTGTGTTAACAGCTCTATCTGCTTTCTGTAGTTTTTTCAGGTCATTAATTCCGGAGGTCACATTTAAAAAATCACGGGAATTATTTTTATGTTGTTTGTTTTAGTTAATAAGTTTTTTGTCCTTCCCCCTATAAAATAGCTGCTTTTCATACACTATGTAAACCGTTCGTAAAATGACAAACTTCAGGCCGGTAAGGGGAACCGGGCGCCGGGCGCTAAAGTAAAATTCAATAAAAAAAAATTTTTAATTTATTATTTTTAGTAAAAAATAAAGAAAAATTCAATAATTTCAAAATTTCATATTACTCCAGCTGGAGGCGAACCTGCGATATTGTGAACAGTACACAATCTAAGCGCACAGAGTGCGCCGGCCAAGTTCTCGCAACAAGCAAAACCGACCGCAAGTGCACTGTGCAATATTTACACGAAGTATTTCGAGCCCTTACCGACAACCTTCTATCTCCGAGACTAGTTACGTGACAGGACTGAATTTTTTTCAGAGGGGTTAAGGTTAACAAAAAGGAGCAGTAGTCCAAATTTCATACGTCTAGGTGGAATATAGTTCACTGAAAGAGTCGGCTGGTATAGCGAAACAACAAGATACGCTGTGCAAACTTGGCCACCCCTGATTATAGGAAAAATAAAATCATGGACGGCCAAGGTCGGTTTCACTCCTTTAGGGGGTGAAAACCACCCCTAATTAGCGTTTCTCGAGAGGATGCTTAACGACGGGTGAAAAAAATTGCAATGTTTTTTTTGGTAGACAGTGAAACGAAGGTCCACACCCCTAAAGTAACTCAAGCGTGCCCCAGGGGATTGGACAAGCCCTTAAAAAGGCAAAAAAAAAATAGTTTCGTCTCGAAAGGATTAAACCAACTCTCTCCAAGTTTTAGAGGGCGCTGATCACGATAAAATTATTATTTATTACCTACTAAGTTAAGTTTACTACACAACTGAAATGACAAAATGTGGAATAAACTGGAAATGAAGACAAAATTCGTTAATTTATAGGGTGTAGGACAAAAAATAGTGTGTATCTAGAGCGCAATGCTATTTTTACTCGAGTGACTGTTAAACTCGCTGAGCTCGTTTAACATATTGTCACACCTCCTCGAAAATATACTTCATAGAAAATTTGTAGTTATTGCAAAAAAACAGGATTATTTTGAATAATTATAATACATAGTATAACTATAAAAATTATATTTGACTTTTAGAATTGGGTTAACCAAACCAGATTTACACAAACAAAACAATTAAAAAAATTTCGATATCGAAAATTGTACATCAATGTCTTACCTATACATATTTAGATAATTTTTTAGTTTAAAATAGATTTATTTTTTTAATACGTGTCTGAGCTAAGTAGTGACACAGTTAAAACGCTGAATTGATGATGACTTTACGGGCCGCGGTAGCCATTTACCACTTATCATTATTACCACAGTAACTTAGGTAGTGAGTAAAGTATATTGCAAAGTATATTGCAGAAATGTTTATGTTACATTTACTTAACCTTGTATTTTGGATAGGACAAGGTTTTTCTTTCGTTGCGTAGGAGGGGTCGCTGTAAGTTTAAAACTGAGTTTTCGGGGTCGGCGGCCCCACCATTTGGCCGCCATCTTGAAAAAGGGGTGGTAACAGGTTTTGCACTATATCTCTGTAACGGTATTTCTTACAGAAAATTAGTAGAAACGTTTTTTGTTTAGAATCGAATTCTACAATTTTACTAGATAAGTATTTTTGTCGTAAATTGAACAATTAAAAAGATATGCCTTGTAGAAAATAGAATATTTTTTGTTTTTCTGTTAAAATTGAATGAACTAAAAAAATAATTTGCAAGATGTACCGTTACGAAGATACAGTGCAAAATTTGTTAGCACCTATTTTTCAAGACGGCGGCCAAATGGTGTGTCCGAGGACCCCGAAAACTCAATTCTTAATACACCGACCCCCACTACTTCAAAATAATGCAAGCCTAAAAAAATGTAACATTTCAATGGACTAAGATTGCAGGCGCCAATTTTCATATTTTTGGGCCATGCCAAGACGATGAAAAAATACATTTTCATTACATCAGCGTTCTGAGTTTAGGGGAAGTCCGGGAGACTTGCTCAGGTGGGAGAGTTGAACCACCTTTTAAAACTCAACTTAAATTTCGCGCTAGTGAAACGTCAAGACGGTCATTGGTAGATGGCGGGGGGCCAATAACCAGCACGCCGCCATTTTTTACAATTGCCAGTGTGTTTGGCTCTCAGGTTCGGAAAGGTGTTTTTGTTACGGCGGAGTAAATTTTATTAATTTATGTAGTTTTGAGATTGCGGTCGTGTTTATAGAGGTACGTATTGTGTGTTATTATTATTGTACTGCCTGATTATTGTAGTTTGACGTGTGCTAAGTGTTTTTTCGCTAAAATTGATTATTTTTTCTGTGAGTAAAATTTAATGTCAAAGTAGTATATGCGGGAGACTTGCACCATGGCGGGTGAGGGAGATATGCTCAGTGGTTCATGTCTCCCTCTATAATGTTTGTATGAGGAACAAATCAGCTATTGATTTACAATGCTCTTCTTTAGCTCCTATGGAATCAAGAGACCAAGCTATACTTAATCTGTGCACTAATTCATCACCAATACCATCTTCTTCAAATGTTGAAATAGTGACTCCAGAGATGGTGCGACCATTTCCAAAAGCATCTCCGAGAAAGATGGCTCGACGAGGCCGTCAGCCTGGCAAGACCAAAATATTGACAATGACCCCCGAGAAGGAAAATAGCAATGAATGTCTGTCAGAAACTTTAAACAACATATTATTTGATGATACTAAACGACCAAAAATGAAGCTAAAAGAAATTTAATCCAATGTTACGAAGAATGATGAAATAAAAAAACGAAAGATGAATATTGAGAAAAGAGTTTTTGAGAATAGCGACACTGAATCAGAAAATAAAAAAATAATTAATAATAATAAAACTAATAAGAAGGTTCAAGAAGACACTAATAAGAAAGGAAAGAAAATAATAAAAACCAAACAAAATCCTAAACTCAAAGATGACAAAAAAGAGAACGATCCAGGAAAAACTAAAGGAAAGAAAACATTGAAAACTAAACAAGGTTCAAAACAAAAAGTCCAGAGAAAGAAAACTGGAAAAGGCAAAAAAATAAAAATGTTAATGATGATAGTGAAACCGAGTGTGAAGACGATATTGCGTACGCTGATAGTTCCAGTAATAGTGATAGGAGAAGAGCAATAACTGTGTTTCTTTATCATTTAATTTTATTTTGCGATGTTTTGTTTAATAAATCTGTTATTTAAACAGAAAAATGTTTTTATTTTCCCCTTTAAAAAGCAATGTTCAACTCTCCCCAGACCCCGGTTCAAGTGTCCCTAAGGGTGGGGAGAGTTGACTCATATCCCATTTTTCATTCAAATATATATAACATATTTCAGTACTATAATATCGAAAAAGTAATTATGCATAAGTAAACCTAAATAAATAAGCTACTGTTTATTATTATAATTAAATCACAAAGTCTCATTTATAAGAAAATATGATACTTTAAACAAAAAGCGGTTCAACTCTCCCGGACTTCCCCTAATCTTTGTTGTGGGTATCAATTAGAATTTCAATTTATTATAAGTAGGTATAATAAATTGAAAATATAATGTAAAATATGTTTAAAACAAAGCCTAATATTTTTCGTTTATTAGTATGCAATACATTTTTTTTCTTTAAAAATATTCGAGTTTGACCTACAATTTTCACTATCTGATACTTATAAATGCCTTCAAATAATTTAAACCTGATTTTAAATATTTGTCGACATTTTTGCACTGCATATTTCCGTATAAGTAATGTAGTTTAAAGAAAATATGAAAGTAGTTGTCATTTATTTTAAGGACGTAGGGCACGTCACTGGTTTACACATATACAATAAACATATTACTTATATTATTTTTTCAAATCACCAAATCGCAATCTGACTGTTATACAATAATAATAAATAACTGAAATAATACAACATCCAAATCACATGTATGTAGCTAATTATTAATTTAACAATTAATGTGGGTGACAGTTGACATCGATTGGTACGGAAAACAGTGAATATTTAATATAATATATTTATAGTCAAGGCACTGCCATAATTAAGTTTATATTCTGTGCCCGAAAATTCTGACGAATGGCAGACTAGTACATATCTATACTATTATTTTATTTTATTATTAGGTATTAATTATTTTTTTATCTTTCAAACATATATTTAGAATGGAAATTCAGACACTAGTCAGATTTTACAATTTATTAAACGGGACATTTTAAATTTGTAAAAAGAAGCATATTTTCGATATTATCACTGTCGGTGCCGATTACACGTACCACAAGCAAATTACGACGCGACGGCTGAATTTTTGGCCACCAAAATGTAACAAATTCTGCGCAGCTCAAAAATTGTATCTTTTTTCAAGAACAAGGACAATTAATTTAACAGAATACTCTGGGTACTGCTTCCTGAGTTCAAAAAGAAGGTCTTGATATTTTGTCAGCTTCTCAGTCGTATCAGCAGGAGCTGAGAACTCGATGACATAGATAAATTGCGTAGTTTTATCAAGGAGAACTATATCAGACTTAGTATCTGAAATTTTATTTATTTATTATTTAATTTACTCTGTGTACACCAAAAGTGAAGAGTAGGTCAAAAACACATAAGTACAGTAAGTTACAATAAGTAAGTAGGTACAGTAAATTAAAAAACAATGTTAAATTAATTAAAGGACACTTTGCTGAAAAAGCCAATCTATGCTGTGGTAACGTTAGGTTTTCATTTCTTAGATTGTAGTCATTGACACTCTTGTATTGGCGAAATTTATCAATGTTCTTTTTTACGTAGTACATAACCGAGTTTAAAATATACATGGCTATAACTCTTAAGATATTCAGCTGTTTGAAGAGTTCTCTACACGAGAAACTTTTATTTTTAAAAGTTATTTTATTATTATTATTTCAGGAAAGATAGATTATCGGTCATATATTTTATTGTTTTATTACATTACGGTTAATATGAAAATACACTTCACGTTAGAAATGAGCAATGTTTAATACCCACTACAAAATCGCTACTTTCCATGCATCTATCCCGACCTGTATAAATTGGGTCATTTAACAGGCAGGCGTGCCGAAAACGTTTTCAATACATAACTAGTGAGGTAAGTAAACGTTTGCCATAGCAACTTCTGTTTATTCACTCTATTCGCCTGCTTTTACATACTCACGGCCTGTTGTGAATGTAAAGATGGCAACGCAAATGAACTGCCAAAATTTTTTGAAAATACTGAAAATAAAGTAAACAGTAGGTATTTTGTAGTGGGTATGGCAAAAATACCGTATATATCTCGTGCGTAATGGTTTTATGACTCGTGTGACTAAAAACTCGCTATCACTCGTTTTTACATACTGTCATCACTCGTCAGTAATATACCCCATTACGAATCTAGATACCTATACAATTTACTATTAATGTTGGTATTATGCATGGACTCAGTAAAGTCACGAAAAGTTGGTTTTAAACCGAAAATATGCTTCAAATTCTTTTTATAAAACTCAACAGTTGTAGCTTTTTATCAAATCTTTTCTTTTCAAGTTTATGTATAAGAAACAAAATATCAAAAACTATAATTATTCTTTTTAAAGGTACCTTTTTAAATTATGGTATAATAATAACGACAATTGTTTTATTTATTATACAACGCCGATTTAACCCAGGACTGCTTTATAAAACAATAATAATTTTTCACTGTTTGTTGAAAATAAACTTGCATAAAGATATTATGTTCATAACATGTTTGATTTTCGTTGAAGAGCAGAAGATTATTTTAATAAAATCTCCATTTTGTCCCATATGTATTCGTTTACGGACTTGTTTTATGGCTTTAGACTTTCAAATGTTACGGCATGGCCGCGTTCCTGTGGAAGGTGGCACGAAATAATCGCATTAAAAAACACTTAATTTTTCGAACTTTCAAATTTTTAAGGATTCTGAATTTGGTATCACTCTCGGGCTTCCACTGCATCCTCAAAGAAACTTTTCGCTTTGTTATGTTGTCGCAAATATCTATAAATTTTTTTATACAACACATCCACGCTTTTAGTGTTTTTTAGTATCTGTTTTGCGGACCTTAAATAGCCGTTTATTGACTAGTGACCATTATGTAACGCTTTTCAGTTGCACACTATACTTTATAAATATAGTATAGTAT
The DNA here is from genome assembly GCA_039654895.1 of Mongoloraphidia duomilia. NCBI lineage: Eukaryota > Metazoa > Arthropoda > Insecta > Raphidioptera > Raphidiidae > Mongoloraphidia > Mongoloraphidia duomilia. The sequence continues at coordinate 26,157,532 of CM077516.1, read as the reverse complement.
AGTGTTCGCTGAAGATGGAAGCTTAGCTTTCGAAATGTACATCCATCAATAAAACTGTTGTGGTAAGAAGTAACTATATTTTATTTTGACACTATACTTTATGTAACACATGCATGGTTTTAGACTTTAATTGAATTTTTTTAATTCCATTTAAGTCTAAAACCATGCATGTGTTATATAAAGTATAGTGTGCAACGCGTGTGCTAAATCTTTATGCGTCAGGCGCGATGTTTTCAGCACTCGTATGCGGCTCGCGATGCACACTCGCCAAGACTCGTGTGCGCTCGCCAACTACTCGTGCTAAATACATCAGCACCCGTATTCGGCTCGCGATGCACACTCGCCAAGGCTCGTGTGTGCTCGCCTACTACTTGTGCTGAAAATATCGCGCCTGACGTATAAAGATGTATTTAGCACACTAGTTACACAATATACTATTAACTAACAATATTTTAATACATTTTCTTTCAAAAGGCGATAATCGCCTTTCTCTTTATTGACTAAGAAATACGGTTTGGAATTGCAAAATTTATCGATGCCGCGTCGTTTCGAGTTTATTTGGATTTAAAATATGCTTTGGTATTCGTCGTGTCGTTTACGATGCGACTCTCGTGTCCAATGTAGTGAAAAAATTGAAAAATGTGTTAGAAAATTATTTTTTAATAGGTACCCATCTATCAGTTTATACTAAATGTTTAATTGTGTATTTTTGTGTGCTATTGCAAAGGCTAATAGTTACGGTTTAACGGTTAAACCCGGACATTTTTGAAATCTAGACAGAAATCCGGACAGAGTCTCAAAACCCGAATGGTCCGGGCGAAATACGGATGTATGGAAGGCGTAGTATTTACATATTATATTTATAGTAATATGCAATTCTGAGTTAAATCAACGTTGTTAATTTTGCGTTTTAAAGTTTTATATGTTAAATTTAATTTAATTTTCTAGCTACGAATTTTGCCAAATACTGAATTTTTATTGTAAATTTTCAATCTGATTTATTTTGATTCTATTTTTTTTAGTAATTTTAACTAACTAATAATTTAAATTCGGCACATAATAATCACCCATATATTTTTTTACTAATTACATAAGTATTTCAATATAATTTTTTTTTTCAAAATATTATTAAAGTGTTTTTATTGTTTTTTAACTATATTTAATTAATAAAATACGTAACTATATTGGAAATTGTACGCTGATACATCAAAATTTTAAATTATTTTAGAATTTGTTAATATTTTTTAGTATATTTTATTGAGAAATATAAATTATTATGCTATTTAGTTAAAAAAAAAACAAATTTCATTTTTAAGAAAAGTAATATAAAAATTATACAATATTTTTACAGCACAAATTAAAAACTCAAAACAGTTTTGTATTTTTATATGATTTGTAGTTAATAATCATATTTAATGAATTTGTAATTACAGTTTTTCTGTAGTGAATAAAACTGTGATTTTATAATCAAAATTATATTTTTTTGTTCTGCCCCCTATAAAATGTCTGCTTTCGATCCACTTATACTGGTCGTAAAACGACCTATTACAGGCCGGTGACGAGAAGCCGGCGGTAAATTGAATAATTTTTAATTGATGAGAGAGAGAGAGAGAGAGACCTCAATTAGCGCTCTAAATTAATTAGATGAAAAGTAATAACTCAAAAAAAGTAGGTACTTTTTAAGAAAAAAGAAATACACGTATTCTAGAGTGCATACAATTAGAGAAAACCAAATCGCAACTGAAACCTGCGAACAAAAATTGGTGGGAGAAGCCGTCAGTGGTGTACCTACGCAAAACAGATCTGACACACAGGCATAGGCTGAAGTCTAACAGGGAACAGTGAACACAAGTAAACAATGACAGTTCGTCTACGCACACCTTTACAGGTAGAATAGACGCGTCTGAACACAAATTCGTCTGCGCGCATGATGACGTTAGTGTCCTTCTCTGAATGTAAGCACTCATTTGAACTTCTACCGACTGTTGACTAGGTCGGTTTTATCAAAATGAGGTCTGACTGTTTTTTCATAAATTATATTTAATAAATTAACTCAGTGACAAATTTCAGCTATTAATTTACATTAGTTTTTTACACCTTTTAAAAAGCGCCCAGACGTCAGAGATCCCGACCGTTGACACTAGTATATTTATTTACCTACATCTCAAAATATTAACCTTTACAAAAATCTTGCAAGTTTTAAGCACGAGCTCCTTGAACTATTTCCAACTACGAGTCGAATGGACGGCCCCGTGGATAGAAAATACAAATGCGTTATAGAGAGTGAATGTGTCTGCAAAAAGCTTTGTCTACTATGACTCGATTGTGAAAAGTCATCCTGTTAGAGATATTATAATTAATCGCCGCAGCAACAGCTTCGTACTCCCGCGTCCGTCGTCTGGAGCGACATTGCTCAAGATGAAGCCAAGATGCCACGTTCCATAATACTATACCTAATATTATATGCCTTAAACGTTTTTGGATGAAAACATACATTTTACAACTACCTATTTTTATAATGGTCTAATTGAAGGAAAAATATAGATATAATAATTATATCAAGCCTCAGCGACAATTTCCAATATAGTGCGTGCGTCCCACGGCGAGGTATTCATACGATATACGTATTAAATTTTAACATTGAATCTTTATAAGAACAGATTAGTTTCCAAGTTGGCTTTGAAAGGCATATTTTCTGGCAACTAATAGTTTGTAAAGAAAAAGAGGACATGAAGGGGATAAATCACTTTTAATACGTTGTTCTCGATACTGCATACAACATTTGAACTAATTTAGATATAAATTATATTTTATTTCTGATTTTTGGTAAAATTTCGTATTTGACAGCTTGTGTTGGCCCGTGTTCTATTAATTAATTAATATCGTCATGGCTTATTCTGATCCATTCATTTTTTCCCAATGGTAAATTCCCTATGTAAACTTCGCCGTGAAACGTACTGTATAGGTACAGTGTGTCCCACGGCATTTGAGACATAGGATTTTAACATGGGGTTATGATGTTTTGTTAATATTAAATTGCTCCCCGTTAAAGGTTTTTGTTATTTTTTATGGACTAGTTTTAAACATCCTTAGTAATGATTTTGTGATTAAAAAAAAATTCTCATTAAAAATCAAAAAAAACTAATTTTGTAAAATAATATTAGAACCAGATTTTGTACCTATAGCAGTTTTACGGCCATCAGTCAAGAACAATCAGTGTTAGACTCAGGTGCCCAATTAATTATTAGAAATTTCAAACCTCTCAGGTTCAAATCCTAAACTATTCATTATAATTTTCATTATTTTTTTAAGTGCAAATATTTTGTAATTTTTAGATCAACAAATTTAATTTATTTAAAAAAAATTCACAGATTTCGCAATCCTTGCAACCATCGAGGACATTGGAAATGATAACAGCATATATGAAACATAATTAACTGTTTATTATACACACAATATTAATCAATGCACTGTTTAGTTTTGTCAGGAATAACCCTATTATTCTTCTGTTATATACGCGTTCACTTTTGCTTGATTACTTAACTTTTAAATGGATTTTTCTACAGTATTTATTAACATTTGCTCAAAAATAACACCGCAGATCGTCGCAAATACCTCTCAATTAACTAGAAATGATATAAAACACATTTCGAAAAAATTGCACTTGTTCAATTTTGCATGATTGCTCCTCACTTGATCGCGACACCGTTGTCTTTTGGCCTTGAACGAAAACTCGTAACTCTGCCCCCATATACGAACATTAACATTTCCAATGTTAAAATATTATTTTTGTTTGCCATACCCACTAACAATAACTACTTTACATGCGTGTACGTATACATGGAATGGGTCAGTTAACAGGCAGATGTGTTTATAGTATATTGTGCAACAAGTGCGGTAGGTAACTTGTCGATTGCTCACGAGCGAAGTTGAGCGCACGAACGAAGTGAGTGTGCTCATTCGCTCGAGTGGGCAAAATGAAGTTCTAATTTTATTTTTTAAAATTGAATTTTTTTGATTTGTAAGAGAATTTTTAAAAAATAAATTCACAAAATAATTACTAAGGATGTTTAGAATTAGTCTATAAAAAATATAAGAAAAACCTTTAACGGGGAGCAAGTATTAACAAAATAACATAATTCCATCTTAAAATCCTTTGTCTCAAATACCGTGCGAGTTGGGACTCACTGTATGTATATCTAAATATAATTATTATGTAAAGAAAATAAATAAATATACATACCTATATTGTGCAACACTTAAAATAATATACGTCTATCACATTTCTTGCCTAATATCCCTTATGGAGTTTGCAATGGACATATTTTGTGGAATAATATTATTATTTGGACGTTAGCAATATCAACATTATAAGCTAGGTCCCTCTTTTGTATGATTGGTGAGATTTCTGTAAATACTCTTATAGCTCCTACATGACTTCATTATTATTATTATTTTCACCAAAGAAAAATAAAATTATAAACTATTCAAACTTAAAAATAACTAAGTAACTACACACTTTTTTTTTGAAATACTGTAACAATGTAACTAAAAATTTAACATTCCATACTATACCAAATTATTTTTAGAGATACTGTCAGACGAATTATGAAGTGCTATTTTTAATCTTCAAGTTCTTCTATAATTTATTATTGTTAAAATTTTGGCACTAAGAAATGAAGCCGTAATTTTTTAAACTTTTAAGTTCGTATAAAGTGATTCTATTTCAATTAGAAAAGAATTTTAACATGAAACACCCTGTATTTTACAATTTTCATTGTACATTTGATTTTTTAAAACGTGCGAAAAAGTTGAAATATTTGAGAAGTATATTTTTACAAATAGGTATTAGATGAAAATTTAATGAACACCGCAATTGTTTTTTTGAAATTGAACTGCAAATTTGTTATTACAAAGTTTATTTTGAACATAAAGTTTCGGATACTATTATCTATAATTAAAATTAACTCCATATATCAAAGAGGAAAACACCTAGTTCTTCTATGAATTGTTACTGCACTAGATGGTTTCACTTTGCGAACGCGGAAGAACACTGATTTTTCTGGTTTTGGGGAAACTTTGGGGGAGGAAACTATTTTACAGTATGGTTCGACTGTTAATTTTGACATGTTGTCTGTTACCGCTTCAACATCTCCTACAGATTCCGAATTCGCGCCTATTGATTTTGTGACTGAGGCATTAGGATCTGTTGATGACGGAGGCTCGTCGCTTTCAACCGTACCAGTTCTCTTTAAACAGAAAGGCTGTAATTTTTGCATCGAAAATCTACTCGACATCGAGTGTTCATTGCTCGATTTTGTAACAACGTTATCCGAATCGACGACAGAATTTCTTTCTGAAACTAAATCATTTTCGATACTATTTGTTTCATCTATATTAGCAAATATTTTCATTTTATCCTCATCAGTCAATATATTAAGACACAAATCTTCTGGTGAAATGAAAACGTCGGACGAATGACTTTTTGTATCGTAATTTTCTATCAGTTCATCGGCACTACAAATTGATGTGAATTTACTTACAGTTGGACTTTCGTCATCAATCGCTTTAAAATCTAAATTATTGAGATCTAATATCCGATCTTTGTAATTTGGTAGCACTTCTTTTCTAAACGATCGTCGTTTTGGAAACATACTCATAGAAAAACAAGGTTCGTATATATCAGAAATGCCGAAATCATAACATTCGCCCGGTGTCTCGACAATGTTTTCTTCAATAACAGTTGGTTCTTCTTCAGTTACCCTTTCTTCAGTCATGGTCAAGAGGTTTGGCGATAGTATGTCGTCATTGATGCTTGACAATTGGATGTCATCCGTGAAACTACAAACCTGCATGTCATCATTGTAACTAGTCTCCGTCTCTGAATCTCTGCTCACGTAACTGTCTATCGTTTTTTGACTACACAAAGCGGCTAATTTTCTGTGTACTATAGGAGTATCAAATACAAAAATATTATCTTGGTCCCTGCTGGGTGTTCCTTTTTTAATAGCACCTGAACTGGATTTACTGACTGAAGTATCGTGCGAGGTGGATGAACTTTGCTTGCCTTCGTCATAACAAAATCTCTCATATAAGGCAGATACATTCGCTCGCTCTAACGGATTTGCACAAAAATCAAAATGGGTAACAAAATCTTCACTTTTACTCGAAATTGGGTTATAATAATCGTAAGTGTAATCATACTCATATTCGTCTTGGTCCTCACAATTTCCATATAAAGATCCGAAATCTTCTGAACAGAATTTTTCAAACATTTCAATAGAACTAAGTTTTGAAGGACCAGATCGTGTTTTATGCAGAACATCTATTGGCGATTGGTCATACAGTGCACTTGTACTCAATCTTTTCGATTTTTCAAGTCTCTCCTTTTTTCTGCCGAGTCGCTTTTCGAACAATCGCGATAGCGTACTCTCGTTACTACTGTTTTGAACCTGAAGTGATGAAGAGCTCATTCGCTGTATTCTGCTTTGCTTAATGAGTTTAGCAATGGGACGAGTTGCTGAAATAGCTCTCATTCCTACTGATCTGAAACTAGTTTCGCTATCTTTCGGCGATGGATCTTCTTCTTGATTCTCACTGGAATTTCGGTTCACGGTATTCTTTTCCACTGAAATATTGTTGTTTTGGGTTTTGCTACAGCTGGGAGTATTAAAAATGTTATTATAAGAATAATTAGCAGTTGAGGGACCAGCCCTATCATAAAAATATTCATTAGTTCTGTTTTTACAATCACGTTCATAAGAGGCATTTACACTAGCTATAAAATTCGAAGAGGGTTCAGTTCTAAACTCTCTTTCGTCACCTGTGTCACTGGCGTTCACGCTGTCATCGGAACGACCTGCGTTTTTATCGCCCGTATCAGTTTCACTACTTTTACCACTACTGAAGCTAACTGTTCGTTCATAGCTTGATGGTTTATCATCCAAGCAACAGTCTTCACTCCTACTTAAATATTTTTTTGACGGTTCAAGTACTACGCATTCGTCTTTTTCGACAGTTTCCTCAGCCGAAAGTGGTTTATTAACAATTGATAAACCTGGTCGTTTTGGAGGTCTAGATGTAAATTCAAACTCGTTAGACTGGTCGAAGCAAACGCCATGTTGCAACGGAGGCCTTCTTCTGACTTGTCTGTGTTCAGGTATTTGGAAACTGGGTTGTTTTTGTAACTGTCGACTAATGAACTGAGGACGACACGCGCCTTGGTCCAAGGACATGCCGTGCTTCATTGGTCTCCTAATGAACGAAGTCTCGGCTATATTTCGGCCGTACTCACTTCTGTCGACGGATGCGTATGACCTGAGAGGTGGCCTGTAGTGTGGTGGATGGGCGAGCATAGGGCGTGTTTGTTGTGACACTATGCGACCGGTACCCGCTCGTTCAGCTTGCGCTGCTGCGGCTGCTGCAACTGCAAATTCGTCCCCAACAGGAGGGCCTTCTTCAGGAGTTTGAGGCAAACGGGCCCCGCGTCCAAACTCGATGAACCAAAGCTCATCCTTAAGCTCGTGGTCTCACTTCTTCTCTTTCATGTCTTTATTGAGATAATGTAGTACGTAGTGTAGAACTAAGTCGTAACAATATTTGTATTCAGTCTGAAAATATCAAAAATATTATACAGTTAAATGTTCGCACGGTCAAAGTATTCGCAACATATTAAATGACGTAACGTTACAATGCAACACTAGAAAAAATCATTTTAAACCTATGTCACCGTCGGGACTCAACCCGAATCATTTACTCACAGTAGTGTAAATGATAACTCAGCCGCCGCGATAGTGAAAGATTCGGGTTTGAGTCCTGCCGGTGACATAGGTTTAAAATGATTTTTTCTTGTATTGCATTGTAACGTTACCATTCGATGGGTGTTCCAAGAGTAATGTTAACTTAAGTATTTATTTGAACAAACATATTATTTTTGCAATAAATGGATACGCTTTCAAGCAGTTTGGTTTCGGCCGCTAAGGTTTCGAATTAAAACGTCATAGAATTTTGTTTCGAATTGTAATTAATAGCGTGAATCCTTGCTGTAATCTGTTCTAAGCCGTAAAGTTAATTTATATTAATATATAATTCATATAGTAGAGCTACGATTTCTAATATTTATTTATTATGTTATAGACAGTTGCAGTAGAAATTAAGTACCTATATTAAAGGAGGACGCGCATTGAAACGACTCGGTTCGGATTGGAACGACTGAGTTATAATCAGTGGCGGCTCGTGCCTGTTTAGACAGGTGGTGCCAAAACGACGGCCAAAATAGAAAAGAAATAAAACATAGAAAATAGCTTACTAAACAAGTACACACTGGGCACAAAGTGCAACAATAGAAATTCGAAAAAAACAGTTTAATAAAGTTCAAGGTCTCTACACATTTCTCGCAAAATAATAAAATAAAAAATATATTTTACGCAACACATATTACATAACTGAAAGTTACATAACTGAAAGTCCATCCTTCTTTCCTTCTTGCTTGTAAATTTTTTAATTACTTTATTATTAAAGTTTTCAATTCCATAAACAAAATTTTTTCCGCCGATAGCTAAGTCTGTATTTCTTAAAAATGTTTAATTCTTTTAAGCATTGAAAAACAACGTTCAGTTTTTCTTATTCTTTTATTTGAAATTTAAGTTTTTTCCATAAAGTCTAAATAGAATGCACTAAAAAGTTTTTTAAAAAATTCACTTTGTGGTCATAACGGCGAATATAGTTATCAATAATTTGCCTTCAATAGATATACAAAACAAGCTAAAATGAAATTAAGACGACATTTAATAATAAAACAAATTTGTTATCAACAATAACATTTAACCGAGACAACAATCTGAGCAATGCGTAATCAGATCTGTTACAAATTATTATGAACTTATGATTATAAACTGTAAATTTTTGTCACTTTCTAACAAATTTGACAGTACATAAGGGTAAAGTGAGACAGAAATTTTACAGTGCTGTAAATTCCAACATTGACCATACAGAATATCGCCACTTAGGTGCTTGGCACAAATTTCGTTTGGATTTAGCATTACTGCGTACGGAAATCATGAGTACGTAGTTCCATCTCTCTTGCTCTCATATAAGGACCGTAAGGTATGCTTTGTTTCACTTGTGTCTATTATTAAATGGCACAGGATAAGTGTTGCTGATCGCGTGGTGAATGTTTTAGGAAATTTGTGCGATTTAGGTTGAACTCTGCTGTCCAGACAATCAATAATTTAATAGATTGATTAAAAAAAAATATTAATAAAAATAGATACATATTAGCAAAAAATATTTTTAGAGAAAATTGAAAAATTGGGGGTAGTGCCATGGCACTGTGGCACTACCCCACGAGCCGCCACTGGTTATAATTACTTGTTAGAATAAATAAAGGCCCGTGAATTGCATCTGAGGAGGATCGTTTTAATATATTCTTGAGAATTCCAAATTGTCGACTATGCGTGAGGCCCTATATTCTCTAATTTTTCAAAATTTTAGGCTCAGTAGTTTCGGAGATAAGGGGGAGGGAAGATCGGACGGACGGACAGACATACAACAGAAAAAAAACAAAATAATACCTACGTCATGTAATACTTTTCTTGATATAATCATCTCAAAAGTTATTAACTCACCATATTTTCAATAAGCTGAGGTCGATGACGTCTAACAGTTTTGACTGCTTGGAAGATATCAACTTCACCGTGTTGAATCACTTGTTCAATACATGCGTTGGCTGCACAGTAAACACCGCACCTGCTCCTACCATCTCTGTAATTAACATTGTTAATTATGCACAGTTAATTAGCCTACTCAAGTCTGCCGACGTTGTCATTTTCTATGTAGAAAGTTCATTGGTTTATGAGGTGGAGACTGGGAAGCGGAGACCTTTGAACTAATATTTGGAGAAGCTTTCCTTATTTGAAACAATGAAATAATGTCACGTCATATCAAGATTAACTTTGCTCATTAAATATCAGAAAAAATATGTCCCTTAAAAACATTGTTGTAGTGTACCTAGTACTTTTAAAAATTACATTTAAAAAAAACTACCAGCTATAATTAACGTATTAAGAAGCTAATAATCTAATATTTTAAATTTTGTAAAGAATATTTTCAGTCAATGATATTTTGACATGTAAAATTTAATCTCAGAAGAGTAGTGGGTATAAGGGAACTGATAATCAATGTGTGACTAAATAGAACGATCTGCAGTTTCATAAAACCGATTTTTAAATATGCGCAGTTCTTTAGTTTTTTATCTCAAATTTACCGAACTAAACGGTTAATTAGTACATAAATAGGTATGTATAATCATTTTTCCATTCACTATAGGCAATATGCCATATGGAACATCTATTAGACGGGCTTAAGAATTGCAGCGATTGTTGGAACTTTGTTTTCCAACTCCAAAAAATACTGACATATTTAATTGACATAATATTATAATAAATGAAATACATTTTCTGTTGATGCGTGCGATGACGCGGGTAACGGCTAGTAATAAATATTTATATTAAATTTGCTTTTCGTTTTTATGGTTATTGATTAGTACCTAGATATGGTTTAACATGTAAATAAAAAAGGTCACCAATCTGGGGCTTTGATCAGACTAAAATAAATTCACGCTAATGACCTCAATTGTCGGGCATCTATAATTTACAATTCGTTAAAATAAATTCGTGGAGCGCATTTATTATAACAAACGATTTTACTACAATATTAAGGTCAATGAAGACAGTCGAAAGTCCAAGCTGCAACAAAATAAGTTTTATACTAAATGCGCCCCACAATTTTATTTTAGTCTAGGTAATCAAAGCCTCAGATTGGTGACCCATAATTATTTTTTAGCTTTTAGTGTCTAGATCATCGATTGTACAATAAAACCGTTTAACTTGAAAAGTTTTTTACATTTTCAACTTTTTGGTGTCCTTTATTTGCTCAGTCTGATTTATTACACTTATTTACTCGCCAAACCCTTTCATTTGATGCCCATATCAACGCGGTAGTGAAGAAAAAGATAATTTAACATCTTAGAGCGTCCGCCATTAGCTAATAACAAGTTAACAGATCTAAAGCTAACTTGTTAACTAAGTAACTTATTATAACTTACGGTGATACGACGCATACAGGACCGTAATCAGTACGTTGTCGCCATCGCTCCACCATGTTCATTAATTCAACTAAACTATTTGTTGATGTGGGTACCCTGTGTCCTAGTGGCCAGCATGTTAACTGGAATAGTTGTACTGTCTTCGGAGGAGCCTTTACACCAGCCATCAACTCTGTCAGCGAAACGATCTATAAATATAAACAACAAATATAAATAGATAATATAAAATTAATAATAATAATATGGAAAAAAAAACTTGACGCATATTTTTAGAATTTTCAGCGATATACAGGGTGTCCCACGACATGACAGCCATAGCCTGGGACTGTGTTGCTGGGGTGATTTCAAGTCAAAAATGTCTAATGAACATATACCCGGAACGCTATCCTAACTGAGCTAGAAGCATTTGAAATTTTAAATAAGTAAGCCCACTAATGCAGGTATTAGGTTCGGCTGTTGGTTTTGTTATTATTAAAAAGACCAGGTGGCTGTGAATCACCATTAGTATTTATTCTCCTGATACTTTTCGCAGAGCTACCACTTCAATTCTAAGAAGAGATAGACTATGTATATAGCAACTGGGTGGAACTAATTCAATAAAGCGATTTCTTTTTAAATGGTTTTTAAATTAGTACGGAATTCCTACTACTACTTATCTAAAATTTCAAATGCTTCTAGCTTAGTTAGGATAGCGTTCCGGGTATATGTTAATTAGACATTTTTGACTTGAAATTACCCCAGCAATACAATCCCAGGCTATGGCAGTCATGTCGTGGGACACCCTGTACTTAATATATACCTACATGATTTAAAGCCTAATTGGAACTGAAAACTTTTTGAAATTGGTGCATTAGTTCCAGAGTTATAACCATTTTTTACCTGTGATTAATATGAAATTCATATTTTTTCCACGTGGACGTAATTATTAGTAAGAGCTAGTTTTCATATAAATGAATGTCAATGAAACATTTTATTAATGTTACCTTTTTATTCATGCGGAAAACCCAAGTTTTAATGTTTGTATAATGATTATGAGAGATGTGGTCAATCGTAAATACTGGCCCGTATTTTTTTGAATGTCGTCCTTCGGGCCAAAATGCTGGATATTGTTGCTGAAAGAAAAATTATTACATTTATTATTCGTTTGTTAAAACGTGTAGTTTACTAATTTAAATCAGAGAAAAAATAATAAGTAATAATAAGAGAAAAATGGTAACTACGCAACAAAATTGCAATTAATTTATATCGAGGTGAGTAGACTATTGCGTTAATCAAAATGATAAAGTCTGAAGACGATAAAAACGTCTAAAACTATTAGTTTGCAAAATTTGAAAGAATTTCTACAGTGTTAGGGCACGCGCATTCTAGAACTGATTACGATATCTACACTTTACAGCTTTAGTGGGTAGGTAGTTTTGTGTCTCAAAGTTTCAATTTATCAAGTCTTTCATCAGTAATCATCAATCATTTAGAAGAAAGTATAAAAAAATTTTTATAAGGTCATCCGTAAGTGTCGTCAAAACTTAACAAAAATTGATTGATTTGAAAAGAAAAAATTCCAAATGATTATGCCTGGGTGAGAGAAAAACTTTCGTATCAGGGTAAAAATACAATATTGTTTAGTAGTACCTATAGAGACATTAGACATTTTAGAACTAAATCTCATTTTTAAATGGTTTACATTATTTCAAAATCATTTAGTGTATTGCCTAATATGTTTAAAAAGTTAAACCAAAAATTAACAATCAAGATTTAAAGAAAAACGTTTCATTTGATTTTATAATATTATGTTAGCAAAATTTGTGTCTGAAAATAACTGAAAGAACTTACCGAACTGTGTGGAGGCATACAAAGGATCACAACTGCTGAACAGTCGTAGTCGTAGACCAATGACCAAAATTCACCGAGTGTATGCTTTAACGGCCATTCGGTTACAATGTATTCACGCGGTTTCGTATAACCCTTTTAAAAATAGACAATAATTATTATTATACATTAGTACACTATATATGGAAAAAGAAAAGTGGGTCGACAAAAATAAGATGGAGGAACGAGTTTGTGAAATTTGCGGGCCCCCTTTGGACTCGCACAACACAGAATCGTCAGCACTGGATCGAAATGGGGGAGGCCTTTTCCCTGCAGTGGGAAGCATAGGCTTATTAATATTATTAGAATCAGCATGATCACATTCTCATCAGTTTGTTTGTACAGTCAGAAGAAATACTCCGTATTTTTCATGGGAGCACTGGGGTAAAAACAATACGGTTATATTCTAATAGACTGTTCCTTAAGAAAAGTCTGTTCATATGCCATTAAAACAACTGAAGAAGTGGTTCCAAAAAATATTTTGAAGTAAAAACAATTTTTGAATAGACAATATTCAAAAGTATAACTAACAAAGTCTAGGAATGTAAATAATTATACATAACGTTCTTCATTTAGAGGGCCAAAAGCTGTAGTAATTTTAGCCTTACGGTCAATCCGGCCCTGATCAAATAAGCTAAAGCTTTTGTGTGTCTTTATTACAGTAGAATCCGGATAGAACGACTTTCAAGGGACCGGCGACATTATGTCGTATTAACCGGACGACGCACAAAGCGACCGCATAATTTAAGCTTGTTTCAATATAATACATATAAGTGTACAATAGACTAATTTCTATGAAAATAAAACAAAATATAGTAACCTTACAAATACATATGTACCTATATATGTATTATGTATGTATGTATGTATTATCTAACTTTAATGAAAATTAAACATATTGCACATATGTGTGTATTACAGATCAGAGGAACAATATGTATTGTAATTTCGTTCTAACCGGACGATTATTATAAAATTAGGTCGCTATAAGCAGTTGGTCGCTTAAACCGGAGTCGTACTATACGGATACGCTTTCATAGTACGTCTATATGAAACCTAACTTGAGTTTGCATTTACGTCGCTAAAAACGGTTAGTCGTTATAAACGAAGTCGTAATAGACAGACTCTACTGTATATAGGGGTTTCTATAAATTATTCATCCCCATTAAAAACCATCAAATCTATTATTGTAGGGGTTATATTAAAACGGTTTATGGTAATAAACAAGTCAATACAGGGAACAGTGATGGGTCTTGCTGTTCTGCGTGCTGCTAATGGTGATCATGAGGGAGCTCACTGAATCCTGGTTTACTGAAGTATATTATTGACTAAACTGGGTTAGTGGAAAATTGTTACTTACGTCTACGAAAACTGCATTTATGTAATCCGTAAAACTGTTTCCTTGAAATGATGTCAGATATGGACGGAAATTATCAGCTATAAGAAAGATCAGATCAGATGAAGATCAGATGAAATAAATACTAACAGGACTTTGTACAATATAATGTAGGTACGTGTATAATTCACAGTCTCAGATTTTCTTTTTTTGGTGAGCAAACAACGTTGTTATTTAACATTTAGAATAATATTTAATTGCATTCAGTATTTTCTTTCTATAAAAATCACCTTTTTTGCCATCTCTGTAGTAATCTGGAGTTTGGACTGTACGACTTTGAAATTGTCGTTTTTATACTAGATAAAAAAATCAATGTTTTCGAAAGACTTTTTTCATAATAGGTAGCTGAAAGTTTTTACTTTAATAAGAAATGGATAAAAATTGAATACACGACACATGTTGGATTCAATAAACGCTTACAAGATAACTTTATAAGAGTAAAGCGTACGTACGAGGGACGACCAAAACGTCTCTGTTCTTCTCTCTGTTGTCAGCTCGGTGTCCGCCGGCGCAATCGCCGATTGTAAAACGCGGTGTCTGCTTACAAATCTGAGCATACTCTCGTTGGTATTCGTTCATCTTTGTATCTACATTTTTCATGGACTTTTGTTTTAAACGCTGTGATAATTCTTTGACAGGAAACCAAGAATTCCCACAAACCACGTGCTCCTCTAAAGTGTCATAGACGAATTTATATTGGTCCTAAAATGAGACATTAGAATTAATAAAGAAGGGAATTGGATAAGCAGTCAACCAGACCGTATCATAATCAAAGCATGCATTTTTGGAAAGAAAAAATCATTTTACAACCTATGTCACAGTCGGGAACCGAACCCGATCTTTTCTACTTTCGCGGCAGAATGAAAGATCGGGTTCGGTTCCCGACTATGACATAGGTTGTAAAATGATTTTTTCTTTCCAAAAATGCATGCTTTGACTATGATATGGTCTGGTTGGCTGCTTATCCAATCACCTTCTTTATTATGAAATTCAGCCGTATAAACAAATTACTTATTAGAATTAATATTTGTATTTGACAGACTTTTTGTATTATTTTCAGACAAGCAGTAAAGAGTGAAATCTTTAATTACGCGACTGCATAATTATTTTGTGAACAGAAATAGTTTTTTTTAGTTAATACTTGACTTAACAATAGTCACTATTACATTAATAGTTCGTTTTTTTTAATTCATTTTCTCCAAATACATAATTTTTGTTATATCATATCACTATTTTCTTGTTTTTTTATTATTTAAGCAGCAGGTATTGGGAACAGACCTGGCGCATACAATCAATTTTTAATCGCTCAACTGTTTAGTTTTTTTTCAAAAGGCTATGAAATCAGAAAGGACTGCGCATACTATCGACAGTGTAGTTGTAAGACAAAAAATCAAAAAACCTCATCGATCGTCTTTTGACAAAACTATCGAACAACTATCGATCGGCAGATAGTGCCCACAGCTGTGTATTGACGCTAGCATACACTCGACTAAATAGTCGTTCGGCGACCGTTGGTTCAGATGAAATTACGGCAACTGATTGATTTTATGCGCCTGGCCTACAACTCGACTAAACTGTTCAGTCGTGGAAACAATAATTGTGTTTATGCGCTAAAACTAAGAAATTGTTTTATTTTTTTGTACAAAAAATGTGTATGTTTTTGTTAATAAAATACCTTATCTTATCATTTTCAAATAATTCATTTAATTTAAAAATAACTGTATAATTCAACAAATATAAATAGGTAGGTAGCGGAACCCAAGGCAATTTTAAGAATCTCGTAAACAAATTCTTTGTTTTAAAAAAGACATTAATGCTGGATTGCATAAAGCATTGTCAAAAAATCTGATTTGACAACGACCTTAGATTGTGATCATATAATTACAGTTTTTATACATGCAGGAGCAGTCTAATGTCGTTGTCAAACTCCCTGTCATGTAGAACATTAGATTGTACTCATACAAAAACAAATGATTGATCTACACAGAAAAAGATCATTTTTCAAGCTAAATTTTGATCAATATGAGTGGAAAATGTTGTTTCGAAGTGGAATTGTGCAAAAAGTTATGTTAAATAGATGTACTTATAAGTAGGTAGGTACAGTTTAAAAAAAAAACACAGTTTAAAAAAATAAATTATTAAAAAAAACAAAAAACCTGACTGCGTAAAAATCTAACTTAAACGATGGCAACAAGATAAAATGATAACATGCAGTCAGAGGCATCAGATATTTCTGTTCAACTTGTCACTACATGCGTGCCTTCGACTGCATGTTATCAATTGAACTTATTTCCATTTTTTAAGTTCGATTTTTACGCAGCCGGGTTTTTTTGTTTTCTTTTAATAATGTATTTTTATTTCTTTCCTTTTAGTTGAATCTACTCATCAAGCCTTTTCATTTGATACCCCACACAAATGGTTTAACCGATTTTTTGCGTACTGACAAAATGGCATCTAGCGTCCGCCATTTTCAATTTTCCGTGACGTCATATACTTTATTTGAAATCTTCTCAACTAAACGTTTCTTTTGATACCCATATCGATATATTTAGAAGGAAAATTATTTTTGCATTCTGACAAAATGGCGTTTAGAGTTCGCCATAATGCATTGTCCGTGACATCATATATCCAGTAGCACTCGTGAGACCATGACGAATCTATAGACACCTCAGTTTTCAAAATCCGTCAAGCCGCTTAGGCTACAAAGAATGCCAAAGAAATATACATATGTACATACATGCATATATACATACAAGTCATTGTCAAAATATCAGATTTTCTGACAATGCTTTCGGCAACCCAGTATAAATACGTTCAATAATTAATATATTTGTTAATCAGATAATTTCCCATGGTCGATGAAAGTAGCGATTATTAATTCATTAAAGAAATTACTTATTTTCGAAAAAATTGTAATATCTTATAGGCTGCGTATTATTTTACTATTCTGCATATAACGGTAGGTAGGTGATCATATTATCAGATATTTATTATATTATTATATTCTGTTAATATTTTTAAATCAGAAAAAGTGTTTACGAGCGCTGAATTTTAAATGGTGCAGGAACTTTCAGTAGTCAGAAGTTTTTCATATAAAATATTTGAAGGTTTATTTTTATGGACAAATCTGTAACTGGGAGTTTTCAACAAAAGGTCAGTAGGTGGTTGAAAGTCAGTTATAAAACTTTGTTGAACTTAAAACTTCACATGTTTTGGTACCTATTCGATCGAGATAAAGTTTGATAGGTACTTCTTGCTCAGTATTAAACACAGATGGATTATATACACCATTTTGACATCACTCTTTTTAGCATGTAAGCGTTCTCAGAGAGAGGTCCTAATATATCTACACAAGGCGGACTTTAGATAAATAATCAGCACAAACACATGTTCACAGGACATAATTCTGGGGGATGTGTGTGGACTGGGGTTTGTACTTCTAGTCCTTAGGGAGAGATTTGACGGTAACGTTAAACATCGTTCCTAACGTTTATGTCATTTTGGACTATGGTACGTATGTTTTACAAAAAAAATTTTGTTTTGTTAGTTTATACAAAAAACTGTCAAAGGAAAATTATTTTTACTTGAGTTAAAATAAACAGTTATATAGTGTATAAAGATTATGCGATTAAGTCGCTTGTAGATCCTTAGATACAGCTACCAGCAGCGTAAGGCCGCACATTATTCGTTACACAACTGATGTGTCACGAACGCGCGATTATCGAACATATTTCGAATGGGAAATGCCAAATCGCGCGATCGAACGAGAAGTTTCGGGTAGCTGAGTAATAGGGAAATCGCGATGCAGTTGCTAAACCGAGCTTTTTCGATACAAAAAGTAGCATATATGCGCTGACCCTTATGTAATTCAAACTATAATATAAGTATATACAGATGGTTTTAAGACAAAAGAAAAAGATTTTCTTCAATTACGTGAAAAAATAGTCAAAACATCAAATTAATCAATTAGGTAAATCTTTCATATTGTTAGTGGGGAAGGGGGGGGGGGCAGTTGCAACATTTTTTAGCAAGACGATTATATGGTACATACTAACCAAAACGTTGCAATGTGGACTGTTTTAGTAGATGATCTATTTGGTGATATTTATTATTATCACTGATCTTTTTTGGTTTGTTTCAAAAGCGTAGCTCATAGAAACTGCCAAAACAAAACAATGTTGTGGTCGACAATGAAGGGTATTGATGTTGTCACAAAAAGACACAATATTTTAACTTTGGTTTAACTATTCAAGTATCGTGTCCAAACAAGCAATAATTATTAAAAATATTTTTAACAACTATGATTTTTCTAAGAAAAAGTGCGTTGTTACTAAATACACACTATTTAGCCCGAGTTTGGGGTACGTTGTAACAGGTTTGGGGCAAGTATTAACTGGATTAAATTCGCATATTAATAGTTTAGATTTTCTTAATTAAAATGCACGGTTTACAAATTATTAATTGTTTTTTGTTAGTATATTATGTTTATGAAAATAATCATTCAACCGTTTTGTTTTTCATTACTTATATTTGCGTTTAATGGAATTGCCCATTACAACTTACACGTATAATAAACTTTGACATTTCAGTTAAAAAATTATCAATCGTAATTTTTTCAATATATTTATCATTTGGAATCTTTAAACTAGAAACTTCAAAAATCAACATGGCATTTTAGTTACAGTAAATCAACAAGGTGTGTTGCTCCGAAGTGTTGTTAGTAGGTACCTACTTGGCCTATATTGTACGATTTTTAAAATTAATTAAGATTTATAAAAAAGCTCGTAGGTAACTAAATAATGTCGAACTCTTACTGTATAAACAAAATAAGAAAAGTAGCAAAATAACATGACATAAATCAAAGTTTACGTAAATATTTTTCCAAAACCTCTCCAAAACAGAGCACGCGCTCACCATTTCTCCGTGTGAAGTTCAGCGGAACACTAATAATTTGTGCTTGCGTAATGCGTCACACTATTAAGGATAAATGATGCCGAAAATATAGCGTCAAAGGTATTAAATTCATTCTGGAAAATCCGTGGTACTAGCGAATTTCCTAAATTATTATGTGCCTACGATATCTTTTCTTGTACATTTTTTTTAATATTTCGGCATTAGGTATTGGGTAATTTTTTTTATAAATGATTTGTTTTAAACGTCGCCGAAAATAAAAATCTGAAAAAATTTAAACAGGGTTCCTTGAGCATTTCTGTAGATCTGTCGTTTTATTGACAATTGTTTCAAGTCATAAAAAAATTACTTTGAAACTTTTTCCTAAAATCAAAAATATTTTTTCCATTTTTTAAATTCTTAAATATTTTGGTTAGTTTTTACAAAAGATTTAGTGGCAGACGCCAATAAATAATAGAATAAAAAAGACTGAATAAGTACCAAATTTTCTATAAGCCCTTTCCTTGATTGACGTAGTTTCTTGAAATATCCAAATACATCGAAACAGTCTTCTTCTTCAGCCAGTTCCATGTTGGCATCGATTGCTAAGTAAACCCCTGATCGCCCTCCGCCGTCACTGTTAATAAACATAATATTATTATTAGTCTAATGAATGATCGATAAATTTAGTTATATATTGTACTAATAGACAATAGGTAAATACGATGAAATCCTTTTATCAGGGATGTCTCTGGTGTCAAGTAATTCACATACAAAAGGTCGGTAAGTAATGAAATAATAATAAAATAGACTAGATCCGTAGGTACTATATTTGTAATAAATGTAATCAATCTAAAATATGGATAGAAAAAATGTTATGTGAACCGCTTGAGACAATTATTTCTAAACTTCAACGTCTTATCAACTTATCATTGGATGGGTGTAAAATTTGAGGTTTTAATCTGGAGAATCTTCAGGTAAGATTATTATTGCGTTGCATAAAAAATAATGACTTGTATTCGTAGTGTGTTCAGGAATTTGTATTTAGTTTTCATTTTACAAATGCTACTCTTTTAGACTATTATAATATTTAAGAAATTAAACTTTGGATGAATCACGCAAAAATAAATTATGACCTATTTTCAGACCAATAAATTCTCAGTGTCATGTAAAACACAGAAAACATTCCAGCCAATCAGGATTCTAAAAATTTGCCGCCTCAAAAAATATGCCACCCTAATCCCGGGCTTGGTGAACCTTGGCCAAAATCCGGCACTGCAGCCAATTGGACGTGGGACTATTCCAACTTCAAAAATACTGACATTTGACATAATATTATAAAAAATAAAATAACATTTCTGTTAACGTGTGCCATGACGCGGGTAATGGCTAGTAAGAAATATTTATATTATATTTATATTAGAAATCGTGTCCATCGTGATTATAATAAAATTAAGCAAAATCGCAGGATAGTGGACAAAATAATTTGATTTATTAAATTAAATGTACGACGTTTCGTCTATAGATTTAGACTTTTTCAAGTCTTGAAAAAGTCTAAATCTATAGACGAAACGTCGTACATTTAATTTAATAAATCAAATTATTTTGTCCACTATCCTGCGATTTTGCTTAATTATATTATATTTGTTTTTCGTTTCCATAGTTAGGTAGGTACATAATATGGTTTCACACGTAAAAATTAACCTAAGCATGCTTGTCAGATAACTCATTTCTTTTTGACAGATCAATTACCTACTTCAGAATAAAGGAACAGCTGATTTATTTATTTCTAAAATATTTACGAAACTATAAGGTTTAGAAAACAATCTTTTTTTACAAAACTTATAGCAAAAACGAATAGAATAATAAACCGTTATAAAAATACACCATTATAATAGAAAAAATAATGTTATAGCACATATTTCTTCTGCGCATGCGTCGATTTTCCCTAAAAACAATAGGGCTCTTTCTTTCATGTCAAATATTCTACCAAAATTTGGTTTCGATCCACTCGGCCGTTTGACCTGTATCGTGCTTACAAACTAACAGACGTACAGATTTCTTCCAAAAAGTTTTTTAGCTTCGGTGGACCTCAAAACGAAAAAATATTGTAAAATTTTTAAAAACGAATTTTGACCCAGATTAGTACCTACCCATTCCCCTCTTGTAGAGTTGGAATGGTAAAATATTGTAGCAAAACTGTTTTTAATTTGGCGGAATTAAAAATTTATTTACTAAGATTTATGTACAATGTCTATTTACAATAATTAGTTATAATAATTATAAACACAATATTAACAATAACGAAAATGTCAATTCTAAACAATGAAACACTTAAACGGTAATTATAACACTTAACAATACAAGGATATTTATTTTAACAGGTATATTCACAGAATACTGTTTTATTTATTTCTCATTTATTTTCAATTGACTGATTCAACACGACGCCGGTTGTAGACTGACTTGCATGTTCGCTTCACTCCTGGTTATATACCTGCGTCGTCTAGGTCCAGTGCGAGTTCTGTCTAGCTCTCTCTGGAACATTCCTACTGTTACGCGTATCTGTGACACCATTCCCCGCCACGCCACCACGACTTATTCTCGATGCTTCTGGTGTCGCCAGCGGCGTAACATCTTGGAGTGCCATCGGCGTAACAACCTGGGGTTTGCTGCAATATGTTTTTTGGAATCGGGGGACTTCAAAACGAGAGAACATTGTAAAATTTTGGAAACCTAAATTAGTACTATTCCCACTTGTATAGAGTTAGAATGGTAAAACAATTTTTAATGGTATTTTCACCTTATTTTAATTATTATGATTATGATCGCATTCCACGTATTATAATATGGCTTAGTGCTATTTTTTTAAACAATTCCTACAAGTTGAACAAAAGAATGAAAAAGTTTCATGTGGGTATTTCATTAAAGTATAACAATCTCTTCAATAAACAAGTTTGAAGTGTTGTTATTATCTTCATGCTTATAAAAGAAAACTAGTAATTTAAAAAGTTTCCCAAGTGTTGATATTTTATTTTTTATTAGATAAAATCTGAACAGGGTATATTTGGTAACGTTTTCTTAAAGAAGGATTTAGAAATTAACATAAAACTTTTTAAATCCTTCGTTCCTTTAGATTTTATTTGTGAAACTATAAACATAATATTTCAGTGTATTGTAAACATTCCTAAATAGTGCAGTAGAAATAAGTAAAAAAACACCCTGAGGTGGAACTAATTCCCACAAAGATGGGGTTTGATTTTTTTAGTTCGTTGTTGATATCTTTTTGATATACTAAAAGTCTAGAAAAATCTAAGTGTGCGAAATGCTTTGTTTTGCCGTCATCTTGAAAAAACATCAAACATTTTAAAATATCACAAAAAAATCATGTATTATATAAAAAAATTTGGAACATACAAGTAATTCAAGAATTACAAGGCGCGATATTCATGTAGGTTCTAGGGCTTGAGAATAGCCGAGAGTGTAGCGGCGCTGTTGTTTACATGGCGTTGCTATGGTTCCTCTATTACAAGTCCCCAGTTCCCGAGTTCTAGCCCGAGAGCTGGTAAAAGTGTCAATTAGATTTTCAATTTATTATTAAAAAAAAATAAAAAATAATGAATTGAAAATATGAATTGGTGCTAGGCCCAAATAACCTTAGCTGTTGGTGGTCTTTAAAATACAATTACAATTACATGTAGGTACTGTGTGTAAACGGTTTTATCGAACATAGGGAAAATAACACTGAGAAGATTTATAATTTTATAGTAGGCTATGAGCCATAAGACCTAATATAATATGTATTGTATTACATAGAAAAAATAGTACAGTGAATTTTTTAAACAATTTTCCATAGCAACGGTTGACTATTAAGCGTAACACGGAACCGGCTAAATAATTACAGGCATGATGTGTCATAAGACACCCGACAGAAGCTATGCTTCTTACGCATTGTATATAAAACCGAATTTATCAAAGATATAAATAATACAATTAAAAAGTTATTGAATTCGAAGTTGCTATAATTAAATAGAGCAATTTGATCCTTGAAAACAGTGTAGAAATTGTCGGAAGTGCTCACTTCCGACAATTTCTAAAAAGTTATTATTTGATCGCCATTTTGAAATCTGACGCCATTTTATTTTTTTGTGTCTTACTAAATTCTCAAATATCAATTTTCAAAAGGATCGGATAATTTTTACAAAGAACTATATACCTATGACCGCCATTTTGAAATATGACGTCATTTTATTTTTTTTGTGTCCTATGAAACTCTCAAAAATCGATTTTCAAAAAATCGGATCATTTTTGCAAAAAAGTACATATGGCCGCCATTTTGAAATCTGACGTCATTTTATTTTTTTGTGTTCTATGAAACTCTCAAATATCAATTTTCAAAAGGATCGGATAATTTTTACAAAAAAGTACATACGGCCGCCATTTTGAAATCTGACATCATTTTATTTTTTTGTGTCCTATGAAACTTTCAAATACCGATTTTCAAAAGGATCGGATAATTTTTACAAAAATGTACATATGGCCGCCATTTTGAAATATGACTTCATTTTATTTTTTTGTGTTTCACGAAACTCTCAAATACCAATTTTCAAAAGGATCGGATAATTTTTACAAAAAAGTGCATACGGGCGCCATTTTGAAATCTGAAGTAATTTTATTTTTTTGTGTCCTGTAAAACTCTCAAATATCAATTTTCAAAAGGGTCGGATAATTTTTACAAAAAGTACATACGGCCGCCATTTTGAAATCTAACATCATTTTATTTTTTTGTGTCCTATGAAACTTTCAAATACCGATTTTCAAAAGAATCGGATAATTTTTACAAAAAAGTACATATGGCCGCCATTTTGAAATCTGACGTCATTTTATTTCTTTGTGTTCTATGAAACTCTCAAATATCAATTTTTAAAAGGATCGGATATTTTTTACAAAAAAGTACATACGGCCGCCATTTTGAAATCTGACATCATTTTATTCTTTTGTGTCCTATAAAACTTTCAAATACCGATTTTCAAAAGGATCGAATAATTTTTACAAAAAAGTACATATGGCCGCCATTTTGAAATCTGACATCATTTTATTTTTTTGTGACCTATGAAACTCTCAAATATCAATTTTCAAAAGGATCGGATAATTTTTACAAAAATGTACATACGGCCGCCATTTTGAAATCTGACGTCATTTTATTTTTTTGTGTCTTATGAAACTCTCAAATATCAATTTTGAAAAGGATCGGATAATTTTTACAAAGGAGTACTACATATTTCCGCCATTTTGAAATATGACGTCATTTTATTTTTTTGTGTCATAAAACTCACAAATATCAATTTTCAAAAGGATCGGCAAATTTTTACAAAAAAGTACATATGGCCGCCATTTTGAATTCTGACGCCATTTGATTTTATTATGTCCTATAAAACTCTGAAATATTAATTTTCAAAAGGATCGGATAATTTTTACAAAAGTGACGTTACACTTTTTCGTGACGTGACGTTTCACTTTTTATGATTTAGGTCCCCATCTGAAACGTGCGTTAAGAAGCATAGCTTCAAAAAAACAAAGCATCTACTTACCTACTTGCTTTTGCGTGATGCCAGAACATACGTTTTTATTTGAGAATCAGTTCGATTGCTTTTGCGTGATGCCAGAATATTTTAAAACTAGATGTCGCATAAGAAGTTATTCACTTCAAAAAAAATTCACGTAAATCGGATCAGTGGTATTCGAGTTATAAACGTACAAACGGACATACAGACAGAGAAAGCCAAATTGTTCAGAAAGATATGAAACATCGAGAAATTTTGGTCTGATCCCTAGATCCCGCCATCCGACCGACGTCAATAATTAGTTACACTTACAGGTAATTTTAACTCAGTAGGCCATGGTTTTTAAACACAAAAATCAAACATCACCAGTCAAAAAATTGAATGACTAGGTATATGAGAATATCGCATCCGTTTTTATTATAAGTCAGAGCATACGCAATCTTCCAATATCCATATCACACTGTGCAACAGACAAGGACAACCGAAACAAGTTCGCGATTTATTAGATAAAGTCGCATTTTTTTAGTTAAATTAGTATATAAATCTGTATAAAAAAACTGTTTTGACACAATATTATACACAAAATCTATCTAGAATTTTCTGCTCTTTTGTTTAAGACATGTTTCGAATCGATCTGACGTGAATTGAGCGAACTATAAGCAAAAAACACCGTTTTTTTCTAATTTGGTCCCCGATTCAAAAATCGGGCGACGTTAGGATCAAATAGACCCCGAGAGGAATCGAACAAAAAAAAGTTTTTTAAAATCGGTTAATTCGTTTGGGCTGTACGACTGATACAAAAAATCCGTCACAGATTAACAGACAAAGCGAGTGTATATAGGCGCTTCTAGCTTCGCTTTAGATCGCGCCTAAAAATGAGTGCTCAGAATTTTTATCAGTCTGTTTGTTTGTATTGGGTTCACTTGAAAACAGACGGACTCAGAGGAGAATTTATGTTTATGACGCTCTAGGCAACTCGATATTTTGTCACTCCAACTGGAACAATTTTGACTCAGATTACGTTAAAGCCTCAGAACTGGTTATAGATATGCGTAGTCAATGAGCAATAACGTTGACCCCAAATGTGATATTTGGAAAAGCTTTATTTTTTAACATTTAAAAAACTAACCGTGCTCTGCATACATGCGTGTAATAAAGACTTTTCTTTTTAAAGAAAAACTTTACCAGCCTCGTTTAGTTACGCATGTCGAGCGTCACGTCACGTCAAATCGAGACGATTGACCAGACCAGTACTCATCGAAAAGCAGCGACGTTTTAATTGTGTTTTAAAGACCACCAACAGGGTTATTTGGGCCTAGCACCAATTCATATTTTCAATTCATTATTTTTTTTTTAATAATAAATTGAAAATCCAATTAACACTTTTACCAGCTCTCGGGCTAGAACCCGGGAAAATCAAAATATAAGGTACCTACCTAGGTAGTTTTTTTACTGTTCTAAGGTTTTCCTGAAAATTGACATTACCACATGCAAATCAGCGCCAAAAATATATAAACTCTTAAAAAATTGGTGTAGGGACGAAGTGATTACATCAGAATAAATATGATTGATATTTGATATAAAGAGTGAGCTCTTTTTCTATGGTTATACCTACATTATAACAGTACCTAAATGCAGATGGAAAATACAATCCCTGCATTGTCAAATGCGATGTAAGTTCTGCTGAGACTATATAATCTAATCAATTAATTAGTGTTAATTGTATGGAAAGTTCAAGCCAAATAGCGCTGTTGTAATATTATCACGTGAGCGTGAACAAGTGTTAGGCACTATGACTAGTTTTGTTCTAGACTTGTAGTTAATAAACTATTATTAAGAAAGTTGCCCCGAATTGACCTAATTCCTTGAACACTTGGTTACAAGAAATAGGTACTAAGTTTGGAGTTTATAATAAAATATTAGCACTTTACATAAATGGCGTTATGAAGTTATACAGGGTGTTTCTTAGAAAAGGTTTACAGGGAAAATAACATTGAGAACATTTATAATTTTGTAGTCAACCGTTGCTATAGAAATTTTTTTAAAAAATTCACTGTACTATTTTTTATTTCCCACCTCTACTATGGTAGGGAAGTAATGGATTTAGTCCAAAAAAATATTTTGAGATTTTAACAGATTTTCACGTTTTGAGACCCTAGCAACCGTTTAAGATTTTTTTCTGACTGATGTCTGTATGTGTGTGTGGGTGTGTGTGTGTGTGTGTGTGTGGGTCTGTGTGTGTGTGTGTGTGTGTGTGTGTATGTGTGTATGTGGTCAATTTTTCGCCTTCGATATCTTAAGAACGGAGCAACATACGGGCATGCCGATTGTTCTATTGTGTTTATCAGCCTTCAACTTAGATCTGATTAGATTTTGAGTCAAATCGGTTCAGTGGATCCTGAGATATTCAAAAAAACGTTCTCAATGTCACGTATTAACATAGGTAAAAAAAAATATAAATGAATTCTAGATGTTATAATATGAAAAAAATGTATATATTTTTTTTCTCTAAAATGTATAGTTTTCGAGAAAAAAAATATTTTACTAAAAAAAATAAAAATTGTACGTAAATCAAGGTAACCATGATTTTTGCTATATTAAGCTAGCCATCAGTAGATCACCAAATAAAAAAGAGGGCCATGCTTTTTTCAAAGAATAAAAATTAAATTGTGTTTTAAAGACCACCAACAGCTAAGGTTATTTGGGCCTAGTCAAAGAATAAAAAAAAACAAAAAAAGAGTGTTTATTTTTTGCAAATATTTACTAGGTGGAAAGTATAGGAATGGTCATCAGTCGAATTTTTCTATGTAATATTTAGTCTTATGGACCATAGCTTACTACACAATTGTAAATGTTCTCAACGTTATTTTCCCTAGGTTACCTTTTCTAAGAAACACCCTGTATATACAGTTTTATTTAATTTTGTTTGATATATAGGAAGTCCGTGTAATTTGGACCGGTGTGTAAAATGGATCAGCGAAATATTTTGACACTAACACCTCAGGTGACACACCACGGAGAGTTTATGAGCTATCTATATGTAGAGGGTATCGGCAAAATAAATTTTTGTCGGATTTCTTCGTTGTCGGTACAGTTATGTTGAATTTAAGCGCAACGCATGTTGTGTTATAAGGTTGTGTGACAAATAAATGTGGATTTACGCAAAGTGAGTAGATATATTTGAAAGATCAATCTTATTATTTTAATTAGCAACTGTGTGTATTCATAACTGTAATAGAAAATTACCAAATTTGTACTGAATAAAATTTAAAAAAAGTTTATTTAAAAATTACCCGCTGTGTAACTCGGTCCAACGAAAAATGTATCATTCGGTACACGCATGTCAATTTTTACAAACGGGAATTGTATTTTTGTTACAAAACACTAAAATATACTACTTAAGTATATTACTTTGTTAATTATTTACATCAATTTTTATAAAGGAACAATAAAACCAAAGTGCACGCCTCAAACCAAATTACACGTCTATGGGCCGAATTACACGGTATATTTAAATTTGCAATTTTTTTAAAAATATGATTTAATTTGAGTTGCCTTTCTTTGAGTTGCTAATTCAATACTTTATTATTGAAAATTTTTCGTCGGAAAATTATACAATTGGTTCCAAACATATTGGAAAAAATCATTTTACCAACCATAGTCACAGTCAGGATTCCTGAACCTTTTCACTTTCGCGGCGGAATGAGCTTACATTTATTCAACCGTGACATGATTACCAATCTAACATAAGGAGAATTAGATTAGTAATCATGTCACGGTTGAGTAAATGTAAACTCATTCCGTCGCGAAAGTGAAAAGGTTCAGGCTAGAATCCTGACTGTGACTATGGTTGGTAAAATGATTTTTTCCAATATGTTTGGAATCAATTGTATAATTGGCTGCTTTCCAACGAAAAATTTTCAATTGCAATTCAGCCGTATAAATCTATTAATTTATACTTTATTATGTACAGCATATTGTATACAAAAAACTGATCTTTTCTTTCACTAAATAAATAGTATCTTATGCTCGATGAGTAGAGCATAAGATACTATTTATTTAGTGAAAGAAACGGTAGTTGATAAGTTACTACCCTACAGCCATTTTATTGTGACATTCAATTAACACCTAGAGGTGATTTCTCTTTTCCACCACCTTCATGTCAACTTTGGGAAAGCCTAAATATATTTATCTACGTAGGTATTGTCAAAAGTATTTTTACTTTTCAATATGGAAAATTCTGAACATTTGACCTGGGCGTTGTCTGTCAGTTAGTCAGTCAGTGAGTAACGGAACTGTTTTATATATATAGAAGATAGATACTGTCTGTAGAAATCACATTTTTATTTAATTGAATATTGAATAGTTGGGAAAGGTAAGGTTTGCCAAGTCGAATAAATTTTATACAATATGCAAGATACGTACGTTCGTCAATATATAATGTGGTTTTACATTATTGTCGGGGTCAGCTCAGACAACGGAGGTAAATAAATAAGTAAGTAAAGACAAAATGTTGGTGTCACATCTAAATACTGGACACACCTCAAACATATTAAAAGTGCAAATATTCACGTGTAGAATGAATCAAAATGTCGCGGTTACATAAGAAATGATGAGTTGAGAACATTTTTCGATGACATTTATAATTTATATGTTATGGGTCTTTGGAATAGATTTATTTAAGTTAAATTGTCTACCAAATAGTTAATAAAAAATATGAATCATTTTATAAAAAAAATTATTTTAAAACATTTTACATGTCATCGGTCTAGTTATCGTATCAAACATGTAAGGGACGCAAAATAATAAAGGATAAAATTTGCATCAACTCTTGTATTGCTTTATAATGCGATTTTGAAACTCAACTACTTAAATATTGGGTAGATTCAAAGGTTCTGAAGCTACATAGCGCTATGCCTACTGAATGATATTTTTTAAACACGCCAACATAAAAGAGTTTGTAGCGGCTAGCTAGGCGCTTCTGTTGCAAGCCGAGAAACCGGATCCGGCAATCCGGCATCATTTAAGTGTCTTCCGGATACGGCAAACCCGTAAAAATTGCGCGGAAACGTATTTATGTGCAAAATACTCACAAAATACTTACATAAAAAAAATATTTTTTTTATATCTCAAAATTTTGACTTACAAAATTAACCTTTTAGTTAATTTCCACAAAAAAAATCGATTTTGCGACATATATACATCGTCGAATGAGGTACGTATAGTTTAAGAACAATTTTATTACCTATAACGAAAAAATCTTAAAACACTGACAAATTATGTTTAAATTCGATAAAATGGACTGTTTTACGCTAGAAATATCATTTTCGCTGTAGGTACATAAAAAAGTCTTGTATAAAAAAAAATTGATAAGTATATACTTAAAAAAGATTTTTTTGATTATAATTGCTGATTGTTGTTTTAAAAAAAATCCAGGTCACAACGAGGCTGAATAGTATTTTTTGATTTGATTTCAAGTACTGAATTGTAATTATTTTTAATTTGCAAAATAGTTAATTAAAAATATTATAATACTATCTTTTCATTTTTACACTTAAGTTGTTATTAAAAAAGCTAGAAAACATCAACGAAAAAATCTCCGAAAAAACATCGATAGTGATTAATGTATCGAAAAAAAATACATCGATTTAAACATCGAAAATCGAAAGCAGAAAATCGATGTTTTTCAAACAAATTGTATCGCACGCATTCCTGCCTTATTTCATCTCGTTTACACAACAGTGGACATTGTTAGCACATTTCTGAGGTAGGGAATGCGAGGTCCAACAATGGTTGAATTTACTCATTGTTTCGATGTTCTGTATTAAGTTGGTAGGATGTTTTTGGCATTCTCGAATGAGTAGGCATTATGATTTTTGTTGCAGCTTGTAAAACGCGTATCTTGCATTGTAGTGTGTACACTATGTATAGAGATCTACGTGGTTATGTACTACATACTTACTTGCAATGAACTACCATGGGACCGATGTCGTTGGACGCTATTCGAGTCCCGACGACGTCACGTACCCGCCGTCTGAACTGCAATATAGCATTCGGAAAAGGACACGTGTGACTATGCCATTCTGTGTAGTGGAATTGAAGGATGGTCCGCTCTTCCACGATCTCCTGTAAAATATAAATATATAAAGGATGCGTCACAAACACAATTTTACGTAATACATCTCGGACGACTTAACTGTAAAATAAATATAGAAACACGATGCTTCTAAATTGTAAACAAATCAACTGAATTATTTTGAATTAGCTTTCTACGCCGGACAATGTAAAACTTTGGGGTAAATATATTGCCGAGGACTTTTTATTCCCATATTGATATGAGAAGATATTATTTTTCAATTTACAACGAAAAAAGTAATGGTTTATGGTCAAAATTGAATTTAAAGGTTGGATTTTAATAAGCTATAGCAATTTTCAACTAGGCCAAGTACGATACAATCCTGCAAAATCAAAAATATAATAAAAAGCCGGACGTATTGATATCTTTTAAAATTGAAAAGTTAAAGGCAGTCAAAGTTGTAGGTAATGTAATCCTCTTTAAAACATTGCATATTGGAAGAATCGCTTAAGTCGACCGTTTCTGAGATATTTCGAAAAAAGCAAAAAAGGTGATAAAAATTTTGTGGTTTTTCTGCCGCCAAAAGTTGCTTTTTAGAAATCCGAGAGGGCTCCTAGGCTAACATTCATAAATATACCCCAAGATACCATCATACCAAATGCGGTGCTTTTATCCGCCAAGTATCGGTAATTTCACTAAGCCACCTCACTAGTAATAGGTATTATGTAACTGTGTACTTTATATTCTCAAGAGATCAAATTGAACGACCCCAGAATGTATTAGGTGAGAAGAATACTGTTTTCAATCTTTAATGGTCAATAAACAATGCAGAAAAGATGTTTAAAGTTTGCCGTTTACCAGAAATATATCGTGT
Source organism: Mongoloraphidia duomilia (assembly GCA_039654895.1). Taxonomy (NCBI): domain Eukaryota; kingdom Metazoa; phylum Arthropoda; class Insecta; order Raphidioptera; family Raphidiidae; genus Mongoloraphidia; species Mongoloraphidia duomilia. The sequence continues at coordinate 26,125,762 of CM077516.1, read as the reverse complement.
ATATAATATCTACAGGGTGACCTATAACGAGTGTAACAAACTTCGAGAGTAGATAGAATACTTAAAAATAATGCGATAAGCCCTAAATAAATTATGATTAAAAATGCCATCTAAGCGAGATACAAGTTGTTAAAATGTCTTAAAAAAATTACAATTTTTTTAATATCTGGAAAACTTCTGGATATATTCATTTGGATTTTTGGACATAATAATTAACTTCCTATTGGAAGTAACGTTATTGTTATGGGTCCGAAAATCGAAATCAAAATGTATAGCAAATTTTTACGTTTCAAGGTCACTACACTATTTTTAGAAAGATGTCTGTGTGTGTATGTGTGTGTGTGTCTATTTCTTTCTAAGACGAAATCTCGAGAATGAAAAATGATATCGACTACGTTAGGATGCCAATCGACGCGCATTAACGTAAATATGATCTGAAAGAAATTTTTCCAAAATCGGTTCAGCCGTTCTTTTTTCTTAACCAAATAGACTCCAAAAAAGTAGATTTTACACAATATCTTGCGAATAAAAAATTATATCGACTTCGTAAGGGTGTCAATCGAGGCGTGTTAACGTCATTTTAATCCGACATAAATTTTATAAAAATCGGTTCAGCCTTTTTTTTTTATTGTTAAAAATAAATAATACTTATGTTTTAATGATTAAAATGATTACTTTTCTGTGTAATATCTAATTTAATTATTGTTATTAAATATTTATCAAACTGGGAAGTTCGTCGTGTGGACCTCAAGGGTCGCACTTTAATCCTGTAGCATCATTGATGGTGAAAAAAATATGATGAAGAAAGAAAAATAATAAATAATACCTATATTAATTATTTTGAAATTATTTTTATTTAGAAAAAAATATTTACATGGCATATTTTAATATAAAAATTTATTATCGTTTTAAAACTTGTCTCAAGTCAATCTTTCAATAATTGTTAAATAATCCGTGTTTTATTCGTTATGTAATGTCTTGTCCAGTTGAATAATCAACAAATTCTTTTAAACAGCTTTGTACAAAAAATCAAAAAAATAAAATTCAGTTATAGTCAAATATTTAAATCGTTCACACTATTGTTTTATCTTATCTATCTATTATTTTTATCATTTCTCCTATCCCAGCAACGCAACAGTCCTAATAAACGACCCATCTCACGGCTTGTTTATTGAAGTTCTTGACTAATTTGTAGATTTTAAGATTTGTACTCTCACTAGTGACGTCACTACTAGGTGGGCATACCACATTTATTACCAAAACTATACTCGTATGTTACGCTAATGACTATAATGTAGTCTCCCCATTTAGTAGTGAAGCCAATGGTGAGAGTACAAAACTCAAAATCTATATATTGGTCAAGAACTTCAATAAATCATAATGTCCAAAAATCCAAATGAATAGCTGCAGTAGTTTTCCAAAAATAAAAAAAATATTTTTTTTAAAGACAATATGTCAACACCTTGTTTTTTCGCTTAGGTGGCATTTATGGACATACGTTGATTAGAGCTTTTCGCGTTATTTTTAAGTATTCCACTTTCGAAGTTTGTTACACACGTTATAGATCACCCTGTAAAGTTGTTTATTTTAAAAAATGTACACTATGAATTTATCTTGAGATGAGATATAAACTGATTAACGATTCATCAACCACCTAGTGGGTTCAATAGCTGCTATAAGGCGTGAGTTGTAGAATTATTGTAAACCACTAGTCAGTGGTTTCTCATTACAATTAACCAGGTTTTTGTGAGAATAAAAAGAGGTCAGAAATCAGAATTGGTCGTAAATATTTTTTTAACAAGTTAATTTTTTCAATGTTATTTGCGACATCAAACGAAATGTATTAGATTTTGTTTCTTTCTAAAATCTTGGTCTGGTATGAGATAGGTACTGTTTTATTGTTATTCTTACTGTTGTCTACTTATGAAATCTGAATGTTTGAAATACGACTAAAAATATTGACATATTTTAGGTATTGCTTAAAAAATATTTTTTGCATATTTAAATTGATGATAAGAAATATTGTAAAATCAGCCAATTACATAATATTACTGTGCAATATAGAAAAATTCATATGATCCACCAATGTCACAATTGGGACGCAAACCCAAATCTTCCATTATCGCGGTGGATGCGTTATCAGTTTGAAGCTCGAATGTGACATTGGTTGATAAAATGATTTTTTCTATATTGCACAGTAATATTATGAAATTGGTTACTTTTCCAATAATCTTTATCAATGTAAAAATTTCCAGTCGTACTAAACTCAATTACAAATTATTATATTATAATACTAATCAATGCTTATCTATAAATTTACAATAGATTTATTGATACTTTTCTGTCTTTCAGAAAATTTTAAAATTGGAGGTTATAATCTGATCAACCATATTGTCGATTAAATTCACACCTATATCCGTACTACTTGCACATAAATTCATGTTGATACGCAAGCGCGCACGTACGCACACAAAATAAGGGTATTATCAGTGCTCGTAAATCACTCGCGTTGTCCTAAATGTTTGAACATCTAAAATTGTCTTATGGTATTATATTAACGATAAAAGTATAAATGACCTAAAAGCTCTACAGTCAATGATTAATGGATTTATTTCAATGATTGATGAATTTCAAAAAAAGAGAACCGGAGTTATGCCTGATTACGTTATATAAATAATAAAGTGAAAACCTTTTGATGTGGATTACCTGTGAGAATTATTTATAAATGTGGTGACAATCAAATTACGGTATGAATTGCTGAACGGACAATGTGCATTGTACACATGTTGATATATTAATTAATAGTTATTATTTTAACATTACGTTTAACTAAGTTATAATTAGGGGTTTGCGAGTAAATGAATTTTCCTTTTCAAGTCGAGTAGTATGTGAAGAAATAATTACATAATATACAATTAGCAGCCATTTTTTTGTTAGAGTAGAGTCTAGACAATTGAATATTACTTTTCATATTTGCTCACAACAATTCTAGTTATACGCCACAAGCACCGTTGAGCTCATACTTCCGTTATTTTTATTTTTTCTGTTAATATAGCGCAGTAAATGTTGATATACTGTGAACACGTGTCATTACCTAATTGTTTTTTTTTTTTTTTTTTTTTTTTAATTAATAACTAACGCTTTTTTGACATCGAGGTCATACATGCGGATAACAAAAAACAAACAAAAAAAACAAAAACTAGAATACATCTCAACCTAATTGTTTTTAATCAGCGTTCGATTTTTTCTTTTTTTAAGGCCACCAACAGCTAAGGTTAATCGGGTCTTCCCACTTCCCACTTCATATTTTCAATTTATTATTATTTTTTCAATAATAAATTGAAAATCCATTTGATATCAAATTTTTACCAGTTCGCGGAATCGAACCTGGGAACTGAGATTAGCATTCGACATTAAAAATTTGAAATACAATTTCTTATACAGTTATGCTAATTATTGAAATTCTGATTTACCTCGTTTTCCGTTCTATGTATACGTATTGTTCTAATGTGAAAATTAGCTAATTCTTCTTCTTGAATAACCTGAATGGTTATATCTCCGTATGTTTCTGTTTTATCTAGCGCAGCTGGCCAGTATTGCATACACATAACCTGCAAAAATACGAATTATAATTAATTTTCATAAATTCATTATTTTATATGACAAACAATAATGGTGTTGGGAATAATTTTATTGCATTTGGAGATTCCCAAGCGCAAACTCGTTTTACGATCCCCTTCTAGAAATTAAAAAAAATATTTTTCATCTTTTTGTCAATTAAAAAACGTTAACAATCAAGTTTTGTTCTGATTTTTGAGGTCTCTACAATACCTAAGTCCTTAGCGCACGTTTCTTGCGCCTGTGTGGTGAACCTTCATTGTCCTTATTGTAATTATTTTATATGTAGCTTAAGTTTTAGTTATGGAGGGATAGAGAGAAAGGAGATTGTTTTCGGCAGGTCGCATGCGAAGCTCTTGTCCCAAAAATCGATGAAGATAAAGGGCTCGTAAAAGCTTTACGCGCGACACAATAGTTATAAGGCCCGTAGAGTTTTTCTAGTAAGAGTTAAGACAACGAGGTATTGATTTCTGATTGGTTCGTTCGATCCGCCATTCAACTGCATACATATATTCACTCTGTCTTTACCGAGCGTCTATAATCTACAATATCTATCTATCTCACTATGTTATGTTTGCTGATTGTTTTCTAGGTATTTATCTCAGCTGCTGTCAGTATAAAAAAGTTAAACGCGCAATATTTTCAAAGTTTTTTTTGAAATACAAAGAAACATTGTATTTGGTTGTTTATCAAAATTATAATACATATTATTTTTTTTGTTCACCTTTATTGTTCATGTTATAAATTTTGTTATTTTCGTAACTTTTTTAAAAGTTTTCAAACGTATGCGCGTATTTTCATATCACTATCTTGAATTGTTTTGGCTAAATACGGCGTCTTTGTTTTGTAATCTGGGAAATAAATAAATAAAACCATGAAGGATACAGAGTGGAGGCTGAACTCCATGCATTCGCCGTTGCCTAAAAATAACAGGCCGAGAGCTAGTGACAATTTTATGGTGTTTTTTATTCAGGGCCTTATTTTTGTGAAGATGTTGAGGGAGTCATATTAAAGTACTCTAAGTAAGGGATTTTGCTAAATAGTGGTATGGGGGGATGCAGACCGCCTCCAACATGTAACCAAAAAAAATGGTCACAATTATTATTGCTTGAACGCTGAAATTGTTTGTATAGCTTGTCGGTGACCTAATGATGCTATTATAATATTTGCAGATCGATTGGTCAGTATTAAAGGGGTGGCAGATCACCCGAAACGTGTCATGTACCCGACGAAATTTATATTATTAGTTCAAGGTTCAAATTTTAATATGTTGTTACGGCGACTGTTTTAAGCATATATTTCAATTTGCAGAAAAAAATGTCGGTATTAACCCCCTTGCAGAACGAGATAAACACCTAGGCGAGCAAGTTTCCCTCTAAAAGAGGGAATTAATACTGACATTTTGTTCTGCAAATTGAAATATGTGCTTAAAACAGTCGCCGTAACAACATATTAAAATTTAAACCTTAAACTAATAATATAAATTTCGTCGGGTACATTTTAGGTACGTTTAGGGTGATCTGCAACCCCTTTCATACTGACCAATCGATCTGCAAATATTATAATGGCATTATTGGGTCAGCGACAAGCTATACACACAATTTTAGCCTTGAAGCAATAATAATTGTGATCGTTTTTTTGTTACATGTTGGAGGCGGTCAGCATCCCTCCCATACCGCTATCTAGCAAAATCCCTTACTCAGGGCACTTTAATATGCCTCCCTCAACATCCTCACAAAAATAAGATCTTGAATAAATAACACCAAAAAATTGTTACTAGCTCTCGGTCTATTATTTTTAGACAACGGCGAATGCATGGAGATCAGCCTCCATTCTCTGTATCCTTCATGGTTTTATTTATTTATTTCCCAGATTACAAAACAAAGCTGAAATGACACTGATTTTTTTTTATTTAATAAAGTTCTTTAAATACCTATAATGTGTGTTTTAAACTCTTTTTAAACTGTTATCCAAGGTTAGTATACTCTACTAACCTTGACTGTTATCATAATGCTGGTGCTAAATCTTCTTTTGTTTGAAACACTCTTTATATTGGCAAGATACGATCGAATCAACTGAACAAGAGCCGAGTTAGCAATAAAAGTAATGCCGTTCGAAGGTTTATTTACCATAATGAGTTCATAGTGGAACAACGCGGGAGCGTCAATTTACAGTTTATTTAAGTAACTTTATTTTTATTCTGCCGATAAAATTTAAACTGTTGTAAAATTAATCGCGTAAATTGAGTCGAATTTCCAATATGATTTTTAGAGGTTTGGATAATGGCGTTTCTAATATATTATTTATGGTAATCGGTGCATCATTGGTTTACAGTAAGAGTGACTGAACCCAATTTTTTAAAGATTTTAATATCGTAAATGGGCTCCAAAAGTACCTACTAGTGCTTTTTTTGTATTTGTATCATAAAATGATATTCATTATATTTTTTAATTTCTTCACAAAATACGGATCATTTTATATATTTTTGTCATGTGGAAATTTAAAAAAAAGCATTTCGAGTCTTTACTCCTGGTTAGGGCGACCAGTGCAAAATCTTTAAACTATGGAGTAAAATGGTGCAAAATATATATCAAATCAAATGGTACAAAAAAAATTTGAAAAAATTTAGTGGAAGGGCTATAAGAAATTCTTTGGGGCTTCCTATTTCTCTCCCACTATTGGAGCAAAAATGTCTTATTGTAGAGCAAATTAGTGCAAAATATAGCAAATGAAATGATACAAAAAAATTTCGAAAAAAATCAGTGGGGGGTATTAGAGATTATTTGCGACTTCCTATTTCTCTCCCACTATTGGAGCAACATTTTTTCATTGTGGAGCACAATGATGCAAAATATAACGAATCGAAATCCATAATGAAAACACTTAATTGTTGATTGGGGGGCATCGTTAAGTTAGCCCCTTCCATTTAGTTTTCCAAATGTCTTTCTTGCTAATGCGGAGCAACATTTTTTGTTAACGGAGCAAAATGGTGCAAAATTGGAGCAAAATTATGACACACTTCAATTTTGAAAAAACTCACTTGGGGAGGGGGGCTACCTTAACGCAGCCTTAAAAATCACATTTAGTAAGGCTTAATTGCGGTTATGGAACTTATGTTAAGAAACATTTGTACGAACATCGGAGTTAAGGATCTTAACGTCAGTATTTTAAGCCTCGCGTAAACAAAGCATGTAATGTCTTTAATTTCATACTGTGTACAGTTAACACACTATAATATAATACATTTCTATTAATGTTGACATTTTAAAAATTTGAGAAAAGCTGTAAATTTGATTACCTTAATGAAGTCGAACGTTTTTGTTAACATAACTATACAGGAGGCTTTCTCTTGCCACACCATCCTCCAGAACTCCATAACCGTCTCTTCCGTTGGCCCCTGCGTCACGATATAAGCATTCGGCTTTAGACGGCTCTGTTATGTGCAGAAACAAACAACAAAAGGGCTTAATTAACCGTTCTCCTAATTAAATAATAAATTAATATTTATAACAAAGCTAGCGGTTTGAATTCCTTTGTTCATGACAAAGTGGCTTTGTATTGCATAAGCGTGCTTTTTTATTTTTTGTCAATTTTATTGATTTACGGTGTTTAAAAAAAAATTAAAGTTTTTTATCGTTTAAAAGAATTCTGTGCGCAACTGGCAACCCGTTTTTGTTGACTATTTAATAATTAATGTTCCGTACCAAAAATGGTAAAATTGAACATTTATACAAAATGTTATAGTTACCACAAAACACCAAATCATAATTATGGTTTGGTGTTTTGTGGTAATTATAACATTTTGTATCGTTATACGAAAGGTTCCACCACTTTTTATTGAAACATTTATGAAATCACCACGGGGCTTGTCTGTCTGTGTTCATAGACATTTTTCTCATACTTATATGGTTTTACATAGAAAGTTGAAATTTGGCACAGTAATTATAGGAAGTGGCGGCTCAATTACAGACGTGAAGTACGAAAAGTTAAATTTGGATTTTAGGAGTCATTGGAAGGTGGAAAGGGGGAGAAAAAACATTTTTTATAAGGTCAACGTGTGGGGTATCAAACGAAAGCTTGTCAAAACGCGAGTTCAAAAATATATAATTTGTTTTTTTATGTAAACTTTTTTAACGTTTTTCCAAAAAACTCTTAAAAATCGGTCCTCATCCTATATCAAAAATTAAAATCTGAAAAAATCAAGATTATGTGTCAAGAGGTCTACATAATCAACATTGCATTTATACATAAGATACTTAATAGTTTTTTGTACATAAAAAAAAATTTGAAAAATCTAAATAGTACGGAACACCAATCATGTAAGTTCGGCTGGCACTTGACCGTTTTTAATAACTATATATTCTGATAGACTTTTTAACTCTATTTTGTATACAAATGTTCCATTTCTATAATCAAAATAAATTTATTTACTAACGTAGGTACATTTCAAATTTAAATAAACTTGCGAAAACGGAGGCCTCACTATTTTGAGTTTATTATAATATATAAAATGTATATGTCGCTGAATGAATTTTTTTGACTAGAAATTCGCGATGCTCAAGTCTTAAGAAGATAGTTAGAGGCCTGGATAACGCTGCTATGTCTCTTTTTCTCAGTATAAAATGAAGAACAGAATCAGTGACAATCTGAATGATTTAATCGTCATTAATTTTGTTTTATATCTACATGGGTGGGTTTTCTTTTTGATCACAGAATTAATATCATATGAGGTAAATAATATTTTTATTCGAAAACATCAAAATTTGCCTTTTTAGTATTATTAGAAACATTAAGAGAATTCGGTGATCGTTTCTTGGTGGTAACATCGTTATCAAAACGAGGGCCGAGTTTTAAATTTAAGTTTTTTTTTTGCTCTAAGTCAAGTATATATTATTAATATTTTATAATGTCTCTAGTATTAATTTTGAGGCAAGGAGACACAACAAAATCAACATTTATTCAGATAAGGTGCAATTAATCAGTCTGTGCTAATATTGTGCTTTACAAACGTGCTTATACTTACATCTACATATGAAGCATTGATATAATCGGAGTCTAACTCTCCTTCAATTGTATCTAACACCACTCGATTGTAGTCATCTGAAAATATAATAATAATGTGTAGTTTATGTAGTGATTGCATGAGTAATAATTCCATAAGCTTTGTACCGAGAGTTAACAGTTTTATTATTTCTGTATAATTAATTAATATTAACGAGATCAATGCACCCCAGTGGCGTATAATGGCTATTTAAATATCCAGTAAATATGTCTACAATGATAAATTTTACTTGTAATGTTAAGACACAAATATTTACTATAATATGCATTTTAGCTATAAAAAGAATAAAATGAAAATATGGATATCAAATTAATATCGCAGCAATTTAAACCAAACTGTGACGTCGATTTTTTTATTTTTCACGAAATAATTTCATTGAAAGAACATAAAATAGAACTCGAATACTTTATATGGAAAAATGAGAGTTTTTTGTTGTGTACTGCAGAGCAACTGGTAACCGATCCAGCGCGAAATCGGAGGTTTTGGGTTCTAGTCGTAACAGTAACATTTTTCTTCCTTTAAAATAGGCTTCATATAAATTAGGTACCAGACGAAGTGTAAAAAAGGGTATAATTTAAATTACAGAACTTTTTTTCTCAAATTTTGCTTTATTAAATTATCTCTTTTTAAACAAAATGTTCCATACGTGAACACATTAAATTATCCATCAGTAGTGTCACGTACATCCCCTCCAGCCCCCGCGTGGCGGGGAGGCCCAGTCATCATAGGGGCCCAACCAGGTCGATATATAACTACTTTTACAAACGTATACTTTAAACTGCAAAATGTATCCTGATAAGGGATCCAAACTTAGTTTTGCGGGAGGGCCTTAAGAGTTTGCGTTACTCCACTGTTATCCATCAGTGTTTTTTGTATGTAACAATAATTTATAGTAATTATTATACATTGTGGTGGAAGTAAAGATGTATGCGGCGGAGGTATGGGTATATAATTTATTAACGTCAATCAAAATTTAACGTTCTAACAGCACCATACTGAATGAGCATGAGAAAGTTATTGATATTGTGAAAAAATGTTATTCCAAGGAATAGCGGCGTACTGGTGACAACATAATTATGATAGATAGATAGATAGTTATCTTTATTCATATTGCCATAGCATAGAATGCGTCAAACACATGAATAAAAAATTGCTTACACATTTAAAATCTATATTATAGTATTCGTTTAGACTGTATATTACTCTATTAAGAAGACAGTTTTTTATCTCGAAAATTTTATAATGTTACACCGTGTTACACTGTTAATTAATTACACGGTTTAAAAGAGAATAAAAGCTCTATCATAATAGCTAAAATACCTATGGTACTATTTAAGAAAAAAAGTTTAATGTTGCCTATCTGTCTCTATACCTAATATAGAGATATTGTCGATAATTTACCGCCATATTTCAGAGAATTTCACCCCACTTACGAATGTATAGAGTTTGATTGAGCTATCTTCAAATTTAATCGAGATACAGGTCAGGGGAGTCATGTCTTGCACACCCGGTATACAGCATTTTTTTAAATTAGGTACATCTAAACGCTTACGCTTTTCTTTCAGGTTTTGTGTTTAAGTTTTGGAGGTGAATGTATTTTCTGTTTTACAAATAATTACAGATTGTTAAACATAATTATTGATTTGATTTTGTTCTAATTTATGAATAGAATACTTTATTTGTTAAATGAATTCAAGAAGTCAAATATAGTACATTATATTATTGAAAAAATAAAGGAAACACTTTAACTTTTGCTTATGTTTCGAAAATTTATTATAATAGTAGGTAATATTTTTTTTACAATACTTACAGGGTATACATTTCTGATTCTGGTTTTTCTCTGCATTCGCTTTTTTTGTAGCATGTCTGCACGAGTGAGTCTCTACCTTGCAGGCAGTCTGAAACAAAACAAAATATTATATTCAGTGGCTTACAACCATCTGATATATCTGAGGCCAAAAGATAAAACGTTTATGTCAAATTATTAGTAGTTTTTGATATAATATCTTCATAATAACTCTTTCTGGGGTTCCATATGTCAGAATGAAAAAACGGAACCCTTATAGGATCTCTCGTGTCTGTCTGTCCATCCGTCTCTCACAGCTTATTATCTCCGAATCTACTGGACGAAAAAAATTGAAATTTGGTACATATATAGAGTTAGGTGACCCAATCAAAGCGTAAATAAACAAATTCTGATTTTGGGGGTTAATTTTGAGGGGTAAAGTAGAAAATTAAATTTTTTTTTTCAAATGCATCATGTGACTACGAAATGAATGTATGTATGTAGGTATGTAAGTTTGTTACCACGTAGGGCCAAATCTACTTCTTGTAGAGAATTTCATCCCATTTACGAATATATCTAGGCTATGATGTGTTTATTTTCAAAAATAATCGAGATTGGAGTCGTGTCTGGGACACTCTTTCTTTTGCATCTGACAAAAAGTTGGTCAGCACTGACGCTCTAGAACCTAGATGAACTGTATTAGATAAAAGTGAAAGACAGCCAATACGTGTTGGAACGCTGACAGCCGTTCGATGCCTAGTATATAGATTTAGTTTGCACATTTACCACTTCACTTGCTGGAAAGTGTTCTTGTATATAGCTATACAGGCTTTTTCAAAATTGTAACGCTAAGACACTAAATTATTTCAAATTATGATAATATTTTGCTAATATAAAACTTTAACTGGAAACATACTTATTTTATCTTTCTATTGTAAATGAAGATTCGCAGCCTTGTTTTCAAAGATTAATTAATATTATTTGTGTTATCTAACACATAATAAATACGAAATTGTTAGAAGTCAATTTTTATAAATATAAAAAACTTTTTAACAAAAAAAAATCTCCTTCAAAAAAGCCACTAAAAAGAGGAAAGTAATAAAACTTTGAGGTCTGCCCCAATTTAATAAAATATAAAGTCGGTTAAAAACTATAGTATAGTGATTAATATCTTCTTTTTAACCGACTTCATATTTTATCAAATTGGCGCAGACCTCAAAGTTTTATTATATTACTCTTTTTAGTGGCTTTTTTGAAGGAGGTTTTTTTTGATAAAAAGTTTTTTATTTTTTACTTTTTTGTGACTTTACAATACGTAGTTTAATCGCTTGCCAATAGAGTCACTTCTACAAACTTTTTAACCGACTTCTTACGCTGTGTGATGTGTCAAAAAGTGGCATTTACCTTAAAGGAATTACACGCCGTTACTCACTTTTATTAAAATCAGCCGAACTACGGAACCGATTTAAGTAAAATTTATATGGAACCAACTTTGAGGTATACCCTATCCAATAAAACATGAATCATCAAAATTGGACTACTCTGTGAAGTTATGCGTGGTCATACATAAAAAATGATTAAAAAAATCGGCTAATGACCAGTCCTAATGACTTTCAAGTACCTCAACGTTCAAATTTGTGTATTGTCTATCTCATTCTGGCCGTGCGCGACAAGCACCTATACAGGGAACATACACAGCATATATTTGCAAGAAATAAACACTTTTTTTATTCTTTGAAAAAAAGTATGGTCATCTTATTTGTTTATTGATCTACTAATGGCTAGCTTATAGCAAAAATCATGATTATCTTGATTTATGTTCAATTTTTTTTAGTAAAATATTTTTTTCTCGAAAACTATGCATTTTAGAGAAAAAAAATATTGAAATTTTTTTTATATTATAACATTTAGAATTCATTTATATTTTTTTTATCTATGTTATAATACGTGACATTAAGAAAGTTTTTTTTAATATCTCAGGATCCACTGAACCGATTTGGTTCAAAATCTAATCATATCTAAGTTAAAGGCTGATAAATACGACAGAACAATCGGCATGGCAGTATGTTGTTCCGTTTTTACGAAATTGTCCACACACACGCATACACACAAATACCTACACACACATACACATGCACACATACACATGCACACATACAGACATCAGCCAGAAAATGGTCTTAAACGATTTCTAGGGTATCAAAACGTGAAGATCTGTTAAAATCTCGAAATATTTTTTACGGACTAAATCCATTACTTCCCTACCATAGTAGAGGTGGGAAGTAAAAATATACGTGCAGACTTGAGAACCTCCCTCCTTTTTTGAAGTCGGTTAAAAATTGCACATTCACTGCGACTAAAATTATATAATTTTAAGTTCATTTTTATATCTAGGCATCTTGAGGCAAGAATTTTGAAAAATGTACCTATATTAGATATATATTATAGGTAATTTTTACCATTTTTTTCTGTCTGTGCACGAATCACGCAGAAACTACTGTACGGATTTAAATAAAACTTGGCATGGTGGTAGCTTATGTCCTGAGTCAACATATAGGATACTTTTTATGCCGGCAAAAGATGGACTTCCTGCGGGGTAGTCAACAAACTATATCTCCGGATGGCTCAATTGAGAAACACTACATTTTTAACTATAACTTTAAAATGGTTCATTTTTTTTTAAAACGATTCAGTTATAATGGGAGTTGCGATAATTATTATAAAAAAATAAGGTTTTTTCACGTTTAGTATAAAAGTTATAGCTTTGAAAAGTAAAAAATTTTCAGTTATACTGGCGATTGATGACAACACTAATAATTTTATAATCCATTTCTGACCAAGCATTCATTGCCATGATTAAAATTTTTGGTGTTCTGTTCACAAATCACACTTCAGTTTTAGCTTCATATTAAGGACTTTTTACAGAAAAATAATGTATTCAAGAGTCTCAAAAAGAATAGCTGTCATTTAACTCACTCTGTTCTATTATCTTTATTTCTTTCCTTTCTGTTTTTCAATTTCTTTTTATTGTTTTATTTCTCTCTTATTCAATACTTGACTTGATTTTTTTCAAATTCCAAAACGCCGCGCGAACGAAGTCACGGGTATATCTAGTAAATAATAATCCTAATATATTACACATGTGATAATCTGTTTGAGGCGTCCCTATGTCCAGGCGGGCGGAGCCGCGGGCAAAAGCTAGTAATATTATAAAGCTGTAAAAGAATAGGAATTTTCATTTTGGTCACGTAATACTGAAACACCATGTACCAATGTGTATGCTATAGGTTTCTAAACATTTAGAGTACACGTTTTATCAAACATCGAGCTAATTCTGGTTTCAGAATACATGTAAGCATCACAAACGATGAAGATGTGTTACATTGAGCAAACTAATTTCCCTGTAATAAAAAGACATTTAATTACTGGTGTTTGATGAGTAAATATAATGATACAGAATATTGCAAAGTGAACCAAAATATTTCAGAACTGTACTGTTTCATATATGCTATTTTTCTTCTTTTTATAACAACTGTTAAAAATGATTTAAATTATTGTTGGCTATGTCGTTTATTTTTTAGCGTTATCTAATTTTGAAGAGATTGCGAGACAAAATATTTTGAAGACAGTAAGCCGTTTTAAAGATTTATACACTTTAGGTGTGTTTTAGATATGCATTCGCAATTTTACTAATTTGCCGTTGTTTTGTTTTTAATCAATAACAGTTAGTTATGAACCTTCAGATAATTTTCAATCACTAGTTAGCATTTAAGATCATTGTTATGCATGTTACTTATAAAATTAATTAATAATGCACAAATAAAATGCTTTTGGAAGTTTTTCCGTTTTAATTATTTAACCCGAGCGTAGCGAGGTAAAATGTCTTATACTTTAAGTGTGGGTGCTAATTGGGAGTGTATCTACTAAGTTTAATGAAAGTCGATCCAGTCGTGTCGTTTTCGAGTGATTTCGCTGTAAACAAACAAAAATCGGGAAAAAGCGTTTTCTCGTTAGATGTCACACAAAATACCTGAAAAAACTTACAAGAAATCGAAATTACGGACAAAGGTTGTAACAGGACCAGTGTCAATAATTTCGTTATTTATATTTCTATATAATATAGATTTAATATGTATATTTTTAAGGTCATCAACAGGCAACAAACATAAAAAATGGCATCGCTACACGCTCGGATATTAGTATGATTACAGAACGTTGTTCTGCACGCTAAACAATTCAAACTTTACGTTGAAATGCGCAAGTTTGAATCCGGCTTTAACCAAGACGTGTCGTATGTGATGTGCAGTGTATTTGAGAGCTTTAAGTTTGTATCCTATTTGCTATCACATTACAGTATAGAAATGACATATCGATGTGACAGGTTTTACTAGTCTGAGCCACCGACACAAGCAGACTTCTCATGTTGAGCAGGTGACGCAATAACTATAATATGATCCCAAGGAAAAGTGGATCTTGTAACATTTTTGATATTTTTTATCCGACTGCGCGAAAACTAAAGAGGGTATAAAAATAAAAACTTAAAAGCTTAAAATAAAACAAAATAATTTAAATAAACAAAAACCCCGAATGCGCAAAATTAAACTAACAAAAAAGAAGAAAACATGTCGGAATATATTTTTAACATATTATTCATATGTCGTTATGTATGCAGAGCAGTTATTATATGATATCAGTTTACTTAAAGACGCAGCAGGGGGGATCTAATTTGTCTCTTTCTTTTGTTTATTTTTGAATGGGTTCCCGCCTGCTGGATCTTAAAGTTGACTGACATAATAACTGCTCTACAGATGTACCTTCATAATAAAGTGTTGAGAAGTTTTTCCGACTTGCTTAGTGTCATTTTTGCAATAAGATTATTTAGTGTTATTGCTATTTTTCGATTAATATGTAATTTGTAAAATATTTTATCTGTATCTACACAAATTGTAAGTAAAATTTAAGTTGTGGTTTGTAGTCTTTTTTCATTATATTCAAATCCTACTAGATTGGTATCGCGAGAGATGAGTTGAACGAAATTAATTTACAACTGAACATTTAAAATCGCAAAAATAATTGGGTTACTGAAGGTGCCTTAAGACAGGATGTCTCTTTTCATTGTATAGAAAAATGGACAACTGGATCACGATGCTCACTTCTGAGTGTGTGCAATGAGGATATCGCGTCTAGCATTAAGGTCGAAGCCCTCTATTGGACTTAGTCGCGAACTACCCGAGGAGGTCGTAGCAACGGAATAAAGCGTTGAATGAAGGTAAAAGTGCACGAAATATATGTTTTTCACGAATGACAGTATACAAATGTAAACATGTTGCAAAAAGATATTGTTCTGTTTAAACTTGAAGTTTTGTAATAAATAATTCTGTCGTAATACAACTTTTAACCGTTGTACATAACCTCATTGTTGTTAGTTTACATTAGCAAAATATTTTACAATGTGTAATTTTGGTTTTTATATGTAGATTTCTCTAGCTTTAGTTAGTAAATAAACCTGAGACCGAATTCCGTGAGGTACTTGGAAGGTTGAGCTGACGGAAGCAATCTTTTTCGTTTTGCACTCAGTCCTGAAAATATCGAAATTAAATTTCACTAAAAACGTTTTGTTATGTCAGCACATAAATGTTGCAATAGGAACTTACGACGCGGAAAAAATCATTGCCGTTAAAATGATCACTGCACAAACGAGTGCTTTCTGTTACCAGTCTTATTCCAGTAAAACCCATCTATAGCTTCCTCAATTCACTATTTTCAGGAAATTTGTGATAGGAAAATGCTGTCGAAGTATTTCGGCAACAAGGAATTATTGAACACATATTGTAAGGCGTTTCTGAAACTATTTTATACAAATCACATGTAATCTAACGCATAAACAAAAAGCAATGAGGTTATGTGCAAGGTTAAAAGTCGTATTGAGACAGAATTATTTATTACAAAACTTCAAGTGAAAACTGAACAATATCTTTTTGCATTATGCTTACCTTTGTAAACTTTCATTCGTGAAAAACATATATTTCGTGCACTTTTATCTTCATTCAACGCTTTGTTCCGTTGCTACAACCTCCTCGGGTAGTTCGCGACTAAGCCCAATAGAGGACTTCGGCCTTAATGCCAGACGCGAATAGTCTTATCGTTGGGGGGACATCGTTCTCTACGAACGTGTTCGTAAAGAGTTATGTGCCACTGATATTGGTATAAGGTGGAGAAAAATTTCCCGTATTCTATTTTCCGTTAGTAGACTAAAAAGCAGATATATACATGACATTGTTTCGATAAAAAATAATTTTAGCGTGTAGGACAAAAAATACAGTGTGTGTCAAGGACGGAGTGCGATTTTTACTCGTGTAACAAACGTTTTCATGACGCCATAGTTGCGCAATCTACTATCATATTTGTATTATTGTATTATTACTAACCATAAATATATAATTACTAGCGGCTCGGTCTGGCTTCGTCCGGGTGATATGAATTTATGATTTATTAATACACTATACTCACTCGCTTCGCTCGTTCGCTCCAGTTATTATAGCCTATGTCTTAAAGCAAAGTATTACCTACACATTGAAAAAAAAAATGAAATCGGTTTAGTAATTTCTGAGATTATCCCCGATTTTCACCCGGGCGAAGCCGATCGGGCAAGTTTAAATTTTACATCTAAATTCTAAACCTTAATCGTGAATCAATCTATCTGATCGTGAAAACCGGAACAAAATCAGTTCAGTAGTTACGGAGAAATCGATCTTCTGAGATTGCCTCCGATTTTCACCCGGGCTAGTTATTATAGCCTATGTTCATCTCCATTGCGGAAGCTACCCGTGTGGAAAATGTCACAGAGATTGACTGAGTAGTTGAGGCGTAAAAACGGAACAAACAAACTCATTTTCGCATTTGTAATATTATTAGTTGGGATAGTTGGTTTTACCATTGGTTAACATATTACTAGAAGATTTTGAACCTTAGCAGCGTAAATGAGACCACTTTTAATAGAGGCAGCTAGACGTCGCACTATTAGCCATCTGTTGACTAGCATCCTAAGTTTTATTATTTAATATTTGAGTACAGAATAATTGTAGAGTTTTCAGAAGTGAGTTGTGTTGACAATCGGCCATCTGGTGACTAGCATCGTAATTTTATTTAAGACAATCTGGCGTCATTGGTTCATATTGCATAATATTTCGCGGTTACTATTAATAGACAACCCCTAATGTTCTTTCGAAACGCCTCTTTTTTGAGATGTTTATATTTACGAGGAATATTATTATAAGTATATAGAGGCAGAACCATAAGTAAAATATTTTTTATAAAAATTTGTTTCATAGAAGCTTATTGACAATGTTGTATCTTGTGACCTCGTATTTTTATTATGATAATCTGATAAATATTTTAAATTGCAATTTAGATAATCTGGCTGGCCGGTTGTGATCAAGTTGTCTACGAAGTATGCGATATGTAAATTTATGTTGTATACAATATATCTGAAGCATGTATTTTAAAATTTTTGGATAAGCTGCGATGTTAACTGGTTTATACATGGTCCGTACACAATATCACAATAATTAAAAGATGATAAAATGAGCGATTCCACTAAGTAGTGGTCTATGTATAATCATTGATTAACATATTATATGGGAAGATAGAGATCCATGTACTGAAAAATGTACTATAGCTGCCCGCTTACGTTTCATTCCCCTGGCCCACAAACTCAATGTTGACTTGTGCTTCCACCTATATTATTGTTGAACTAACAGCTCAGATATTGTCAATGCTACCTCTATACTGATTGCTGATCCTAAATAATGATATAAGATATTTACATCACTGCCAGCTGACATTATTTTAATGTTTTGAAATTTGTTGAGACTGTATAAAACTTGTATAAAGTGAACTTAGTTTAGTTACATAATTTATCTGTAAACGCTATCTGATTTTATATTTCTTTGTCTCTGAATAAAAATTGTTCAAACACTCGTAAAATATATTTTAATGTATTCATAGACTAAGAGCTGATAACACTTTTTTTATGTGTTTTTATAAGACTTGGAACTTTTTTAATAGATGAATTTTATATATCTCTACAAGGGGTATATAGTCTGTCATTCCAAACGCGGGGCAAAACCACCCCATATTTTTTTGTTCACTCTTGCCAAAAAAATAGACTTATGTCACTATGTGTGTTTATCATTAGTAAAGTATGGAAAAAGTTTTGCCCCGCGTTTGGAATGACAGACTTTTTACCCCTTGAAGAGATATTTAAAAGTCATCTTTTAAAAAAAGTTCCAAGTCTTCTAAAAACATAAAAAAGTGTTATCAGCTCTTAGTCTATCATAGCAACTTATACTAATTATGTTAACAAAAGCAAGCAGTTTTAAGAGAATTAGATAATCAAATTCATGAAGATTGTAAAAATTCTCGCTATATAAAAGAATTAAAAAAAAATCTTTCACAATTTTTACAATCGTTAGGGGCCTACACACGATCAGTTTAACTACGCAGTTTATCTGTGCAGTCAAACTGCACAGTTGTGTGAACTGTACGGTGTGTGGGCTACTTCAGTTTTCTCCTCAGTTCTGTTCTCAGTTTGAAGAGCTGACGTGCGTGGCTAGACACGACTAAAAAGGGTAAGTTCGGTTTTGCGCTCACATCGATCTGAGCGCAAAACCGAACTTACCCAAAGACTACACAAGACTGTGCCAACTGTTCAATTAACTGAGCTGACTGCGCAAATTATCGGTGCAAAGTAGTCAAATGCGCAAGCCAAAAGCCTGCGTTAAAATTTGCTGAAACTGTGCAGTTATCTCAGTTTATCGCTCAGACATGACGTCACAAGGGTTAAACTGCGCAGTTAAACTGATCGTGTGTAGGCCCCTTTAATGAATTTGATTATCTAATTTTCTTATGTATGAATATTTTTAGTTTGACATAATAATGATTAACATTATTAAGTTTAGAAGTAAATAAAATATCAGAATGGTCCAAAAGTCATGCCCTAACGTTAAATCCAATTAAATTCAATATAATGTCTATATGAAGCCGGAATCAGTTGGCTAAAGTGACTCCTCTAACTGTAACGCTGTCTGGTCATCAAACTGATTCTGTAGACTATTGCAAAAATTTAGCATTATACATAGACAACTACTTAGTGGAATCGCTCATTTTATCATCTTTTAATTATTGTGATATTGTGTACGGACCATGTATAAACCAGTCAACATCGCAGTTTATCCAAAAATTTTAAAATACTTGCTTCAGATATATTGTATACAACATAAATTTACATATCGCATACTTCGTAGACAACTTGATCACAACCGGCCAGCCAGATTATCTAAATTGCATTTTAAAATATTTATTAAATTATCATAATAAAAATACGAGGTCACAAGATACAACATTGTCAATAAGCTTCCATGAAACAAATTTTTATAAAAAATCTTTTACTTATGGTTCTGCCTCTACAGGGTGTATCACAGAAAACCGAACATAGGGAAAACTCCATTGTGCAAATTAGTTAGGATCAACGATTACTTTGGCCACATATGAGAATGGGTACCATGGTAACGCTGACTAACCATTATTTAATAACAATAGTAGCTAATAATGAATAATTAGAAAAATCAGTTAAAATAAATTCTTCAATATTAAATGAATTTATTTTTATTAATGAAACAATTTTTTATTAAGAAAATATTTTTTTAACTAATAATTAAACAAAACAAATAGTTAAAAAAAAAATTAAAGCAAATGTTCAAATAAACCTCCATTTTGAATTAAGCAGTGGCTTAATCGGTTACAAAAACTTTGTCTCACTTTATCTAACATTACAGGAGTCATATTGAAACATACTTCGACGATTTTGTCTTTAAGTTCATCCAGATTTTGTCAAATGAACAGCAATATGCATTTGTTACTGTATACGTACACCATGGTAACCATGGTAACGACCTCTGAATAGAGGGCAAAGCAATCTCTGATCTTAACTAATTTGTACTGTGTACTTTTCCCTATGTTCGGTTTTCTGTGATACACCCTGTATATACTTATAATAATATTCCTCGTGAATATAAACATCTCAAAAAAGAGGCGTTTCGAAAGAACGTTAGGGGTTGTCTATTAATAGTAACCGCGAAATATTATGCAATATGAACCAATGACGCAAGATTGTCTTAAATAAAATTACGATGCTAGTCACCAGATGGCCGATTGTCAACACAACTCACTTCTGAAAACTCTACAATTATTCTGTACTCAAAGATTAAATAATAAAACTTAGGATGCTAGTCAACAGATGGCCAATAGTGCGACGTCTAGCTGCCTCTATTAAAAGTGGCCTCATTTACGCTGCTAAGGTTCAAAATCTTCTAGTAATATGTTAACCAATGGTATAATCCTAAATTTTTGCAATAGTCTACAGAATCAATTTGATGACCAGACAGCGTTACATAAGAAAATTAGATAATCAAATTGATTAAAGGGGCCTACACACGATCAGTTTAACTGCGCAGTTTAACCCTTGTGACGTCATGTCTGAGCGATAAACTGAGATAACTGCACAGTTTCAGCAAATTTTAACGCAGGCTTTTGGCCTGCGCATTTGACTACTTTGCACCGATAAATTGCGCAGTCAGCTCAGTTAATTGAACAGTTGGCACAGTCTTGTGTAGTCTTTGGGTAAGTTCGGTTTTGCGCTCAGATCGATGTGAGCGCAAAACCGAACTTACCCTTTCTAGTCGTGTCTAGCTACGCACGTCAGCTCTTCAAACTGAGAGAACTGAGAACAGAACTGAGGAGAAAACTGAAGTAGCCCACACACCGTACAGTTCACACAACTGTGCAGTTTGACTGCACAGATAAACTGCGCAGTTAAACTGGTCGTGTGTAGGCCCCTAACGATTGTAAAAATTGTGAAAGATTTTTTTTAAATTTTTTTATATAGCGAGAATTTTTACAATCTTCATGAATTTGATTATCTAATTCTCTTAAAACTGCTTGCTTTTGTTAACATAATTAGTATAAGTTGCTATGATAGACTAAGAGCTGATAACACTTTTTTATGTGTTTTTAGAAGACTTGGAATTTTTTTTAAAAGATGACTTTTAAATATCTCTACAAGGGGTAAATAGTCTGTCATTCCAAACGCGGGGCAAAACTTTTCCCAGACTTTACTAACGATAAACACACATAGTGACATAAGTCTACTTTTTTCGCAAGAGTGAACAAAAAAATATGGGGTGTTTTTGCCCCGCGTTTGGAATGACAGACTATATACCCCTTGTAGAGATATATAAAATTCATCTTTTAAAAAAGTTCCAAGTCTTATAAAAACACATGAAAAAAGTGTTATCAGCTCTTAGTCTATGAATACATCAAAATATATTTTACGAGTGTTTGAACAATTTTTATTCAGAGACAAATAAATATAAAATCAGATAGCGTTTACAGATAAATTATGTAACTAAACTAAGTTCACTTTATATAAGTTTTATACAGTCTCAACAAATTTCAAAACATTAAAATAATGTCAGCTGGCAGTGATGTAAATATCTTATATCATTATTTAGGATCAGTAATCAGTATAGAGGTAGCATTGACAATATCTGAGCTGTTAGTTCAACAATAATATAGGTGGAAGCACAAGTCAACATTGAGTTTGTGGGCCAAGGGAATGAAACGTAAGCGGGCAGCTATAGTACATTTTTTAGTACATGGATCTCTATCTTCCCATATAATATGTTAATCAATGGTTTTACTCTATCAAAATTATGTTAATTGAATTTTTATATAGGTATATAAATATTCGGCGCAGATTTTTATATTATTTTATTTAACACATGCACGCTATTAGTGTTTTTTCGTATCAGTTTTGCGGACCTTAAATGACTGTATATTGACGAGTGACGTCATGATTCATTATGAAACGCTTTTCGATGAATAATGGAAAAACATTTGAAAAACCCGTTATCTAATGAACATTATGTACCTCATCTCGGTGTTATAAATGAAATATGGTTACTATGGTAACAAAGTGAATAAATATTGCATCGAGCCCAATGTTTTTATTATGAGATGTACTTCTGTCAGTGACATTAAATTGTTCAATTAAAGTCTAAAACCATGCATGTGTTATATAAAGTATAGTGTGCAACACGTGTGCTAAATATTTATGCGTCAGGCGCGATGTTTTCAGCACTCGTATTCGGCTCGCGATGCTCACTCGCCAAGGCTCGTGAGCGCTCTCCTACTACTCGTGCTGAAAACATCGTGCCTGACGCATAAAGATGTATTTACCACACTAGTCACACAATATACTATTATGGTTTCTCGCTGAATGTATAAAATAAATCTGTTTCAGTCACATTTTGTTAAATTCAGAAGCTGTAGTAGTTCAGCATTTTATTTCGCCATAAATAGACAGCATATGCATAATATGCTGTTGACAGATTACATTAAAATTGGATATCTTGTACGTTTTGTATCTAAAAATTTCAATTTTCCGTCTTCAAATTTATTACTTTTTCCTTATTTTTAATACAAGATAGTCTCTGTATCAAATTTTTATAAACTTTCTGAATTTTTATTTGTAATTCACTTCATAAATTTTTATACTATGTGGGAAAAATATGTGTAAATTTTTTTTTATCCACTACAAAATAGCTACTTTCAATGCATGTATGCCAGCCTGTAACAGGCAGACGTGCAAAAGTGCTTCCATTACATAGCAAGTGCGGTATGTAAGTAAACGGTTACCATATCAACTTCAGTTTATTCGTTCTATTCGTCTGCGATTATATTACACTCACGAATTTCACGGCATACTGTAAAAGTAAAGATAGCTACGCAAATGAACTGTCAAATTTTTTTAAAATGAAGTGAAAAAGTAGGTATTTTGTAGTGCAGGTACGGCAAAAATTACCATATAAAATATCTTGTGCGTAATGGTATTATGACTCGTGTGACTGTAAAAACTCGCTATTACTCGTTTTACATACTGTCACCACTCGTAAGTAATATACTCCATTACGCATCTACATATACACTCTACTATAATATGTTACCTAAATAGGATAAATACTGTTTTTAAAGGATTTAAATTTTGTATTTTTATTACTTACAACTGGCTTATAATAACTTGAAGACGTTTTAAAAACATAGTTAAATTAATTCTGTAGTTTTTTGACCATACAATGTAAGCTACAACACTGCGTATTATTTTCATACTTTTTGTCTCTAAATTGTCAATTTTTAGTCAAATGTGGAGTCATGTTAAAACGTCTTTTTTTAATTTTTAGTTTAGCAAAAAACATCTGTCAACAGTGTCGTAATTTGTCACTTAATTCTGTAGAGTGTATGCAAACTGTGACCCATTTTTGCAATTTTTGGACAATGTTTGTATTAAAATTTGCTTCATGTCTGATTCGATTTATAAAGATAAAAAGTTTATGTCTGCACGAGTACATACGAATCGGTCGAACAAATTTTTATTTTTTATAGCTTTGGCGTGGTTTATTTGTACCTACATATTTTTGAAATTTTGACGCGTAAGTGGAATAGGTAAGCTAAAAAACTTTCTCCGTATAGTAACGTAGGGCATATAAGTAAGCAAGTGTGATTTTTTAAGGCCACTACCTTCCAGGATTATTTGGTTCTTAAATCAATTAATATTTTCTATAGACAGATTTTTTCAAGTATAAAATTTTTGGTGGGTTAAAATTGGTTTAAATTTTTGAGTTTATGAATTGTATAATACATTGTTTGCAGGTACATATCTGCTGATTAATTCTATTTCTAAAATTAGTATTTGAACGGAGTTCATATCACGATACGGTTGTCACAAAGTGGAGTTTAAAAATTTACTGCAGGTAAGACAACGGCTTAAATAATTACTTAACTCAGTATGTACTCTGCAAACATAATAATATATGGTCGATCCTTTCTTTGTGAACGAAGACTTAGTTGTGAAGTGGTGTTTCCAGAACATAAAGGCAACAATAAATCATTGTGAACTAGGATTAACAATGGTTAACTAGCATGACGTGTATTGCGATGGGCACTTTTAGGCTTTCAGGCGTTTGGAGTGGGCTTCAGAAAGTGTTCTAATACGCGACGACGACGGTATAGCGACACCGTTGTTTGTACTCAACAAAGCTGAAAGCGTTTCTATGTCAACGAAAAATAAAAACCATCACACCACTAAACCCTAACCGCACACGTATCTCTTGAAAACGATTCGATCTTATGAGATAGTTAGATTAACTGCTTTTTTAAAGAGAACACGGATTGTTTTTAACGTATTTTGTGCACAAAGTTATTGATAGTTTTCTTTGGAAGTAAAATAGAAGAAAAAATTTGGTCAATCACATAAATCTGTCCATAAATATCTGATCTAAAATGATATTTTTTATTGCGTTTTTGTTATGAGAAGAATACTTTTTTGTATAGTTTTTTAAACGTTGTTTAATGAAACTACTTTTAAATGAAAAAAAATTGAAGAGTAATTCAATAATTCAAGTTCAATAATATATTATGCAACTTAAAATTGGGTAGATAGTAATGGAATTTTGGCGGATATTTTTACAAATAAATATTTCAATTTTATGTATTTTTGAATATTATTGTAAATACCGAGGATCCACTTCATTTTTTCCCTATGATGTCAATTTTATGCACCTCCCCGCGACCTCACGGTAAATATTTGTTAGTATTTGGCCGCTATTTTGAAATATGCTGCAAAAACTCGCAAAAGCAGATTTTCAAAGAGATAATAATATAAATTTAACATATATAATAATTAATTACACATGTGAGAAATTTCAAATACGGTATATTAGCAATGACATAAACAATCAATATGATTAATTCCCTAGACCGTAACTAAATACATAAGAATATCAGACGACATTATCGCAATGATATTTCTATAGAAGGCTGTATACAGGGTGGACCAAGTTATAGTAGCAATAATTCACCATTCGATGGTCCATCGAAAAATAAGTAGACATGCATAATTTTATTTTTTTCCAAAACGCTTCCTAAGGGAGATACAGCCCTTCAAAGTCCAGTTTTAAAAATCAATACTGACAAGTGTCATAAATTATTTCAAAACCAAGTATCGCCTACTTTGTTGGTTATTTTCATAAGTTATTTATTTGTTGTGTTTAATTTAATTAATTAATTATTTATTTAAATTCGTCAAACAGTAAAAAGTTTACAATAATGTTGTACAAGATACCAGACCTATTATTTTCATAGGTGGCTATTTTAGAAGTGTTCTAAACTTTCAACTCTAATTATCTCGCAAACGAAGCCGCAAATCGAAATTTTGCAAGAGTGGCTGTTTTTTTCTAAATTAAACAGGGAATTCGAAAAAAATGTTATTCTTTAAAAATATCCAGTGGCGCAGAAAATAGGGCGGGAAAAGTGAAACAACCCCCCTGTATCTACGCCACTTGACAATTTTGACAAAAGTTACTTACGTCAAGTAATGAGTATCTATTGCATAAATACTTGTACCAAATTTGGTCAAAAACGTATTAATGACTTGAGAGTTAGGACAAAAAAAAGAATTTTAAAACTGAACTTTGAAGGGGTGTATCTCCCTTAGGAAGCGTTTTAGAAAAAAATAAAATTATGCATGTCGACTTATTTTTCGATGGACCATCGAATGGTGAATTATTGCTACTATAACCTGGTCCACCCTGTATATTCATTCAATTCAATGTACCTATTATATAAAATGGCTACTTATAGTATATATTTTGCATTTTTTTATCGCCATTCAATTCTTACAAAAGAAAAAAAAGTAAAAAAAATTGAATTTCATTTTCAAAATTCTAAAATATATCATTTTTTTAAGGAATATACTAATATAAATATACTATGGTCAATCGCACCTTTATTAAACTGTAATCAAACATTTGTTGTGTGACTTTTTCTTACTTCGAAAAAGAACTTTATAAACATTACAGAAGCTCACGTATGAAATTTAAAAATAAAAAATTTTGGAGCATACAAGTAATTCAAGAATTACAAGGCGCGATATTCATGTAGGTATTGTGTGAAAACGGTTTTACCGAACATAGGGAAAATAACACTAAGAAGATCAATTTTGTAGTAGGCTATGGCCATAAGACCTAATGTAAATATGTATTGGATTACATAGAAAAAATAGTGCAGTGAATTTTTTAAACAATTTTCCATAGCAACGGTTGACTATTAAGCGAAACTCGGAACCTGCTAAATAAAAAAAGTCATGAGGTGTCGTAAGATACCCGACAGAAGCTATGTTTCTTACGCATTGTATATAAAACCGAATTTATCAAAGATATAAACAATACAATTATAAAGTTATTATTTGACTGCCATTTTGAAATCTGACGCCATTTTATTTTTTTGCGTCTTATTAAACTCTCAAATATCAATTTTCAAAAGGATCGGATAATTTTTACAAAGAAGTATATACCTATGGCCGCCATTTTAAAATATGACGTCATTTTATTTTTTTGCGTTCTATAAAACTCGACAATATCAATTTTCAAAAGGATCGGATAATTTTTACAAAAAAGTATATATAATGGCCGCCATTTTGAAATCTGACGTCATTTTATTTTTTTGTGTCCTATGAAACTCTCAAATATCAATTTTCAAAAGGATCTGATAATTCTTACAAAAAAGTACATATGGCCGCCATTTTGAAATCTGGCACCATTTAATTTTTTTGTGTCCTATGAAACTCTCAAATATCAATTTTGAAAAGGATCGGATAATTTTTACAAAAAAGTACATATGGCCGCCATTTTGAAAAATCTGACATCATTTTATTTTTTTGTGTCCTATGAAACTCTCAAATATCAATTTTCAAAAGGATCGGATGATTTTTACAACAGAGTACATGTGGCCGCCATTTTGAAAAATCTGACGTCATTTTATTTTTTGGTGTCCTATGAAACTCTCAAATATCAATTTTCGAAAGGATCGGATAATTTTTACAAAACAGTTCATATGGCCGCCATTTTGAAATCTGACGCCATTTTATTTTTTTGTGTCCTATAAAACTCTCAAATATTAATTTTCAAAAGGATCGGATAATTTTTACAAAAGTGACGTTACATTACTTCGTGACGTGACGTTTCACTTTTTATTATTTAGGTCCCCATCTGAAACGTGCGTTAAGAAGCATAGCTTCAAATAAAAATAGGTAAAAAAACTTTTAAGTTAAACGGTTTTATAATAATAATGTTTTAAAAAGAAAAAAATAATATTTAATTTAGGTTCATAAGTATAAAAGCGTGGGTCGTAAACTCTGTGATAATTTATTACAGTCACGACCCACGCTTTTATACTTATGAACCTAAATTAAATTTTATTTTTTTCTTTTTAGTACATTTATAAAACCGTTTAACTTAAAAGTTTTTTAACTATTTTTATTTTTAATTTTTTAGTGTGCTTTATTTTCTTAGTCTGATTTTATAACATTTATCCGATCCACTGAAACGTTACCGGAGAAAGACCTTTTGCCTGTGAAAATTCATAATATTGTGTGCAAAATTTCAACTCAATCGGATCACGGGAAGTGGGTGAAAATTCAAAAGTACGATTAACACCCGGACGAAAGCCGGGCCGGTCAGCTAGTTACCATAAATTGTATTGTCACCGGAGCTACACATGTGTGCAAAATTTCAACTCAATCGGATCATAGGAAGTGGGTGAAAATTCAAAAGTACGATTTGCACCCGGACGAAAGCCGGGCCGGTCAGCTAGTTATCATAATATTGTATTGTCACCGGAGCTACATATGTGTGCAAAATTTCAACTCAATCGGATCACGGGAAGTGGGTGAAAATTCAAAAGTACGATTTACACTCTGACAAAATCGGGCCGGTCAGCTAATTACATAATATTGTATTGTCATCGGAGCTACACATGTGTGCAAAATTCCAACTCAATCGGATCATAGGAAGTGGGTGAAAATTCAAAAGTACGATTTACACACGGACGAAAGCCGGGCCGGTCAGCTAGTTACCATAATATTGTATTGTCACCGGAGCTACACATGTGTGCAAAATTTCAACTCAATCGGATCACGGGAAGTGGGTGAAAATTCAAAAGTACGATTTACACCCGGACGAAAGCCGGGCCGGTCAGCTACTTACCATAATATTGTATTGTCACCGGAGCTACACATGTGTACAAAATTTCAACTCAATCGGATCACGGGAAGTGGGTGAAAATTCAAAAGTACGATTTACACCCGGACGAAAGCCGGGGTATGAACGTCGAGAAATTTTGGTCCGATCCATAGGTCTCGCCATCCGATGGACGTCAATAATTAGTTACACGTCATTTTAACTCAGTAGGCCAGGGTTTTTAAACTTAAATTCAAACATCAGCAGTCAAAAAATTGAATAACTATATTAAAATAATGCAATATAAGACAGAGCATACGCTATCTTCCAATATCCATATTACACTGTGCAACAGACAAGGACAACCGAAACAAGTTCGCGATTTATTAGATAAAGTCGCATTTATTTCGTTTAATAATCATATAAATCTGTATAAAAAAACTGTTTTGACACAATATTATACATGAAATCTATCTAAAATTTTCTGCTCTTTCGTTTAAGACAGGTTTCGAATCGATCTGACTTAAATTGAGCAAACTATAAGCAAAAAACACCGTTTTTTCTAATTTGCTCCCCTCTGGGGCCAAAATTCAAAAATCGGGCGACGTTAGGATCAAATAGACCCCGAGAGGAATCGAACAAAAAAAAGTTTTTGAAAATCGGTTCATCCGTTTGGGCTGTACGCGTGACACAAAATAGCGTGACAGATTCACAGATTCACAGATTCACAGATTCACAGATTCACAGATTCACAGATTCACAGATTCACAGACAAAGCGAGTGTATATAGGCGCTTCTAGCTTCGCTAAGATCGCGCCTAAAAAGTGTATTTCTACTTACGAGAAATTTTGTTCATGAAAACGAGTTGTTTAAAAAGCAAAAGAATTCCTGTATAAAGTATAAATAGCAGCACTGCTGGGGAAAACAAGTTTCAGTATTTTTCCGTGCATTTCTCTCTGGTTTATTAAGCAAAACATAAAAGTTAACTTTGTTTATTTACATACAATAACGTCAGAGGTACTAAGAAGAGACAGTAAGGATGAGAAAATACTAGAAATTTAATGTTAAAGTTATGACATATTTTGTAATTTTTTTTAAAATTTATTTCAGAAAAAAGAACACAGAAAACAAAACCAAAGAAATTAGGTTACATTGAGTGTGCAGCGACTACAAGGCCATTAGCACAAACAGAAAAGAAAAAATAACAAATTCTGGTAAGTATAATATAATATTATATTGTTATTGTTATAGCATTGTGCAGTAAGATAAAGTAAGTATTGGTATTTATATTTCTTTTTCCAAATCTATTATTTTAAAGTAGAGCAATAATTTGTTGACATTTTCATTATTATTTAAAATTTCTTTTAGGTCGGTGTCTAGGTCTGCGATTTTTCTTTCGACTAAAATGTGCTTCATTGTTATTGTCTGATTACATGGATTACTTCTAGGTGGCCCTTCCTTTTTTAATAGGTAGGTATAGGCTAGTCAACCAATGATATTAGCCGGAAAGTCAATAAGCGCAAAAACCGACTTCGGGACTTTGTCAGTCCAAACAAAGTCCCGAAGTCGGTTTTTGCTAATAAAAAAACATAGTAAAAGTCCTTGACCCTCGGGTGGGCGCAAGATGGGGGGGGCACTTCAAAGGTTTCTTTTTTTGGTTTTTCACGTATATCTCGAAAACAGTTGGTTCTACGAAAAAAATCCATGCATGAAAATTGTAGCTGACAAAATTTACTATATTTTCTATATTTGAGGTTTTTTCTATCTCCAGCCGTTAACGTGAACTTCTGAAAACTTTGGTTAAGATAAAATAGTAAACTGATATACCGTTTTGAAGGAAATTTAATTCTCTACAACTTTTTTTGTAAAATGAGAGGCTGAGGCGCTAAAGAGTCAAGTTCGGCAAAAAAATGTGGTGCGATAAATTTTTTTTCGAAAAATAGCGGTTTTCAGAAGCGTGTAACTCGTTAACGGTTGAAGATAGAAAAAAAAACTTCAAATATAGAAAATTTAGGACATTTTGTCAGCTACAATTTTTATGCATAGAATTTTTTCGTAGAAAAAACTGTTTTCGGGATATACGCGAAAACCCAAAATAAGAGATTTTGAAGTGCTCCGTCCCCCTCTTGCGCCTACCAGAGGGTCAAGGACTCCTAATATGTTTTTTATTAACTAGTCCAAACAAAGTCCCGAAGTCAGTTTTTGCGCTTATTGACTTTCCGGCTAGACTCCTCTTTAGAGCACTCATTTGACTGAGCTAGTATGTGTGTCATTTTTGTGTAACCAGTTCTTAATCTTGTGATTTGTATTTGCTGCTTTCTAACTTAGTTGGCTGTTGTATTCCGGTGGTAATGGATTTTCTTTTATATGCCTTAGTTTATTGTTTGTTAAAAGCGACCATTCGTTTTCCCAATTTTTAAAATTTTATTTTTAATATATGCCTTCAAAACTAAATGCGATAATGTGGGTTCTTGTGGTATTAAATATTAATCCTGACTGTTTTCCTTCTTTAGCACTTTCGTCAGCTGTCTCATTTCCATCAATTCCAGTGTGTGAGAGGATCCAAAAAAAATGTATATTGATTGACAAATTATGTAGGTCGTAGAGTGTTTTGTAATTTATTTAAATTGGATAGACTTTTAACCGGAATTTTTTTTCTTAGGTCTTACACCTAGATACAGATTTATTTGTTTGCTTCTCTAATATGAGTAAGATTTGGAAAAATAGATGTAATGTCAGTAGTTGAACTTTTGATTTTAAACATTTTTGTTTATATTCATTTTTGAGATATATATTCAATTTAAGATCTTATTTAACATTTTTTAAACAAGTTTTCTACCCTAGAAAGAGTAATGAAAAGTCTAGTTGCTTTAAAAATTTATTGAAAATCACAACGTGTCTTAAAGAGACCATCTTTTGAGGGAATACAAATTAACTTTTTGTAACACATATTTGCAATGTACATTTTGTGCCTACGGTCGGTTGCTTAAAGTAATATATTATATCGCACGCGTACAATAATGCAATAATTCTTGCCATACGGGAGTATGGCTTGTGGAGTATGTTTTACTTCATTTGTTGTATAAGCATGAAAATAAATTGTGACACAGAATTTCATTTAACTTACTCTAAGCTTTATGACTTTAGCCTTAGATGTAAATATGTATTATAAAGTTATATATATCATAATTATTATTTTCTTAAAATATGCATATCCATTGTAAAATGTATTATCTAATTATGCAAACCATATTATGTATACACGTTCGTGTTTGTTTTGTTTTTTTTTGATCGCGCTATTAGCACAGTACTACCTTAGGTAGCGCTGTATTGTTTCTTTGTCTAATTCAGTACCTATAGATGTTTTGTTATGTATTTCGAAAGAAACAAATATATTATTTCTATTTCTAGCGTACGTAAAATATAGAAATATGGTTACTATGGTAACGAAGTAAGACCAATATTTTTAGTATATGTACTGCTGTCAGTGATTCTACAGTGTTTGACATTAATTCAATAAAGCTCTAAAGTTGAATATTGTACATTTCAAATATGTGTATACAAAAAATAAAGTATATGTCATAGGCATATAATATGTTAAAACCAGGCTTTTTATAAAACGCCTAGATTTTTTCAAAATGATTGGGCAAATTGTAAAACAATAATACTTTTACAATTAGACTAGATATTTTAGGCGTTTTATAAATCGGCGGAAGGACTTTAGGCTTACTCCAAAAACACAATGACTTTACAATATAGTCCAGTAATTTTAGATTTCCACTGCAGAAAAATTCCCAGTTAGTTAGTTTTATTTACCTTCGTTATGGTGTTTTAAAAAACGTGTAAAAAGTCCCCACTGCAATACCATAAAATTAGTTATTCATCCATAGCGATCGGGGACTAGTTGGTCAGAGCTCTTGCATCGTACGGACAAGTTCGCCAGTTTGATTTCGACCGACATCATAATAATTTTTTTTACATCTATTCCATATTATTATTTCACTTGATATTTATTTATTTATATTTTTATTTATATTTTTTTTGAATTTTTTATACATTTTTAAAATTTTTTTAAAATTTATTAATGCTTTATATACCTAATATTTTTTTATTATCTATATCATACAGTGAAAAACTTAGCGGGATGTGCACTTTTGGTTTTGCCAACTATTTACCAATTTTTCCGATTTTTCACTTAATTCTATAGCAAATAGAAATGAAATTCATCAAATATAATTCTCAATAAAAAAGGAAACTGGAGTGCTCTAGCATAGTTTACTATGGTTCCATTTATCACGATCAACAAGTGTTGCACACAGCTAAAATGTTTTCGAAATATATAATTACATTTTACATTACTACATTTACAGAATTATATACTAGATATATAAGATTTATATTTTATTTATTTATTGTAAATTATAGACGCGTCGACAACTTAGGTCATTAGCGTCTTGATTACATTAAATAACAACTCACTTAAAACTAAATAACATCACAAAACATTCATGAGCGGAGGCGGGATTCTAACCTACGACAGTCTGATCCAGAGGCCGCGACGATAACCACTGAACCACATTGTCCTCATAAGATTTATAAATTTATTCAAATGATCGACCTGTACCTAAAACACGTGGATAGTTGTTTCTGTGTACATAATGTAGGTGTAAATGTTATGTACATAAAGTGAAGTATACAAACGATAAGTTTGTTTTCCTTCCCATTAGCACTAATTGTCTTCCATTCACCCGAAGCTATGACTTAGGATGGCACACCTTCGGAATACTTAATATATCCGTATAGCCCCTATTTGGGGACCCTTTTGTTAGAGGTGTATCTGAAACAGAGCCTTAAAAACTGTCTGAAGAAATCAGTACCCAAAAATATTTTGTAATTCTAGTTTTCAACTTTTATCGTCGTAAAGTTCTTTCAAACCAAGGCGGGAGAGAGGGAGCCACATTAGCCGGATATATTTTTTAAGTCGCGTGAATGTAAATGTTTTATACTCCTTTATATTCACTACAAATAGTTTTTCGGCGTATTTAACTATTCTTTGGTGGCATGTCAAGATTTAAAGACTAAAGTTAAAAATTATAATTGAAAAAAAAACATTCTAATTTGATCTATAAATTTTTGGTTCGGATTTTTGTTAATCATGAAACAATTATTATTAGCATTAAATCTTATCGTAGGGAGAAGAACATTGGTAAATAAAACTTTTAGAATTTTGTTTTTTGATTCATGTTGAACGTTTCGTCAATCGTCGGTAATTACGACTTCTTCAGCAATTATAAGAAATTACAAATACAATTATTATTAAAACATTAATTTATAAATATAAACTTGACATTATATATACCTTAATCGTGTAAATTTTATTGTCTATTTAATACAACAATTACTATAAACATTCTTTGGTGTGATTCAATCTTTCTTTAATATACTGATTAACAAACGATATTTCCATATTTTTTATTATAAGTAGATTTTTTATAATGGATAAATTTAAATCCGCAGCAATTATAAAAAATCTAATTATTCAATCAGTATATTAAGGAAAACACAAAGATTGAATCACACCTAAGTTTTATTAAATAGACAATAGAATTTACACGATCAAGGTACCTATATATAATGTCAAGTTTATATATTTTAAAAATTAATGTTTTAATAATAATTTTATTTGTAATTTCTTATAGTTGCTGAAGAAGTCGTAATTAACAACGAAACGTTCAACATGAATCAAAAAACAAAATTCTAAAAGTTTTATTTACCAATGTCCTTCTCTACGATAATATTTAATATTAATGTAGATACTGTACGCAAAAGGTGATTTATTATTATTAACATTCTATAATAGACGTTTTTCAATGTCAAATAAAGTTTCTTAAAAACAATTTACAAGCGTGTGTAAAGAATATAAAAACTTTATAACAAGGAAACCTTGTTTTAATGAGCAAAAAATTAAATAAACAAGATTATGAAATGCATTAAAATGCAGAAACATTTTATATAAATGATGAAGAATATGTCTGAAATGAAACGACTTTACAACGAGAGTACATGCCATAGTGACTACTTTAATGTTATGATATTGTTCTTTTTGCAATATGCTGCTCAGATATAGAAACTACAACTTACTTACTTCAGCTCAGTTTACATTTAAATAGATTCTTTTGACTTTTTTATTTGTAAACATAATATTAACATTTTTAGAATGTTGGGTCTCCAAGTCACTATATGAGTAAAGGTAAACACATGGACACCCTCGAAGAATATGAAATATATAAAGTCACAAAATTCAACAATACCAACATTCTTAATGACAAACGAACGTTAAAATCGAACATAATATACGACGCAATAATTAACAACACACAAACACCCAATACTCATTAATCGTCTACCTAAATACACACATACTCACACGGCCATTACATCTACCTACTATATAAATCATAAAATTTCGAAATTTAAATCAGTACTCCACAACCTACATAATACGCATGTGCTTAATATCATAACGTGTTACGCATACCGGCATACTCAATGTGTAATTTAAAAAAAAAAATTAACCACACCTGAAGATAGCAACTCGTTGCTGAAACGCGTCGTGTTAAAACACAGGAAGTCACAAGACGAACATAAAAAAATACAAGGTATTTTTAATACTTCATAATATAATATTAACCCTTTGAAAGGGTTTTATTCATAAGAAAAAAATTATATGTCATTATTGGGATTTGAGCCAGGTTGCTCTACCGTGAAAGTGGAGGAATTAATTTTGTTTTTCGGCAGTGACGTATAATTTTTTCTCATTAAAAAATTCTTTTGGGAAGTTAATGGATTTACAAATAAAAAATATTTTTGTAAGCTTTATTTATACAGCCTACAGGGTATTTGATTTTGACCAGCATATT
Organism: Mongoloraphidia duomilia; assembly: GCA_039654895.1. Classification (NCBI taxonomy): domain Eukaryota; kingdom Metazoa; phylum Arthropoda; class Insecta; order Raphidioptera; family Raphidiidae; genus Mongoloraphidia; species Mongoloraphidia duomilia. The sequence goes on along the minus strand of CM077516.1, from coordinate 26,090,245 downwards.
GACTTCACATGTAAAATATCACCGATGAATCTGTCAAAAATAAAAAAATAATTATTATATGACTGTTTCGTAATAGAAATCATTGCCACAAACACAATATCGTTTATTTCATTTCAATACCTCAAGTATTTACGGAGATACAAATTATTTGTCTATCACTTAAAACGGCTTCACCTGCTTTCATCACAACCTCCGTCGCGCTGTTAATCTTTATAACGAGGTCGCCTAACACGTCGTTGCAGCGTTGCATTTTGGGACATGTATTAAATATATGGGCTGTAGTAGTAGGCCGTTATATTCGGAACATGTGGCGTCAGCCTTTAGAAAGGAAAAAAGGAAAAATGGTCTATTTTAACCAATTTAAAAAATTTATTGTTAAGCCGTTTTAAGTGATAGACAAATAATCCAACGGCATTATTTAAGTTCGATGGAGCTCATTCCAATTAAAAAAAGTTGTTTATAGACATTGATTAACATTGGATTCAAGTTAAATGTCAAATCTAAATCTGAAATCTAATAAAAGCACAGTAACGGTTTTAAAGTTGCATCAAAGTTATATGCTGGTTAGAATCAAAGACACTAAAAATTGTTTTCTTTTAGGCAAATTAAAAAATTAGCCTTAAATTTAAAAAAAATTCTATTACTGTGATAATATAAAAACATTGCTTATTTAAAATATATTTTAAATTTATTGGCAAAATACAAATTGAGTACTACACCAAATTGAGCTCACTTAAATCTGTTTATATAAAAGTGCAAATTCTATTTTTCTATTACTCTTTCACAATCTATATTAGGTATGTGAAAGTAGAATATCACTTATTTGGTGGAAGTGCAGTTTTGAGATGGCGGGAGAGCGGGTATATTTATAATTTTGGTTTATCGGGTGCACAATAGAAATCGTTTTATTTTTAATATCATGCGCACTATATGACCCCCTTTAATATTTACTTTTTGTGCTGCGAGACCTTGCTTCTTGCCAAATTTCATGATTCTAGGTCAACTGGAAGTACCCTGTAGGTTTTTGATGAGTGATTTTGCGAATATCAAAATAGGTACCTATAGGCCCCCCTTTAATTTTTACTTTTTGTGATTTTCGGATTTTTCTCTTTACTTGTGCTGCGAGACCTTGCTTTTTGCCAAATTTCATGATTCATGAAACAAAAAAATTATGTTATACTTATTGGTTGCGCATTACGCAGTCAATATAACATAATTTTTTTGTTTGGATTTGTGGGGGGTCGGTGATGAGATTAAAACTGAGTTTTCGAAACTGAGCGTGCTCCCATTTGTCTACCATCTTGAAAAGAAGGGTGTAATAGTTTTTTGCTGTATCTCCGTAGACTGGAATAACCGCGAGTCTCACAAAAATATTGTTGGCAGCAATTTCGTAAAACTAAAATTCTATGCAACTTTTATTAATAACTCTTTTGACCTGGCATTAATAATAACAAAAATTTTATTTTTTACTTTTTAAATGAGTTTTTGTTGAGTGCTTATCAGGTGCGACAACATCGATGTACTGGCATCAAGCAAGGAAGAATTAGAATTAACACTGAATGAAATGGAAAAGATCATGAGGGAGGGGTACGGAATGGAAATTAACAAGAAGAAGACAAAAGTCCTAGTGTGCAGAAAGAGCGAAAGTAGGAATAGAATCAGATTTAAAATAGGAGAGGAGGAGATAGAGGAAGTTAAGGACTTTTGCTATTCGGGTAGTCAAATAACTCGGGATGGTAGAAGCGTCAAGATTAGCGCAGAACAGAAACGCATTTAACAAAAAGAAGCAGCTTATTAGAGATAAGGATTCTTGGTGAAAAGTGTTTCCGGGCTAGGCAGCCGTGGTCTAATGAATTTTAATCCGAACATTTCGCCCCAAGCTCCGTTGGGCATCTTCAGCGGCGGTTGGCACCTGATCCAACCCGAGCCAATCAGAAGGTACCTGACCCAGCCCCGACCAATCAGATGCGAGATACCCACCAGCCACCTCTTACAATAAGTACAGACACCGCAAACAGTGCCTCAGTCACCAGTCGACCGGCAAGAAGATCGAATCGAATTGCCAACCTCCGCTGAAGATGCCCAACGGAGCTTTGGGCGCAACGTTTGGATTCAAATCCATTAAACCACGGCTACTTAGCCCGGAAACACTTTTCACCAAAATTTCTACCGGCCGTGAAAGCATGAAACTCCAATTCAGAGATAAGGATTGTTTGTTAATCGTGTCACGGTAGAGTAATAATTTGATAGCTAATTCTGCCGCGAAAGTGGAACGGTTCGGGTTTGAGTCCCGACTGTGACATAGGTTGATTAAAATGATTTTTTCTCTAATGTGTAAATAATAAAATTTGGCTGCCTTTTCCAGTTAAAAATGTATCTATTATTTTTAATGTCTTCGTATTTTAGCAATGATATTGTAAATAATAATTTGCAAGTGAATTACATATCTGTTGATTGAAGTGTAACTTATTTACAAATAAGATTTTCTAGTTTCTCGTCAGAGAGATGCTAGAGTACATTATCGGTAAAAACAAAAATATAGATTTAAAAACAATAATATTATAATTGTTTAATAATATATGTGTGCTTTGTAATATGTATAATGTATTCTGTCAACTAATAGCAGGTATGTGATTGGAAATCAGTTCCTTCTCCCTACTTTAAATTTTTACTTAGCCAATGGCTTACGAACCTGTAACCTTTTCCAAATTCAATAAAACTAGGCGTGTTTGTTGTGTCGATAAATTTAAATATTGTACATCCGGTAATCATAAACAGGCAATACTTGTTTCTGTTTTTTACCTTAATGATGCCAGTATAAGGCAAATAATTCACAAGGTAAATTCTCAGACCGTATTAAAATATCAATAATCTGACAGCGTAACGAAGCGCCTTTTTAAAAACAGTGAAAGTATCAACTACGCAATTAATTATAAAAGAAACGGCGGCATTTATTGTAAACACAAACAGATAAACATGTCAATGCGAATTCAATATTTAATTAGGTTAATTGATTCGCCTTTGAACGCTTACAATGTGAACCTAAATACATACCAATACATTGTTGTTATATGTCTGTTCATTAGTGTATAGAAGCAACAAGCAAGGTTTTATTTCATCAGTCAACTAATCAAATAAAAAACACTGACCGCATAATGCAAATGAGTACAGGAAAAAAATACTCCATCATATGTAAGTTAGAGACTGTTTACAACAATAATTATATTATACTTGTTGAAAATATTATTTGAGCTACATATACATAAGTATTTAATTTATTTGATGACAAATAACATAATATATATAAAACGCATATTACCAAAAGAAATGATTCATACATTGCTTGTAAGTTACAGTATGTATTAAAGTTCATAACCGGTTGCAGTAAATTTGAAATGCATAAATGATAAATGTGATTTTTTAATTTATAGAAAAAACCTTACAAAAAACTAAAATAGCGTATAAACTTTACTTTTCTCAGTAGGTTTAAATATATACTACTAAATATTCAACGATGTTTTCTTAGACTGGTTTTACAATATTAAAGATTTTTGATCAAATGAGTATGCTATTTTTACAAGCTTTTATTTAACTTGCAATGTATGTTAGTTAGTTAGTTTGTGTGTTTGTTTAGGTCAAAACTTGCAAGTCAATTTTGAACGACTTCCACGTATCCGATCGATTTGAAATTTTGTACACATATATGTATTCCCGATGACAATACATGAATAAATTGTTTTTAGAAATAAATTCAACCCCTAAGGGGTTCAAACGGGGATGTAGGGTTTTTTTGACTAATCAACGTCCAGGCCAAATCGCCGAAGCTAGAAATTTGAAATTTGGACAGTTGGTTCCTTTTCTGACGTAAGTATCCACTAAGAAAAGATTTTTTGGAATTCAACCCCTACGGGTGTCAAAGGGGGATAAAATTTTGAAAGGCTAAAATGAACAAAATAAATATTAGTAAAAAAAATTTTTTAGAGACAAGCTTTTATTTAAATGCATTAAAAAGGAAAAAATAATTTTTAATAATTTAGGTTCATATTTATAAAAGCGTGGGTCGTGACTAATAAACTATCATAGAGTCCACGACCCACGCTTTTATAATTATGAACCTAAATTATTAAAAATTATTTTTTCCTTTTTAGTGCATTTAAATGAAAGCTTGTCTCTAAAAATTTTTTTTACTAATATTTATTGACAATGTTTTAAGAGCTTTTACGGATCAAATAAAATTTTTTCTTATGCAATATTATTTTAAAATATATTTTTTGCAAAGAGTAAGAGGTTACATTTCATAAATGAAATTTTATCACATACAACTTTATAAGATACCACATTACAACTGTATTGTGTTTTATAAAAAAATATTTTTTAGATATCTACGATAGTCTATTACTATTACCTGCAATAAAAAAAAAAATTAACAAAAAATAACTTTTCGTACTATTACCTGATTTTTTAAAGTATTTTAATTTATTTTATTTTAATTCATAAATACAATTTTTCCACATTTCATTATATTTATATATTCAAATATTATTCTATTACTTAAAACTACTACCTTACTTCAAGAGTGCATAAGTATAACCTTACTAAAAATACGCTACATATTTGAAGATTTTTAAAAGTGCTTTGAAATTAGTTATTTGTGTTACAGCTAACTAGACTGGAAAGTGATACTTTCCCATACGAGATGAGTATATTTCTGACCGAGGCGTACTTTGTGGTCTCGGCTAACGGCTCGGTTATCAAGCAATCCGAATACAGGTACTTTATCTTACGCTGCTTATTACAACCAGAAACAGCCTGAAAAAGTTCTTGATAGATCAAACAAAGACCGTTATTAGACTGAATAATAGGCATTATATTAGGCATTTTTACAGATTTCTAAGAAAAATTAAAATCCACTAGTGAATTCATAGCTTGGGAACTTCTTGTACACTATTCAATGGAAAATGTCATGAATATGTACTTAAGTAACGCTAGCTGTAAGATAGAAAGTGCAATTACCGGCCGTTGAGTGTAGCAAAGAGCTTCTCTAAAGGACCCTGTCGCGCGTTGCTGCTCTCTACTCACTCGACTCTACGTCCTGTGATATTCTATATCCACGATGCAAAAATGGTTACAAGGCGAAGTGGCTTATGTTTTTCAAAGGCGAAATAAAATTTAAAAATTATCGTGCTTCTATGAACCTGCGACGCAACTTTGATATCACTAATTTCAAATCTGTCCTTTTCATTCAATTAGATGTTTGTTATTTCTGAAGTGGAGACACCATACCAGCGACGGCCGACCTTTTCATTTTATGAAATTTGGGGGGGGGATTTTATATATTTTCAAATATTATTAAGGATGTGCGTCGCGTCGACACAATACTCGAAAAAAAAGTAGTAATCGAAGGAAGAACGTTTCGCTGGTTGCTCGATCTGCTAGAATAAAGATCGGTATATGAGCCAAACTGAGTTGAGTAGGGTAGGGAGAAAAAAATTACATACTGAAAAACGTTCCAGTGAGGGCGCACACTTTTACATATTTTACTAGAAAACTGATATTTATAACTCACTGGGGACGTTTTTTTTTTCGATAACTGATTTAAACTCAACATCAGCACGTTGTCAAGAATTTGATTTGACAATTACCTTAGATTGTGACCACACATATTTCTCCATAAGAAAAGCATTGCAGAATTTTAAATTGATCTTGATTGAATGATTGAAACGATATTTTTTTTAAACTGTGTAAGTATACCTACATGTATTTAATATAGTTTTTTTGTACAACTTCCATTTTTCTAATCATTTTGATCAAAATTTAGCTTGAGAAGCGATCTTTTTCTATCTAGATCAATCATTTGTTTTTGTGTGAGTACAATCTAATGTTCTACAATCTACATAATAGGGAGTTTCACAACGACATTAGACTGCTCCTGCTAGCAGCTAACTTCCCCCACTCCTGACGTTTTCGTTACGCTGTTGAAAAACATTACTCTCATCGCGGCTAAAGAAGCTTCAAAAATCCGAAAAATGACTAATTACAGAACTGAAAACTGGAATCTCCCTTTAATCATAGGTACGTGGTCTTAGGAAGTTTCTCATAGTGCAAATTTATTTTTGTAATGCAATTTGCTGGCAACGTTGTTGAATTATATGAGGCGGAGAAGATGTAACTACAACAGTGGTTTCTAAACTTTGTGATACATTTTGCTCGTTTCTTATAGATTTTTGAGTGTTATTAGTGTATTTGCCATATGGCACATACACTATTGGCGTCGGTCGGATGGCGGGACCTAGGGGTCGGACCAAAATTTATCGACGTTTCATAGCCTCCTGAACAATTTGGCACAATTTTTAGAAATGTATATATATATATGTGTGTGTGTGTATATGTGTGTGTTCGCAGCATAACTTTCGAAAGACTTAATTGATTTGAACGAAATTTGGTACACACGTTGGAATCTATCACCGCACGGAACCTATTTAAAATGGGCCCAATCGGACTATTTTAAGGGTAGTTTTTAGGGGTTGAAAAAAGTTTTTGGGCCCGAAAATACCGAAAAAAAATTCAGAATTGTTTCAAAATTGAAATTTAACCTTTTAGTAAAGATCAAAGTGTGTTGCTAAAATTTTAATAAAATCGGCCTGGCAGGACCGGACTTACAAATTTTATGAAAACACTAGTTTGCGGATAGTGATTTACTTACTGAAGGGTGTATTTAATTTGGTACAGAGGTTGCATTGATAATAATATTGAAAAAATATAATTTTAAGGGATGTATTAAGGGGTTAAATTTTTTATTTTGTTCAAAAACAAACTTATGCTCACATAATAACAGCACTATGCCTGTATTAGCAAATACACTATATTGTCGGCAGGGTTTTGGCACTGCGATCCGAGTTTTTTCTTTTCATTACGCTGATATGAACTATCTGAAGGATTGAGTCTCTTATCAGTTTTGCTGTTATTTTAACTTAACTTACGAAACTAAATATGAATATGTATTGCTTTTAAAAATTACGTACAACGATGACAAAATTGTGGGGGCTTGAGAACGCCGAGCGTGTGGCGATGCCGTTGTTTATGTGACGTTTCCATGGATTCTCTATTACAAGCCCCCAATTTCCAGGTTCTAATCCGAGAACTGGTAAACGTATCAAGTGGATTTTCAATTTAAAAATAATAAATTAAAAATAAGAATTGGTACGAGGCCCAAATAACCTCGGCCTTAAAAAAAGATTAATTCATGGAAAACTTTTGAGTTAAGATAAATAATACATACATTTGTGATTCTTGATAAAATTAATTTAATTTTTTTTTTAATATAATAATTGTCAATAATTGAGATATAAATCTATTTGACACGTCAAAAAAAGTTCACATTAAAAGAAATATAAAATTACTGGTAACGTAAAAATTCATCTACACTATAAAACGCTCGCTCTAATAAGAATTTTTTTATATTTTCCTTGAAAACTGCGTAGGCATTATTTTTTAACTTTTAAGGTAGTTTATTGTAGATGTAGACTGAATAATTTTCTGGGCAATGCTTGTATACATCTTTTGTTGCCAATGGTAGTTTTATGGCTTTTTTTCCACGAGTATTAAGCAGAAATAACTTACGACCTTGTTAGAGACAACATTCTATACTTTAAACTGTTTATAAAACGATACTTCGCATTTTTTATGTTAAAAATATGAAGTGTTAATATATTTCCGTTATAAAAATAATTATTTAAAGCTTTTATTTAATATTATCAAAGGAAAGGTTAATTAAATAGAGACTGGAGGGATTAAATTATTTATTACAATTTAATGCAATCCAAATAAATTTTAACTGGCATAAGTTGATTAATTTTCCTGCAAGAACTGGTCGCTAATGGCTTCAGTTTAACAGCTAAAGTTAATGTATCTTAGTTGTACGGTATAAAAGGTTTCTTGATTATAGGTCTAAGTGTACCTATGTATACGTAACTTGTTAACCTAAACTCGCTTTTAAGAGGTAAAGTGAAACTGCATTTGTCTCTAGACACTTTCCACTTAACATCCAAAATTCAATTTGTAAGTCTCATCTACATTTTCAACTATAAAGGTCACTCCACATCAAATACAATATTACTGTGTGTTACGTTATGTTAATAAAAGCATTTTGAATTTATTGCTCTGTATTATACTATCATTTTATATTTAGTACAGGAAAAGATTGAAAAAATGACCGTAACTCGAAAAAAAATTGTACAGACTTTAAACTTTGGTTATAAGTTTAAATTAGGCCAAAGTTCAATAAACAAAAAAGTTTATGAGGTTTTACGGATCCGTGGGAGCCTGTAGGGGTTGAAATGAGGTATTTTTAATAAAAAAAATCGATTTTTCTCGGGAAATATGGCAAACTAGTTCAAATAAAAGTTGTTTTTGACAAAATTATCTTTAATTTGGTGTTTTTAAATTAATTTTATAGCAATAATTAACCGAAATTCAGTAATTTTTCCATGGGAGTTGAAAGTAGTCTGGGGAGTAAATGAGGTTTTCGACCTGACCCAAAATTTCGATATTTTGATGGTTTCTATATGGACAAAGAGTGCTGAAACCGAAAATGACGGGTATACCGCTCAAAACCTTGAGCGTTTTGGGATATGACTTCATCAATATGGCGGCTCAGATTGGGGATGACGCGCAACTATTATTGGAATGTCGAACGGTTTCCATGCTAATTATAGACCGATTTATTGGCTATCTAACTGTGTCGAAAAATTTGGAAAATTTGCAAGGGGCCACCCTACAGAAGCAATTGATCAATAAATTGATATCCTTGGACAGAACTTATGAATCCTCCAATATTTGTATTTGCAATATGCGCTTGTGGCGTGCGAGTAGCAAAAACTTACAGTTTCTTGCCCCATTCACACAACATTTTTCTGTGCATATCAAAACAATGCTAATAACGTGTTAGCAAGGAACTTGGCATAATTTCTACATTTCAGTTATTTTTTTTTTCAGATAACAAAACACACAGTCCTGACGAGAACTTGGCCTGTTTTTTTACATGTATGTTTTTGGTGGGTATAAATCTACAATATATTATAACTACTCAATTTTTTAAATAAATATCCAAACTTTGATACAACTACTTGTATTGGAAACTATTATATCGGATAGTTTGATGTTGATATAAATATTATGATATTTTTGTAACACATATATGAAATGTACAACATTGGCTCGCGTACCAACTTCATCCCTCGCGTCTTGTATTTAATTGTACTAATTGTATAAACCACTATTTTGTCTCTGATCGTATGTACATTGTACATGTTAGGGGTAAGGGAAAGAAACGTAACAAATCTACGTTAATACTAAGACTCAAACTTATTGAATTTTCTAGCTTTACTTGTAACGTACACATCGCGTCAGAAAAAGTATTGGCAGCCACAGTATTAATATTGTAGGCAGTACCTAATTGGTTACCAAAATTAAGTGCGAAAATCGAGTGTACGAATGTCCAACATGCTATGAGAGAAACGTTAAAAATATATTAATAAAAAACAGTTATCAGTAGGTACACAAAGTTGAACCTTTAAATAAATAGTTTTCGAATTGAACTAATAAATTAAGAACTAGCCTATAGATTGGTCGTGTAGAAACTATAAACGATCATGCAATAGCTGATAGCTAACTATATTAGATGAAATTGTCAATATCTTTACATTTTGTAATTTTTGAACAAATTCACAATTTTGAGATTTTTTGTTTGAGAAATTGATCAGTTTTCTATGTACCTTTTATATCAGCGTGCAAATGTAATATTGTACTTTTATAAATTTTTATAAATGGTTGTTGAGCGCTAGCCTTTTTCTTTTTTAAATAAAAAATGTTTTGACAAGTTGATGAATAAAATTCGGCGAATCTATCAAAGGCGGTTTAGGAGTGTGTATTGTTAAAGAATACAAAGCATTGATGTGGGATGCCCTTTAGATTTTTTATTACAGTTAATATAGTACATATTATAAAACTTTCATAAATTAATTAAAAACATGGATATAATTTGATCTTTTTCTTGTTCAGAAATCAAAATACAAATTAAAAAATGCGATAAAACACACAGTACCTTTTATTTCATTTTTAATCTCGTTTTTAATGTTCCATACCAAACTTGGTAAACATCGAACACTTATGGCATCACCTCGGTGTCTGTATGTCTGTGTGTCACAGGCATTTTTCTCAGAGACCGTTTGCAATAGAAAGTTGAAATTTGGTACAGTTGTAGGAAGTGATGGCCCAATTACAAACGTGAAGTACGAAAAGTTATATTTTGATTTTGGGGATCACTTTAGAGGGGAGGGAGGAAATGCAAAAAAATGTTTTTGAAGTGAATGACGTGTAATGTCTTATACTGGAGTGGTATTATAGAAATATTAGCTGTAACGGAAACAGGGAAAGTGGTTGACATGTGAAACATGTATACCATAATATGTATTATTTCATTTATTATATATTAGCCCGGGAAATAAAGGTTTTAGGTCGCAAATAATTCCAAAGGAGCTGGATTTTTCACAGATGGTAGAACATCTTTAGACATGTATTTTTACAAAAGTCCCCGGTTATCCCCCTTGTGCTTCCCCCGCCACCCCATTTTGAATATAATTTTTCAAGCCTTACGGAAAACGCTAATGACTCCTTAACCAATGTCTGAAATCAGACGACTTTTTTTTTGTTTTGTTCCTAATTAGTTACTCTAAAAAATTTCTGCTCTTCAATTTTGTGATAAAATCAATATATGCTTTGCAATTTATTAATAAAGAGAAAATATCAGTTTTTAAAAGAATATTTCACAAAATATTTGCATATAACTTTTTGATGAGCCTGTTTCGAAATATCTCAAAAACGAAGCTTTCATTTTAAATAGGATTACATTTCCTACAATTTTCATTCCTACAAATTTTCTGTGATACAAATAGTAAGCGCGCTACAGCTTCTTGAAAATCGCACGCGCTTTTTGTAGCCTTGGAAACCAAATGTTAAAACGTAATGTCCTTTTCAATAGCTTTATTTATTGTGTTCTTCATCGAATTTTAAATTGAAAATACACATGTTCATAAAGCAAAACACGCTCTAAATCGTGATTTTTGTCCCATATCGATATTGTTAAAAATTTAGAAGCTATAGCCAGTCAAAGTTGAAATCATCATAGAGCCTTACTTTTTTTTTTGGACACGTGTTACGAGGACTTTCCATACCGAATAAAAAAAATGTCCGTCTAGTAACCTATAAAAAATTTAAGGTCCAATCTCACTAACTTGAAAAATTTTCAAGTTATAAGCATTAATGCTCATGTTTTTACTTTTTGACATAAAATTAAAACACTTGACGCGAAGTGCTCTACTAAGAAGAGTGTTCGAGAAATATTAAGTTTACATATAGAAGCTGTAGACCTATGCATGGGTTATCTAAGTGAGTAAAAAAATTTTAAAAATTTGAAAGTGGTCACTTTACAGAGCTTTTCGCAACAAGTGTTTCAATTTTATGTCAAAAGGTAAAAACATGTACATAAATGCTTATAACTTGAAAATTTCGCAAGTTAGCGAGATTGGACGTAAATAATTGTTTATGGCATTAAATTTTCTATAGGTTCCTAGACGGACATTTTTTTATTCGGTATAGAAAATACTCGTAACGCGTGTCAAAAAAAATGTAAGGCTCTATGATGATTTCAGCTTTGACAGGCTATAGCTTCTAAATTTTTGAAGATATCGATATGGGACAAAAATCATAATTTAGAGTGTTCTTTGCTTTATGGACATGTGTATTTTCTATTTAAAATTCGATGAAGAACACTATAAATAAAGCTATTGAAAAGGACCAATTGGTTTCTAAGGCTACAAAAAGCGCGTGATTTTCAAGAAGTTGTAGCGCGCTTACTATTCTTACCACGGAAAATTTGTGGGGATGAAAATTGTAGGAAATGTAATTCCATTTAAAACATTACATAACGTAAGAATCGCTTAAGTCGACCGTTTCTGAGATATTTCGAAAAAACAAAAACAATGTTAAAATTTCGTGGTTTTTTGGCTGCCAAAAGTTGTCTCGGTGTCATGTTGGATCGAATATATACAAACAAATAGTAGATTGTATATCTAGATGTGTAATGGACTATTACGGCGAGTGATGACAGTATGTAAGAACGAGTGATAGCGAGTTTTTACAGTCACACGAGCCGTAATACCATTACGCACGAGATATAATATATATGGAATTTTTTGCCATACCCCCTACAAAATACCTACTTTTCACTTAATTTTCAAAAAAATTTGACAGTTCATTTGCGTTGCCATCTTTACTTCTACAGTATGCCGTGAAGTTCGTGAGAAAGTAATGGCAGACGCACACAGGCGTTTAGAGCGAATAAACAGAAGTTCCTATGGCAACCGTTTACTTTCCGCACTAGTGCGGAAAGTAAAACACTTTCCGTACACCTGCCTGTGAAATGACTCATTAAAGGCCGCTATACATATATCGTAAGTAACTATTTTGTAGTGGGTATGGCAAAAAATATCTTATACCCCACCTTTTGCAAGGTACAATGTATCTCAAAAACTACACAACATTTCTTATTCAAACCGATTTTCGTTGGAAGCATTTTATAAATTCTACTTCATTTACATACCAACTGTTGACTTAAATAAAAAAGTCATTTTGAAACTTCTACATCATTTTTGAAGGCCTATCTAATGATACCCCACACGCTTATGTGCACTGGAATTTTTTTATCCCTCAGTTGTTACATGTATGGTGTGCCACTACTATTTTTTTCGTAATTTCACTTAACCATTGTATAGCAGTTCATAGAAAACACCTACCTTCCAAATTTCATTTATAATGTGCCAATAGTTTCCGAGTAAAATGGCTGTGACATACGGACGGGCAGACGAACAGGATGAAATTACAAGGGTTCCCTTTTTTCCATTTGGCTACGGAACCCTAAACACGCTTCAATGTTAGATAAATAATTTTATTACAAATAAATAAATACAATCCATAAGTTTTTTAATTTTATCGCTATGCGTCCGACCGCTGCGCTCATTATTAACAGCCCACTTGCCCTACAATTAACTAAAGTCTATCAATATATACATCATTTTAAAGCTACAAATATTGTCTACAAATTTTACTTGAACAACTTTTACCCTAACAGGCTTAGCAAAAAGTTATATGGAAATATTTTGTGAAATATTCTTTTAAAAACTGATATTTTCTCTTTATTAATAAATTGCAAAGCATATATTGATTTTATCGGAAAATTGAAGAGGGGAAATTTTTTAGAGTAACTAATTAGGAATAAAACAAAAAAAAAGTCGTCTGATTTCAGACATTGGTTAAGGAGATATTAGCGTTTTCCGTAAGGCTTGCATAATTATATTCAAAAGGGGGTAGCGGGGGAAGCACAAGGGGGATAACCGGGGACTTTTGTAAAAATAAATGTCTAAAGGTGTTCTACCATCTGTGAAAAATCCAGCTCCTTTGGAATTATTTGCGACATCGGGTGTTTTTTTCTTTTCATTTCCTGGGCTAATATTACGAATATTTACTTTTATAAGATAAATAAAAGTGGATGTATTAATTCTGAAATTATTTGTGTTTAACGCTATTCACGTCATCGTGTGGGGTGCCAAACGGAAGTTTATCCAAGCGCGAGTTCAAAAATATACAATTTGTTTTTATGTGGCATTTAAATAAAAATATAAATAAACAAGCCGTGAGGTGGGTCGTTTATTAGGATTAAAGTGACTTTTAATTGGGACTCACAAGTGCGACCCTTGAGGTCCACACGACGAACTTCCCAGTTTGATGAATATTGAATATTAATAATTAAATTAGAAATTACACAGAAAAATATAATCATTTTAATCGTTAAAACATAATTATTATTTATTTTTAACAATAAATTAAAAAAACGGCTGGAACAATTTTTATAAAATTTATGTCGGATCATAGTAACGATAACATGCTTCGATAGACCCCTCAACGAAGTTGATAACATTTTTTTTTGCGTATCTGGTTAAGAAAAAAGAGCGCATGAACCGATTTTGAAAAAATTTCTTTCAGGTCATATATACGTTAATACGCGTCGATTGGCATCCTAACGTAGTCGATATACTTTTTCATTCTCGAGATTTCGTCTTAGAAAGAAATGACCACATACGTACGTACACACACACACACACAGAGACATCTTTTCAAAAATAGTTTAAAAATAGTGTAGTGACCTTGAAACATAAAAATTTGTTCTACATTTTGATTTCGATTTTCGGACCTATTACAATAACTTCCCAATGAAATGATGTCTGAATAGATGGTAGAGTATAGGCTATACTGGCTGGTATTCTGCGGTCTTATGAAAAAAATATCGCTAGTTTTTCAAATGTCGTTCGTCATTTTATTTTATAGGAATGTCAGTTCCTTACAAACATTAGAATGCGCAGTGCAAAGGAAATTTATAAACTGAATCAAAATTCATGCTTTTGTGAAAAAAAGTGTAATAATAAAATCTGTGTTTTATACGGTTTGCTTCTATTGGCATTGTTCGAACGAAGATAACATTTTTAATTTGTTGAATCAGGGGTTCAGAACATTCCATTCTTTCATAGCTGCATAACTGAAATTTCATTGTGCCAATCATGAAAACTTGATGAGTAAAGGTTCAAATTATGTAAAGAAATTCAATATTAAAAGAAAAAAGTTTACCGTCTATTCAGTAATTAATTTCTCTCTTGTAATCTCTAGAACGTAAAAGCATATCTTTCTTAAAAAAAAAGAAATGAAATTAAAAGTTGATTTTAATTTGCTTTGTAGAAAGCTTCAAAGAAAACAAAACATTTAATGAAAATTTGTAGCTCGTTTTAGTTTTTGAAGATATTTGTCATAACGGTAGCTAGCGTGAAATTCAATTAAAAATAGTCGCTTAATAACAATTAATATAAAACCTAATTAGATACCTATTTATTTTTATTTTAACAAACTACAATATCAGTTTTATTATACAAGAAGTCATAGAAATTTCTGTAATGTCGGCATATATGGCAAGAAAATTGTTAGCACGCCTTTTTCAAGGTGACGGCCAAATGGGGTGGCCGCCGACCCCGAAAACTCAATTTTAAACTTACACCGGCTCCCCCTACGCAACGATACCTTGTCTAACCCAAAATGCAAACCTAATATAACATTTCAATGGACTAGATATCCAATTAAAATAATACGTTATAGTACTGAAGCCTTTTTTGTAGGGTTAGCAACAGCTACCAATATTTTGGTAGGACACTGCATTCAGTGCCGTAGATACCATAGGGCTAGACGGTGCCGTGCACCGGGGCCCCCAAGTTAAGGGGGCCCTCGGACACTGACCATCAAACCTCATATTGAACTAGTGAAAAATTCTCCCATCTTCAGAATGTAAATAAAACAGGTTGCAACACGACTTATTGAATCAACAAGATTCAGTGTTAATTCTATTTTTTGAATTTTCTGTCCAATACCTTGCGATTTTTCAAGATTAATAAAATTATGGACACGAATATACCAATAATATTTGCTAATAACATTTTAATCCAAGTTAACATTGAAAAAAAAAACAAATTAGATTTGACGTTTGATAATGGTTTGATAATTCAGTTTTTTTAAAAGAATCTTCTTATTTCTAAAAGTGTTTTTTCAACTGAAAAGTTGGTTTGTGAAAGCCTTTCAGAAGAATTTAGATGATATAAATTTACCATATGACAATATGTCCACAAATAAATCATATAAGGAATTTGAAAGATCTGTTGATGATGCTTGGGATATGAAAGATGACAAGTTCTCCAACTTGAAGAAGACCAACTACACGTCCTTATTTAAAAAGAAATCTCATCCAGGTCGTGCACGTTCGGTATATTGTTCCCAATTAAACTTTACCGACAATAGTACAAGATCTAAATTAGATCGTTTCATGTATCTGATGAATATTAATTTATTAGATATTTCCGAAATAAAAAAGCTCAGTTGGTCTGGCGTACCTATGGAAGTTAGAAGTACAGTATGGAAGTTACTTTGTAACTATTTGCCAGCTCAAACAGAAAAAAGAAGTGCAGTTTTATTAAGGAAACGAATTGAATATCGTAATTTAAAAATTCAACAACTCAGTTATAATATGAATGAATTTTATTATCAGGATACGTTTAGACAAATACATATCGACGTTCCAAGGATGTTTTCACAAATCAAACTCTTTCAAAATAAAACTGTTCAAGAATTATTTGAACGGATATTATTTCTTTGGGCGATAAGACATCCTGCTTCAGGATATGTACAAGGAATTAACGATTTAGTGGCACCTTTTGTCTTGGTATTTTTAAATGAAATCGTACCATATAACAACATAAATAATTTAGATGTTACTCAATTATCCGAGAAAGATTTAGATATGCTAGAAGCTGATGTATTTTGGTGTTTCACAAGTTTTTTAAATGCAATTCAGGATAATTATATTTTCGCTCAACTTGGAATACAACAAAAGATAAATCGTTTAAGAGAACTTATTCAAAGAATTGATAAAAAATTACACGATCATTTAATTGGTAACGGTGTAGAATATTTATTATTCTCATTTCGATGGATAAATAATTTGATGACGAGAGAATTTCCTTTGCCGTGCATTGTTAGATTATGGGATACATATTTGGCAGAATCTGACGATTTGCCGTTGTTTATGCTATACTTGTGTGCCGCCTTTTTGCTGCATTGGAAATGTAAACTAATGCAGGAAACAGATTTCCAAGGTTTACTGCTTTTTCTTCAGAATCCTCCAACGCATGAGTGGGTCGAATCAGATATTGGAATTCTTGTCGCTGAAGCTTATAAACTGAAATATGCGTTTGCCGATGCTCCCAAACACCTCGAGGCAGTTTAAATAGCGAACAGAAAGATGCAAAAAATGTTTTCAAACGTTCAAGAGTATTTGAGTGATAATATTTCAGTGTATTCATTGCATAAGTTATGCTAATTAATGGCACTATTATGTATAATAAAATAATGTTTATATTAATAACAGTGCTGTTAGAATTTTCTAATTTTTTAACAACTTGAAAATTACGTAAACTAAAGAGCGACAAAAAATTTAACAGTGCAGAATATTACTAGCTATAAATACTCAAATCATAAAAATTATAAAAGTTTACAGCAATTTGATGTGTAGTTATCATGCATTATAATCAAAGATGATATTCCACTAGGCTTCATAAATATCTGGGACCGCAGGCAGGCCAGCTTTTAAGTAAATAAAATATTTATCCTCCAGTAAGGGAACTAGGGGCTAGTTGTAACAGAGGTAAGACTAGTAACGGGCTTTTCAAAATGACTTTGAAACCTTTGACGCTATATTTTTGACTTAATTTACTCTTTATAGTGAGTCGCATTATGTAACCACAATAAGTGTCCCGTTGAACTTCACACGGAGAGATGGTGAGCGCGTGTCCTTCTTTGACTATATTTTGTCAAAAAAGTATTTGCGTAAACTTTGATTCTCGATATGTTACTTTGCAACTTTTCTTATTCTGTTTGTACAGTAAGCGAGAGAAATTCTTTAGTTACGAACTTTTATTATTAATCCTCGTTCAAATTCATTATTTTTTTATAAATCTCAAAAAATCTTCAAAACCATAAGATGGGGCAAGTTGTAACAGCATTGCGGGGCAAGTTACAACATAATTTACGTCAAGTAACGGCCGAATCTGTTATATAAGCACTATTTTATTTTGTGTATAATTTACACCTTGTTGATTTATTATGAATATGTTGATTTTTGTAGTTTCTAGTTTAAAGATCCCAAATATTAAAAATACGATTTAATAATTGGCATTTGCGTTGAATGTAGTTAATAACAATTTTTTAATGATTATTTTCATAAATAATTAATTATTTGTAAACCTTGCATATTTATTAAGAAATCTGAATTATCTTGCGAATTTTCATCTTGTTACAACTTGCACCAAGCCTGTTACAACTTGCCCCAAACTCGAGGCAAGTAGTAACAGCATACTCTTTCTTAGAAAAAATACAGTTGATAAAAATATACGAATTTTTTCAATTATTTTTCGATTGGGCACGATACTTAAATAGTTAAAAACTATCTATCAAAACAGTTTACAGTACCTACAATGCTATGGTTAGTTTTTCCAATACATTCGTTTTGCTAAAACATATTACAACTAATCCCCTCCTCCTCTAGAAACGTTTTTAGTTCAATTCTGCATTTTTACTTTTTTAATAATTCTTAATAATGCCTACTGACAGTACCTACTCGTTAGTCATCGGAAACCTGACGCCGCCGTTGGTCCGTTGCTATTGTTGCCAGGAGTTCGGAAACCGTGATTATTAATTACATTGATGAATTTGTTCCAAGTTATCTGAACAGACAGTCAAAACTCCGGTGTAATTTCAACTGTCGGAACCGATATAAATTATTAACAATCACATATAGGTGTACCAGCAATTTGTAAATCAAAATTATTTATGCAATATTACAGTACAATCTGTTCCTTACATAATGTTAGGTATAGAAGAAAATATAGGAAATTACTTTTAGTTTCTTACCACTGAATTTAATCAGTAGATTCTGCCAGTTAATTATTGTTATGGAACTGTAATTTTTTTATGGAAATTTCAAACAATTTCTTCTTAAAACAACGATTTTAAACAATTCCTTCTTAAAACAACGATTTTAATTAGAAAATCTGAAAAAAACATCATAAACATCACGTAAAATTAATGTTTTTCTAGTTAGAATCGTTTTCTTAAATATGAGTCATAACATTTTCATTTTGCATATCACCTAAAATTTTTTTTATTAGCAAGATTATGATGGGTTTTTATTAAAGCGGGTTTTTCTAACTTAAATAATAACAAGCCGTGAGGTGGGTCGTTTCTTAGAACTAAAGTGCGACCCTTGAGGTCCACACGACGAACTTCCCAGTTTGATAAACCTTTAATAATAATAATTAAATTAGGTATTACACAGAAAAGTAATCATTTTAATCATTAAAACATAATTATTATTTATTTTTAACAATAATTAAAAAAAAAAAAAAAACGGCTGAACCGATTTTTATAAAATTTATGTCGGATTAAAATGACGTTAACATGCCTCGATTGACACCCTTACGAAGTCGATATAATTTTTTATTCGCGAGATATTGTATAAAATCTACTTTTTGGAGGTTATTTGGTTAATAAAAAAGAACGGCTGAACCGATTTTGAAAAAATTTCTTTCAGATCATATTTACGTTAATACGCGTCGATTGGCACCCCAACGTAGTCGATATCATTTTTCATTCTCGAGATTTCGTCTTAGAAAGAAATGGACACATACATACGTACGTACGTACACACACACACACACACACACACACACATACACACACACAGACATCTTTCTAAAAGTAGTGTAAAAATAGTGTAGTGACCTTGAAACATAAAATTTTTTTTTTTTTTTGATTTCGATTTTCGGACCCATTACAATAACTTCCAATGGGAAGTTAATAATAACATAATAATAATAATATATATTTATTCCATCAAGAACCTATTACAGTTATTGGAAACGTCAGAATACAAAAATCACACAGTATTAAAAAATTCCTCTTGTGAGTAAAATCAGCCATCATACAAAAATCTTTTTAGAGTTCTTTTAAAGTAAACAATATTATTAATAATTTTTTAAACCCAATCATATACATTTACTGAATTAACAATTAACACGAATGTATTTACTGTCCACGATGAAGATATAAAATGTTGAAGGGTGTAAAAAATTAATGAAATAAACATTTGGTTGAATGAAAATTATGAACTGACTATAAAAGCTAACAATTCAAATATTATACTGGAATTTAAATTGTTAGTGTACATAAATAATACATTTTCAAACATTTGCATTCTAGGTAAGTAAACGCAGTTAAACAGTTATGTCAGAGTGTAAATTTTAGTTGCAAAAAATACTCACGCGATAGAGCTTATGCAGCAATTCGTCAACTTTCTCCAATGTTTAATAACAAAAATAAGCTTTCAGTTGACAATAAACTTATTATTTATAAAATGATTATAAGACCAATTATTACTTATGCTGCGCCTGTATGGAGCTCTATGTGTAAGTCCAATTTTGCTACAATTCAAGTGGTGCAAAATAAATCACTAAGGATAGTTACAGGCTATCCAAGGTACACCCCTATTCCTTGGCTTCACAACGCGGTAAATATAATATACATTAAAGACATAGTTCGGCAATTAACATCAAGTTTCTTTAGCAAGTGCAAAATCAGTGAATTTAAAATTATCCAAGACATCGGAAACTATGATATACTTAACCTACCCTATGTATATAAACATAAGAGAGTGAAGCACATGATAGACTAATTCATTAACTGTAAGCTACGATTTTCCGCGAGTTGGTTTTTTTCTTGTTTTTTTCCCTATGATCAAACTTGGCGCAAGCAAATAATATTATGAAAATTTTAATTTAAAACCAAAAATAAATTGCAGTGGTTTGAGGAACACTGAGTATAACATTATTGTAAAATTTTTTTGTATATTTTTCTTATACTATGACAATAAAATTTTTTATTATTATTATTATTATTATTATTAGTTGCAATCAACACTAATAAACAATAGGTTGGTATTTTCATGTTTCGGTGTCAGTATTCTTTATTTTCACGCCTCACTTAGCATCAGTATCGGCTTGATTATTAATGTAATAAACAATAATTGATATTGTTACTAGGTATTATATAGGGTGCTGAATTGTTTTGCGGGTAATAGGGATTTAACCCGTAAAATCAAACTTTTGCGATTTCCTGCTTCCCTAATTATTTTAGGAAAAAATCTTTGAATAAAAGTTTTAGAACATAAAATTCTGCATCTAAATCATTAAACAAAATTAATTTTGCATGCTTTGTAACGGCAGAAATTGGATATGAAAATGTCAAAATTACCTCAAAAACAGCGATAGCCATGGAACTTGAACAAAATGATTAGAAATTATTCTGACAGCTAGTTCCATGGCTATCGCTATCTGTTTTTGAGGTAAATTTGACATTTTCATATCAAATGCATGCAAAATCAATTTTGTTTAATGATTTAGAATTTAGATGCAGAATTTTATGTTCTAAAACTTTTATTCGAAGATATTTTTCCTTAGATAATTAGGGAAGCAGGAAATCGCAAAAGTTTGATTTTACGGGTTAAATCCCTATTACCCGCAAAACAATTCAGCACCCTGTATATTATCAACCAAGATGCTAATGCTGGATTGCAAAAAACATTGTTAAAAAATTTATCATATTATAATTACAGTTCTTATACAATCAGGAACAGTCTAATGTCGCTGGAAAACTCCCTGTCATGTAGAACTTTCCACAAAAATACAAAAACAAATGATTGTTTTACATAGAAAAAAAAATAATTTTCGAACTAAATTTTGATCAATATATGTAGCAAGTTATATCTATATGCAGTTTAAAAAAATTACGTTTCAATAGATCGTTTACATTTCGATTTAAAATTCTACAATTCTTTTTTGTGGTGAAATGTGTCGTCACAATCTAAGGTCATTGTTAAATCAGATTTTCTGACAGTACTTTCTGCAACCCAGTATACGATTTTTAAAATTCTATTTACATTTATGAACGATTCTCAAAGTATTTTCTGTCTGATAGTTGATACAAGGCTGTATAGCATTATTATTAGAGAGAAATAATTTAATATGTCAAAAATCTGTTGACTACACTTAGGCCTTAGGACCAATATTCCTAAATATTTTTTAGCATATTAGTTTTAAGTACCTATCATAGGACAACTTTAGTGGAATGAATGATTGTAAATTATAGATGTTTGGCAAACTTTAATGGATAATTATTGTTGTGATGTCATATTATAGGGGTTAACTAATTTAAACGACACCTTGTAGACACTTAACAGATCTCCGCTAGACTCGTTTAACAAAACATTGCATCGTTGTTACACCATATGGAAATATCATGTTTTGTATTTGGCTGCGGTTACATCGAATGTGTAGATTGCTAAATCTATACTAATCTATAATATTATTATAAAGCTGAAGAGTTTATATTAGAAATCGTGTCCATCGTGATTATAATAAAATTAAGCAAAATCGCAGGATAGTGGACAAAATAATTTGATTTATTAAATTAAATGTACGACGTTTCGTCTATAGATTTAGACTTTTTCAAGTACAATCATAAAAATAACATTTTTATGATGGTACTTGAAAAAGTCTAAATCTATAGACGAAACGTCGTACATTTAATTTAATAAATCAAATTATTTTGTCCACTATCCTGCGATTTTGCTTAATTTTATGCTGAAGAGTTTGTTTGTTTGGTTGGTTGAACGCGCTAATCTCAGGAACTACTGGTTCGAATTGAAAAATTATTTTTGTGTTGGATAGTCCATTTATCGAGGAAGTCTATAGGCTATATAATATCACGCTACGACCAATAGGAGCGGAGCATCAATGAAAAATGTTGCAAAAACGGGAAAAATTATTCCTTTTGAGAGCTTTCGTTGCGTGCGCTGCGTAAACGGTTAAAGTTACGCAAAAATCATGTATGACGGAATTGTTCCCGGAAGGTTTATATATATAGCGAACGAGCGAAGCGAGTGAGTAATGTAATTCCTAAACCACGCAACGGATTTTGATGTGGTTTTCACCATCAGTTAGATAATTTTTCACCGGAAGGTTTATATATATATAGCGAACGAGCGAAGCGAGTGAGTAATGTAATTATAATATTCAAGCGAACGAACGAAGCGAGTGAGTAGTGTAATGCACCCGGGCTTTCTTAGCACCCGGGCGAAGCCGGACGGATACCGCTAGTTTTTAATATATTATACAAAAAAGTCATTAGTGTATTTGCCATAATATGGCACATACACTATTGGCGTCGGTCGGATGGCGGGACCTAGGGGTCGGACCAAAATTTCTCGACGTTTCATAGCCTCCTGAACAATTTGGCACCATTTTTGCAAATGTTTATATATATATGTATGTATATATTTATATATATATATATATATATTTATATATTTATATATTTATATATATATATATTTATATATATATGTGTGTACACGATAACTCTCGACAGACTTAATCGATTGAAACGAAATTTGGTACACACATTGGAACCCATCACCGCAAGAAGCCTATTTAAAATGGGCCCGATCGGACCATTTTCAGGGTTGTATTTAGGGGTTCCAAAAAGTTTTGGGGCCCAAAAATACCGAAAAATTTGTCAGAATCGTTTCAAAATTGAAATTTAACTCTTTAGTAAAGATTAAAACGTGCTGCTAAAATTTTAATAAAATCGGCCCGACAGGACCGGACTTTCAAATTTTATGAAAACACTGGTTTGTTGATACGGATTTACTTATGAAAGGGTGTATTTAATGTGGTACAGAGGTTGCATTGATAATAATATTGAAATTAAGAAGAAAATATTATTTTAAGGGATGTATTAAGGGGTTAAATTTTTTATTTTGTCCAAAAACAAACTTAAGTTCGCGTATTAAAGCCACAAGGCCTGTATTTGCAAATACACTATATTGTCGGCAGGGTTTGGCACTGCGACCCGAGTTTTTTTCGTTATGGTCTACAACCACACCAAAAAAAGTGGCATATTTGGTTACAGAAATCTGCACCATTTTTAAATATTGAGGTTTTGTGATTGATATTTTAATTTTTGAAGATAAAAACTTCTTAAAAATGGAACTTTATCACTAAAAAGTTATATTGGTGAAACCTTAGGAGATAGTTTTGGTAAATACACTTTAAGGGACCGTCTTGCTTATCTGGTCAATGACATTTCTCAAATTAAATACCAAGGGGGGGGGGGTTTATTTTGATTTTCTCTGTCTGAGTTCAGCTTAGGACGAGTCAATGTTACTTCGCGATACAATCCATGGATCCAGAAAGCATACAACATACTTGTAGATTTACGCAGGAGTGGGTGTATTTATTATTGGAATTTTATAGATGATAGTTGAAACAGCGCGAATTTTATAATAATACTTACATTGTTAATTGATAAAATATATTTTGCTCAAGAGATCTTTACCTTCATAATTTTTAACAGTTTTATACTACGTTAAAACAGCATGGGAGGATGGAAACATGAGTATTACCAAAACTAAACAAACAGGTTCGGACGTAAAAATATTGCACTCCTTATGAATACGTAAGAAAAGTTTTTGTCAAAATTGCCACTTAGTTTCATTTACGAATTTTGTGGTAGGTATGTTACGAAAAATTAAATGTTTTGTGCCCCATGTTGTCTTTATTCAGCAGTTAAGTTTTCTGCTACATTTTTATTTAGTAGGGAATCTTTCCAATTCAAAATGTATAAAAGTGGGAAACTTAAGTGGCTAAATGTAGATATGAATACGAACAAGACAATATTCAAGTAATAAAAGTTACCTAAGACTTTCTTTTTTCTACACCGTTACTTATCAAATCGTAATATAGATGTTTGAAAGTATCCCTGAGATGTTTTGAAAATATGATACATATGCCAAGGTCGTTAAAAGATATCAGATTAATAAACCTGACAATTTAGCATCAGGTTTGACTGTAACCTTACGCCACGCTGAGGCATAGGTACAGGCGTCCACTTTCGCGCCAGCACCCCCGGGGTTTTATCCTTCGAAGGCTCTCTTCGTCAGCCTTATGAATTATTCACCACGCTTGTGTAAAGCTTCACGAGTGACAGGAATGTAGTCGTTTCAGGAAAATTAAGTCAAACTTTATATATACACATAACTGTACTCGTACTGTGATCAACAGAAGATGTGCTTTGCTCTGCTCTGCAATTTACAACTGTTAAAAATGCATTTAACCATCCGGTGGACGGGTTGATTATAATAAATAAAGTATTTATTGATAAAAAAAGTTTTACCGAAACACGGAGAACTATCTTTCAAGCTGGTTTTCAGTCCAAACCATCATTCAAAAAAATACAACCTAAAATATAAAAAATATCTTAAAAATGTTTAAATATATCCATTCAATACATGATTAACCCGGCGTCATGGGGGTTGGGTCTGTGAGACCCGTCACACTTTATTTCGCTTCTAGTTCGGTTACTATGCGTGCGACGTTGCCGTTCTTCTCAATAGCTGGAGCTGTTGAATTGTTCTATGCGTCGAAGGTAACACAACTGTCGTGCGACAGTTGCAGTGGGAGTTACAGGTGCACAAAACTGAATAAGGTATGTGAGACCCATCCCCGCAGTTAGTGTAACAATTTCGCGCCATTTTGTATTTCCTTTTATATTTGTTTTTTTTTTTTACTTCCCACCTCTACTATGGTACCTAGGGAAGTAATGGATTTAGTCCGAAAAAAATATTTCGAGATTTTAACAGATCTTCACGTTTTGAGACCCTAGCAATCGTTTAAGATCATTTTCTGACTGATGTCTGTATGTGTGTATGTGGTCATATTTTGCCTTCGATATCGTAAAAACGGAACAACATACGGGCATGCCGATTGTTCTATTGTGTTTATCAGCCTTTAACTTAGATCTGATTAGATTTTGAGTCAAATCGGTTCAGTGGATCCTGGGATATTCAAAAAAACGTTCTAAATGTCACGTATTAACATAGGTAAAAAAAAATATAAATGAATTCTAGATGTTATAATATGAAAAAAATGTAAATATTTTTTTTCTCTAAAATGTATAGTTTTCGAGAAAAAAAATATTTTACTAAAAAAAATAAAAATTGTACGTAAATCAAGGTAACCATGATTTTTGCTATATTAAGCTAGCCATCAGTAGATCATCAAACAAAAAAGAGGGCCATGCTTTTTTCAAAGAATAAAAATTAAATTGTGTTTTAAAGACCACCAACAGCTAAGGTTATTTGGGTCTAGTCAAAGAATAAAAAAAAAGAGTGTTTATTTTTTGCAAATATTTACTAGGTGGGAAGTATAGGACTGGTCATCAGTCGAATTTTTTTTTTTACAATTTAAGTTGCTGATATATAGTTCAATGTATTTTATTTGTGTTTTTTGTAGGTACTTAGTAAAAAATGGATCGAGAAGAGGTAGAACGATCGTTTTTACAAGATTTTGTTGATATTGGTCGTTTTTTTTAAAGCTCTAATAAATATGATTAAAACTTAATATAATATGATATTTGTGTTTCATTTATTTACATAAATACCTAAAAAACTAAACACGAATAAATAATAACTTTATTATTAATAAAGTACTAGCCGTTACCCGTGGCTTCGCCCACGTATTTTACGATTTATAATTTTATTTATCGATCTAGATTGAGATTGCTTGGAATCGAGGGTTTTTTAAAAAATTTTATTATACAATACAATGTACCTACTTCAACCTATAAGAAAACAGAAAATATAACTAACTTAACTACAAATATCTGGGTGACCGAGCTTTGCTCGGATGAGATCAATAAAAATAGTACTTACTGTGAGATATTGATTTTGTGTTATTTTCTCAGAATATTATTCCGAAACGATTAACTGTCAGAATATTTTGACACAAAGTAGTTTGTTTTTTCCAAAGCCTACTCACCATACGACACTGTTTTATAACGTCAAAAAACTGTTTTTTTAAATTTTATTAATACCTACATTACTCACTCGCTTCGCTCATTCGTTTGAATATTATTAATTCCTTCTTCGCTCGTTCGCTCAAATTTTATTAATACATTACTCACTCGCTTCGCTCGAATATTAATAATACATTACATTTGTTATCCCCCGCGAGAATCTCCCCCCCTAATTTGTTATCCCCCCGTGAGAATCACCCCCCTAATTTGTTATCCTCCCGCGAGAATCTTCCCCCCGCGAGAATCTTCCCCCTAATTTGTTATCCTTTGCTCGTACGCTCGAATTTTATAAATACATTACTCACTCACTTCGCTCGTTCGCTCGAATATTAATAATACATTACTCACTCGCTTCGCTCGTTCGCTTGAATATTATTAATATATTACTCACTCGCTCCGCTCGTTCGCTTGAATGTTATAAATACATTACCACTCGCTTCGCTCGTTCGCTCGAATTTTATTAATACATTACTCACTCGCTACGCTCGTTCGCTCGAATGTAAATAATGCATTACTCACTCGCTTCGCTCGTTCGCTCGAATTTTGTTAATACATTATTGCTCATCTACGATACCTATATAAGGAACTCCTGTTAAAAAATTTGCTATCCCCCTGCGAGAACCTTCCCCCCTAATTTGTTATCCCCCCGCGAGAAACTTACCTCCTAATTTGTTACTCCCCCGCGAGAATTTCCCCTCCTAATTTGTTATCCCCCCGCGAGAACCTTCCCCCCTAATTTGTTATCCCACCGCGAGAATCTCCCCACCGAATTTGTTATCCCACCGCGAGATTACCCCCCTAATTTGTTATCCCAGCGCAAGAATCTCCCCCCCTAATTTTTTATCCCAGCGCGAGAATCTCCCCCCTAATTTTTTATCCCACCGCGAGAATCTCCCCCATAATTTGTTATCCCCCCCGAGAGAATCTCCCCCCTCCTAATTTGTTATCACCCCGCGAGAATCTCCCCCCTAATTTGTTATCCCCCCGCGAGAATCTTCACCCCTAATTTGTTATCCCCGCAAAAATCTTCCCCCCTAATTTATTATCCCCCCGCGAGAATCTTCCCCCCTAATTTGTTATCCCCCCTCGAGATTCTCCCCCCCCCCGCGTAGCTTTCTATTAGTGAAAGAATTTTTAGAAACGGTTTAGTAGTTCCAGAGATAAAACAAAAACAAATCTATCCCACGGGAATCGTACATTTTTCCGGGATAAAAATTAGCCTATAACATTCTCTGATCCCTAAACTACCACTATGCAAAAAATCATGTCGATCCCTTGCTCAATGAAAAACAAAAACAAAACTATCCCACGGGAACCGTACATTTTTCCGGGATAAAAAGTAGCCTATGTGCTATTCCAGACTATAATCTATCTCTGTACCAAATTTCATCCAGATCCGTTCAGCCGTTCTGGTGTGATTGAGTAACAAACATCCATACATCCATCCATCCATCCATCCATCCAAACTTTCACATTTATAATATTAGTTAGATTAGATTGGAATAATTGATATCTAATGAACGGGTCTGTGAGACCCACCCCAACGTCCGTGTAACACTTTTCAACCCCCATGACGCCGGGTTAAATAGAAAAAAATGCTTTTCTATGTCGATTATAGCTATCACTTGCATTTATTAGTCGCAACCCCCGCTTTTATAATAATTATGAACAAAAATTATTAAATATTATTTTTTTCCTTTTTAGTACATTTCAATAAAATCTCTTACGCGCAAGACACAGAGACCGTTGTCAGTAATATATTTATGTGCTATGTATACAAGCTATACCGTTTTAAAGACGTCAGACCACACAGTTAACGAAACCCAATATAAGTAAACCGTCAGCCTCATACCCCGAGGGCCCGGGTTCTACACCAACTGCCGACATGTTTATTTTTACAAGCTTTTATTTAACTTGCAATGTTTGTATGTTAGTTTGTCTGTTTAGGTCAAATCTTGCAAGTCAATTTTGAACGACTTCCACGTATCCAATCGATTTGAAATTTTATACACATATGTATTCCCGATGACAATACATGAATAAATCATTTTTAGAAATAAATTCAACCCCTAAGGGGTTCAAACGGAGATGTAGGATTTTTTTTGACTAATCCACGCCCAGGCCAAATCGCTGATGCTAGAAACTTGAAATTTGGACAGTTGGTTCATTTTCTAACGTAAGCATCCACTAAGAAAGGATTTTTCGAAATGCAACCCCTACGGGTGTCAAAGGGGGATAAAATTTTGAAAGACTAAAATGAACAAAATAAAATATTAATAAAAAAAACTTTTTAGAGACAAGCATGAAAACGTGCGCAAGGAAATCCTTGCGCACATTTTCATGACAGAAAATTCCACGTTACTGAGAGCTAAAAAGGTTCACTTTAAAAATAGAAATATAAAAAGGGGGAGAAGCCGTGTGCAAAAAGAGATCTGCGCCCGGATGACACCGGACATGGCAACTATATATTATTATAATTCAAATAGATAGAAATACAAAAAAATAATATTTTGTGTAGAACAAAATTTTTCATTCATAGCACGTATAGACAATGCGTAGCTCGAGTGGTGCGCTCTAGTGGCATTTTTTAATGTTACTGACAGTGACTGGTTTGACATTTACAGTTGATTTACAGTAGGTATTATATTTTCATTAGATCGTCTATTCCTAACCTTTTAGTTCTCAGATTATAATCTAAATATCAATTGTATTTTCATTTTATTATTGTGAAGAATACGTAATAATTTGAAATCATTAACGGGCACTGAGCCCAGATAATACTGGCAGTTGGTGGCCACAATTAAATATATTAAAATCTTTGCAGATATTACACGTTTACACACACTTGATTGTTTTTTAATTTTAAAAACATCTTGTATATTTTTCTAACAATCGTTTAAACAAAATTCCTTTTTGTTCGACTATCGACAATTTAATTAAATGCAGCGATGCGTATTTCATCAATACTTAATAATATATAACAGGTATCTCTCTCCATACACAATAATCAATATTTCATTTCATTTCATCGAGTTGACACAAATGATTGAGTATGAACAAAACAGTTTTTTACCTATTATTACTTCAAGTTTTTGTCAACAGCTGTTATTTTTTCATTACACTACGTTTCATATTATAAAATAGATATTTATGTAACGTACGTCCGGAAAGTGGCGATTTACCAACAGTCGCGATGTTGCGACATGAGCCTAAGGTTTGTGGCGCGTGTTTACGAAAACTCGTGTAATTTAATGCACTCCCCTTCGGTTCGCGCATCAAAATTCACACTCGTTTTCGTAAACACGCGCCAAAAACATTAAGCAAATGTCGTAAAATCGTGTCTGTCTGAATCGCTACTTTGCGGACAAGTTGCATACAATATTTTTTGTTACTATTGCTTCAAAATCATCGGTCGGTAGAAGTTTTTTTACAGCTTTTTTCCACGCTCGTCCGATAAAATAAAAATAGTACAATAAAGTGTCACTTTGCGGCCTTGTCCGATAAAGTAAACGATAAAGTAGGATCTCTCGAGAGAGTTGATCTATGAAAGTACTTTGATGAGAAAAGCTGTGCAGTTGCTGGATTCATTATCAATTTAATGCAAAGTAGCTTCATACTATCCTGGCCGTCTGGTCGCTGCTAATTCATCTGGCATTTAGTATATTTGAACAGTGTCTATATTTAAATTTCTAGTGAGTTTGGGACTAGTTTATAGATCTGATATTTTTTAAACATGTACCAACCCTAGTATGCAGTTGCATCTAAAAAAATTATAATTTAAAAAACTAAAAAACACGCTTTAATGAACTAAAAAGTAAAAAATAATCAATTTTATTGTAAAAAAGCGTGGAGTAGTATGAAAATATGATACAAAGCACCCCACGCTTTTTTACAATAAAATTAATTATTTTTTACTTTTTAGTTCATTAAAGCGTGTTTTTAGTTCTTTTAAATTATAATTTATTTTTGATTTTTAGTCCTGGAGATCCTGGTCAGGATAATGGGACAAACTTATAGAATTATTGTATTGTAATCGGTCCTTGATAAGTGTGCAAAGTTTCAGTTCAATCTGAAGTTTTTTGCTTTTTTTTAGTCCTGGAGATCCTGGTCAGGATAATGGGACAAACTTATGGAATTATTGTATTGTCGTCGGTCCTTGATAAGTGTGCAAAGTTTAAACTAAATCTGACCGTTCAAAGTTGGTCAAAATCAAGTTCAAAGAAGTCGGTTACAAACTGACAAACAAGCAAGCAAGCACGCAAGCCCGCAAACATACAGGTGAAGCTAATATAAGCGTGTTAAAAAGAACAAACAACAGGTTTTGTTTTACAGCTTTTGACATTTTTTAACATATCTAATATTTATATTAATGTGATAATAATGAAATCTAAATAAAAAAAATCTGGTCAAGTGTGAGAGGGTTCAGAAACTTTTTTTACTTTCTATAAACTCTATATGAAAAAGAAATGAGCATTTTTTATTTTATCCCGAAGCTGTCTTTTAAAACGATGGTAAATATTACTTCCGATTTTTGTAACGAAGTTTTAGTATCGAATAGATAAGAACATGGAACTGCATTGTGGATTAGGGATGAGAACATTTTTAAAAGACTTGGGCTGCAGGTACATAAAAGGCTTGGGCTGCAGGTAACATTACCTATGTTAAAAATATATGGGTTTAAGTCCATTCAGTAATATTATGAAATACTTTTAAAATATTGTCGGAAATAAAATAGGTATTTTATTGGACAGTATTTTATTTTGCTTTAAATGGTTTCTGAGATTCTCGTATTGCTGAACAATAATATTATATAATAATATCTATATAAAAAATTAATAATTACATATTGACAACAAGCCGTGAGGGGGTCGTTTATTAGGATTAAAGTTACTTTTAATTGGGACTCACAAGTGCGACCATTGAGGTCCACACGACGAACTTCCCAGTTTGATGAATATTGAATATTAATAATTAAATTAGAAATTACACAGAAAAGTAATCATTTTGATCATTAAAACATAATTATTATTTATTTTTAACAATAAATTTAAAAAACGGCTGGACCGATTTTGATAAAATTTCTTTCGAGTCTTATTGACGTTAATATGCTTCTATATTTTACACCCTAACAAAGTCGATATCATTTTTTATTCGCGAGATTTCGTGTAAAATCCACTTTTGGCAGTCTTTTTCTTTAATCAAAAAAACGGTTGGGTCGATTTTGATAAAATTTCTTTCTGATCAAAATGACGTTAACACACCTCGATTGACACCCTTACGAAGTCGATATAATTTTTTATTCGCGAGACATTGTGTGAAATCTACTTTTTTGGAGTCTATTTGGAAGAAAAATTCTTTCAAATCATATTTACGTTAATACGCGTCGATTGGCACCCTAACGTAGTCGATATCATTTTTCATTATCGAGATTTCGTCTTAGAAAGAAATACTTTATACTTTATTGAATAGTTTCAAGCCGCAAAGCCATACAAATATTAAAATATATACAGTTACAATTAAAGGGAAATGACCATATACGTATGTACGTACGTACACACACATACATCTTTTCAGTGACCTTGAAACATAAAAATTTGTTCTACATTTTGATTTCGATTTTCAGACCCATTACAATAACTTCCATTGGGAAGTTAATAATTTACAGATATATTCATGACCGCTAACATAAATAACAGTGTTAGCAACATTCAAAATATTTAACATTTCATTCGCAGGTTGTTTATATATTTTTATTAAAGTATGAATCCAAATACTCCTGGGCATAATGTGAACAAAATGTCTTCTAAATCGGAACAGTACTGGGGGCCGGGGAGCATGCACTAAAAGTCGAGCGTTCGTATCTTATAGCTAGGTTCTGTAACGAAATTAGTTGCTCTATAAGACTATAAATATAAGTTTATGGAACTGATTTATAAAATGGATTTCTGTATGCTCTATAATTTTATAGAACTCTATAAAACTATATACAAGTTCTATAAATCTTATGGCGACGAAATGATCGCCATATCTCTTATATAGTTGACATGACAGCTGATAATGAAATGCAAAATGAATATTCCACACATAATATTTTATCTTTTGGAAGAAGATCACGAAGGTAGACGTGTAATTACTGTTTTTATCAAATTTATTAAATATTAAACAGTTTATAACTTATTTTTGTATACCTAATAGAAATTATTTAACAATTTACAATAAATAAATACTGTACTGTTCAAAGGTTGTATTCTTCTTTCTGAAACGCTTATTTATGGCACTGAAAAAAATTATTATAAAGCATTACATATAAAATATAAATGTTATTTATATTCATCAAAATTATAAAAAAAAACAAAAAAAAAATGCCAAGATTTAAATTAGTATGAACTAACAAAAAAAGAAATAAACTGTAAATACAAACCTTTGCGATATTTCTTCAAGATTTTCAAAACAAGCCTCACTTTTTTATTTGACAATGATTTTGATAGTTCAATTAGAGCGAAGCTAGTTGTATTATGCATCAAATGCAAGTAGTATACATGACAGCTCTATAAGTTAATCTCTATAAATTTACGTTTTATAGAGAGCGTACAGAACGTGTTATAATTGTTCTCTATAGAATAATATTTTATAGAGCTCTGTAACTTATAGATTCTATAAATTTATAGAGTTATTGACAGAAATTACAGAACCTAGCTATTAGATGACCTTCGGACCTAGTGCGCTACCTCAGTGAGTGCGGGTGGTAGATCCGCCATATAATGCAATTCTGCGGTGCCAGACGCCCGATGCAGCTTTGGGCGTCGAGCAAGGACTACGAAAGTGGTGTCACTCGAAAGTTAACGAACTACGCTACAATAAATGTCTATTTCATTCATTCCACAGTCCAAACTCAGGGCCTGGTATTCCCGTCAAAACTGCGGTTTGTATCCACGAGATAACCTACCGAATTTTTTGAGAATTTGATATGGTGGAATGTACTATACAGGGTGTCAAAAAAGTGTTCGAAAATTTTAAGGGCGTATAGTATAGACCAAAATAAGTGAAAAAAATCTAATAAACATGGGTTCGCAAAATAACCGTTTCAAAGTATGAGCTATTTTCAGAAATGTACTATCTAAGAAAATAAATAAAATAAATAATGGTATCATGGTATCAAATTAACGCATTTTATTTAAGCCATTTTACAATAGGTGTTTTGCATGCCCCCCTTCCATCTCAACACATGATTCACATCTTCTTATAAACGAGTTTCGCACCTTTTCAAAAATTCTCGGTTTTACTCGAATTATCTTACAGGCATGTTCTATTCGCTCTTGCGTAAGTGCGCTACATTATTAATTGGAGTAGAATAAACTAAACTAATTAAATATCCGCAAGCAAAGAAGTCCAAGAGCGTTAAGTCAGGAAACCTGGGAGGCCATGCACTATGCCTCCTTGTTCTATCCATCTTCGATTGTACCTTTGATATAAGTGCTCCCTAACCATATCTTTGAAACGGTTAGTTTGCGGACCCATGTTTATTAGATTTTTTTCACTTATTTTGGTCTATACTATACGCCCTTAAAATTTCCGAACACTTTTTTTAACACCCTGTATAGTATAGTATATAGTATATAACAGTATTTTATAAATTAACTAATAATTTTTAGTATATTTGCCATATTATATGGCACATACACTATTGGCGTCGGTCAGCTGGCGGGGCCTAGGGGTCGGACCAAAATTTCTCGACGTTTCATACCCTCCTGAACAATTTGCCACCATTTTTGAAAATGTTTATGTATATATGTATGTATACTTATATTGAAATTGAAATTTAACTTTTTGGTAAAGATAAAAATGTGCTGCTAAAATTTTAATAAAATCGGTCCGACAGGGCCGGACTTTCAAATTTTATGAAAACACTACTAGTTTGCGGATACGGATTTACTTATGGAAGGCTGTATTTAATTTGGTGCAGATGTTGTACTGATAAAATCCATATCTAATTTTGAAATTTGGAAAAATTTAATTATTTTAAGGGATGTATTTTTTATTTTGGCAAAAAACAAACTTAAGTTCACATAATAATGCGGCAATGCCTATATTAGCAAATACACTATATTGTCGGCAAGGTTTGACACTGCGACCCGAGTTTTTTTGTTACTTATTATATTTTGAATTCTTTTTGATGTTACACGACCGTAGTGCAGCACTCGGCAACCTTTTGGCAGGCAAGGGCCACATAGTGACAAAATGAGATATAGGCGAGTCGCACTTGTATAATAATTTGGTAATAGGTATCTAGTTATCTATCTATCTAGGTATGTAGGTAGGTATTATAGGTGATATTAAAAATGCTAAAAACATTTTATTTAAATTTTATTAATAAGTACTGTAACATAATGCCTTCATTTGTCATTTTGTACAGTTTTTTTTATATACTTAATTTTTTTTATACATATTATTTTTAGTTTCTGTTAATTACCTGCAATTAGGCAACCGTTTTTAATCATGGATTTAATTTCAGTTTTTATAGTTTTTACATAATGTTCTTTTTTAAACCTTCCATTTTGACTTATGTTACGTCTGCCCTATTTGCAAAATATTCTCTGAAAATTGTTAAAAGAATTCTCTTAAAATTTTAAAATAGATTATTCAGTTGGCGTCATGCTGTGCTCACTCTTATAGAAAAGCTCTGACCATGTTAGTTCTGACTGCAAAAACCGAAGTTATTGGCGCTGCTAACTTTTGAATATGAATGATCACAATATCTTAGGTAACGCAGTATATTATTAAATGAATGCATAATGACTGCGGCATCATAACATAGCTGACTACAGCATTATGTTACGTCATTGTCAAAATGGGTGTTTCATTGTATACTGATGCAGTCATTATATTCGTGTTTTGTAAAAGTGAAAAAAAATGGTTTTTAAGTGCTGTGTTCCGAATTGCAATAATGCTAATAGTGGGAAGATTACATTTTATTCATTTCCTAAGTAAACTGAGGTAAGAATAATTTATTTATCTATGACTATGACATGAGTAAGATATTATAACTTAAAAATCATATAATCACGTTGTTATATTTTGTTTGAATTAAATGATAATATTTACAGATGTTTAAAATATTAAAAATCTGGGATTGACAAGTGTTTAAAATACTTTAAATAATGTTTTAATTACAGAGATTTCATCAGTGAATTTTTGCGATCAATCGTAGGGATTTCCTTGATAGTCCTATGAATCGAGTCCGAAAAAATGTTCGAGTGTGTGAAGCTTATTTCTCTGAAGATTGCAAATATGAAGTCGTGAAAATCAATATTAATATTATGAAACAATTCTGAAAACCATATTATTAATATTTTATTGTATTATTTTATATTTACATGACTTGATAATATTATAATAATTTAGTTTAGTGACTTATTTCGTATTCAAATGTTATTTTTTTTAATGTTAATATAGTTTGTTATTATGAAAAATTGTAATAAAACTGGAAAAAAAACATTTCTTTTATTTTTTAATTAACCTTTTCAATTTGTACGTCATTTCTAGGAAAATTAAATTTAAAGATACGAGTAAAATATTTGAAATTACCGCTTTTTCATTGTTGCACACTAGCGCCATACTCCATAGTGGCAGTAATCAGTACTAAAAGGATAGAGTGGGATATCTATACTACTCTATCTATGGTTGCACACTAGCGCCATAAGTTTTTGCAGTCAGTACTAAAAGGGTCAGAGCATTCATGATAGAGTGGGCTATCTATATAACTCTCTTATCTATGGTTGGCGTCCGGAACTAAGTTTAGACCACAAATAAGGTGGAATTATCCTCCACCTAATATTTGTTGGAATTTTGTTATCTTTTTTTATTATCTGTTATTCTTTTAATTTGTTATTTTGTGTTTGGTGTTTTTGTATAATATTTTATTTTATTTCTGTTAATATTTATTTGTTATTGTTATTTGCGCATTTAAAATTTACCATTTTCTTTTTGCTAGTCTTTGTCGGGGTACTGTATATATTGCTAATCACGTTCTTTCTGTTTATTAAATAATTACTGCAGTAAAATCTGATTTTGGTTTTCATTTTATTTCGCATTCTATTCTTACTTACCTTATTTTTTGACTTAATTATTTTTAAATTAAATGTGTACTTACCTCTTTGTTCGCGCCTAGCATTTTCATTTAACATTCTTATTTAGCTTCCACTGCATTCGTTCTAGAGGTATGTTACAGTACATCAAAGAGCAATGATAAAGAAATGAGGGAAAAATAATAACAAACTTAAACGAGGACTTTAAAGTACTTATAAAAAATTTAGTGTGACGTTTGAGGCTGTATTTGAGCGGCTATTTATTTATAAGAATTAGACTGTCATTTACAAAACAGTCGCGGGCCGCAAGAAGAAGGGTTGCGGCCCGCGAGCCGCGCGTTGCCGACCGCTGCCGTAGTGCATTCAAAGCCATTCTACAATAAACAGGTTAGTTTACCAGCCCTACGTTGCAGTGCAGACGAGTAATGCTCTAAGGAGTCTGTGAAGTAGATAAAGCTAGTATGTTGGCTCTATTGTCAGACTTCAGACTTATAAAACGGCTAAGTACAAATGACGTCAAAGCAATAAGTTGACATGCCTTCTAAAAATAAACGTGCTCCTTGCTGTTCAGAACCAGTAGGTGTACTTTTGAAATAGAGTATTGATATTATTGGTCAGGTAAACCGCATGCATTCGTGTAAGCAACTACTCGTATTTATCGATTACATTTTTTTAACTGTCTCCAATAGACAAAATTATTTCAAACAGTACGAGAAATAGTATTATTAGTGTATTTGCCATAATATGGCACATACACTATTGGCGTCGGTCGGATGGCGGGACCTAGGGGTCGGACCAAAATTTCTCGACGTTTCATAGCCTCCTGAACACTTTGGCACCATTTTTGAAAATGTTTATATATATATATATATATATATATATATATCTGTGTACACGATAACTCTCGACAGACTTAATCGATTGAAACGAAATTTGGTACAGACATTGGAACCCATCACCGCAAGAAGCTTATTTAAAATGGGCCCGATCGGACCATTTTCAGGGTTGTATTTAGGGGTTCCAAAAAGTTTTTGGGCCCAAAAATACTGAAAAATTTGTCAGAATCGTTTCAAAATTGAAATTTAACTCTTTAGTAAAGATTAAAATGTGCTGCTAAAATTTTAATAAAATCGGCCCGACAGGACCGGACTTTCAAATTTTATGAAAACACTAGTTTGTTGATACGGATTTACTTAGATATGGAAGGGTGTATTTAATTGAGTGTACTGATAAAATCCATGTCTAATATTGAAATTTAGAAAAATTTAATTAATTTAAGGGCTGTATTAAGGGGTTAAATTTTTTATTTTGTCAAAAAACAAACTTAAATTTACATAATAATGCCACAATGCCTGTATTAGCAAATACACTATATTGTCGGCAGGGTTTGGCACTGCGACCCGAGTTTTTTTAACTTCCCATTGGAAGTTATTGTAATGGGTCCGAAAATCGAAATCAAAATGGAGAAAAAAATTTTATGTTTCAAGGTCACTACACTATTTTTACACTATTTTTAGAAAGATGGCTGTGTGTGTGTGTGTGTGTACGTATGTGTCCATTTCTTTCTAAGATGAAATCTCGAGAATGAAAAATGATATCGACTACGTTAGGGTGCCAATCGACGCGTATTAACGTAAATATGATCTGAAAGAAATTTTTTCAAAATCGGTTCAGCCGTTCTTTTTTTTTAACCAAATAGACTTCAAAAAAGTAGATTTTACATAATATCTCGCGAATAAAAAAATATATCGACTTCGTAAGGGTGTCAATCGAGGCATGTTAACGTCATTTTGATCCGAAATAAATTTTATAAAAATCGGTTCAGCCATTTTTTTTTAATTTTTGTTAAAAATAAATAATAATTATGTTTTAATGATAATAATAATAATAATAATAATAATAATAGATTTATTCTCAACAGGTAATACTCATTTACAGAGAAATTACAAAATATAAAGAAAGTATATACACGTATGTTTAACTAAGAAAAAGAAAGAAATACTTATATCAGTTATTATGCTTATGACGTATTACTGTGCACGTTTTAAAAACAAAATATAAATAAACTATATTCTATCCATATGTATCCAAAACAATTTTAGTATGTGAGTGATAGGAAACATAATAATTATTAGACACAATGGGAAATAAATAAAATTATTTAATTATTATCTGCGTAATGTTTAGAAATAATTAGGAGAAAATTGCTAATTGTATCATTAAAAAAGTCTATTGAAGGATATTTAGCGGTTATTAAGTTTACAAGGATTGCCATGCGTATTAATGGTGAATTTTCATGTTGACGACTATTGATTCTGGAGTACGTAAATATTTCGTGTGTTGGTCTGGTTGCTGAATACGGAATTTTAAGCTGGAACCGCGATACTATAAAATTATCATTTATAATATTGTGAAACAATTTGAAGCAAAACATGATAGAGCTACATTTCCTTCGTCCTTCTAACGAAGTAACATTAAAAAGAGTAAGCAAGTCACGGTATGGCATAAAAGTGGGATACGTATGAAATAATTTCGAATCTTTTGTTTGAGTCTGTAATAATTGTGAAAAGTCACGATTGGAAGTGGAATTCCAAGAAGCATCAGACCCTGATTAAAATGATTACTTTTCTGGGTAATATCTAATTTAATTATTATTATTAAATATTTATCAAACTGGGAAGTTCGTCGTGTGGACCTCAAGGGTCGCACTTTAGTCCCAATAAACGACCCACCTCACGGCTTGTTTGTAAAATTAATTCAATTAAGTATATGACTTTGATAATTTTTAATAACTTTGAACTACGTAATTATTTCAAAAATGCTAGTTGACCGACTGCGTCAGTTCGTAAACTAGTTACGGTGGCGTTCATTAGGGAAGGTAGAAATACCATTCTACGAAGTTTCAGCCTTTATCAAATTCCTTTCGAAATAAGTTTATTTGGCTCTTGGGGCATCAGTTTATTTACCAGTACCTAATAAAATAATGTAATTTAATTTTTTAAGTTTTATTTTCCGTACAAAATTAAAGAAAAATATAGACAAACTGTAATAAAAAATTTGTGAAAAACGGGTCATTTGAAAGTTAAAAAGACATTTGAAATGAAAATAAAAACTCCTGTTCTAAATAAAAGAAAAATAATTCTGATGAAAAAAGAGGTTTTTAATTAAATATGTTAATTTAGTACCCATCTATGCAGGTCATTCTAGTAAACATTTTCTTAAAATTAAAAAAGTCTCTGACTGTCGCTTTGTTATGATGTAATAAATTAAAAGAAAGTAATGTGTCAAGGGTTGGGGGTGGTACAATATTACATTTAAAACTTACTTTTTTCCATTAAATAAATTAATAATATCGACTAAAATGAAATGTGCCATACATTTTCCAATCCATTAATTTCATTTGTAATACGTCACTGACGTGGGATAATTTATTTAATTGAAAATACTGAACGCGAATAACCATTTTTTATTTCTTACAGGGTAAAATAATATGTCGCATTTTCTTTTCTAAAAGATATAATCATAGGACAGACATAATATCTTAGGCCAAGCTCTTACAACACCCACCAATTTTTTTCCAGGTTGCAAAAAGTAACATGGAATAAAATAGATGAAATTGATTGGAACATAAGGTAAAGTTAATGAACATTAGAGAACTGGAGCGTTTTAACTGACAGTTTTCCAGAAGGCATAATTTAAACAAAAAAAAAAAAACAATTCGAATAAATGAATTGACGCTCGACAACATAAAAAAAAACAAATTAATCAGAACAATTTAAGAAATTATGGTTCATGTTTATAGATCGAAATCGTTTAGCTGTATGAATGTTTCCTTTAATTTAATTTTACTCGTATTTTCTAAACATATGCAATGAACTTTCAAATACTGAACACATTTTTTTAATTTAATATTCTGTTCTAGCAATGAAAGTAAAAGTCCTCAATTAAGAGTAATTGAATGTAAACAATTTTACTAGTTTGCAATGCCAGTTTCTTTTCATTGTAGGACATTTATTTGTATTTTTTCTATATGTATTGTGAACCCTTCTACGCATAATATTTCTGTCCGATTTTACTACCTTAGGATTGTCAGTATAAAAAAATGAATCTACGGCCTGGAAATTGGTATTCTAACTACGATATATTATCAAGAATAAATACGAAAAAAATCGATTTAAAAAAAATGTTTTTTCATAAAAAAGTTATTTTAGACTTTTTTTTACAATTGCGTTATAATCCGTTAAACATCTATTATTTTTAACATATTTACACGGTAGAAAGAAACATGTTTAAAAAATGCTTGTTTTCACGTTAACATAAAATGTATTGAAGACTGATTATTGCTTTACAATTATGATGTACCTACTTCGCTAAAATTAATTTTACCTGAAAAAAAAACCAATACTAGTGAAAAATATATTTGTCTTAAATTTTTTTTGTCTTAAAAATTTTTCTTCTCCTCTTAACCATTATTCCCGATTGAACGCTTCTAAATATGTTGAAGGTTTCGTGAAAATAGACAGAATTATGATATTATTTAAAAGAAATTTCTACTTTCTGAGTTCACAATTTTACATAAGTACTTTTTTTAAGTGTTAACTACTTATCAACAAAAAGTGAAAATATGAACATTAAGAGTAATAAATAAATAGCTAATAACTGTGCTGTTTTCTTCATGATTTTGGTAGATGTGAGCGTTTCACTGGCTCACTCCACGATTTAGATTCCCAAATAATTAAATACGGAGACGTCAATAAAATTTGAGCAGGGCGTTTAAAATGGATATTGTAGAGTATAGACACTCGACAACAGAGGTCATAAGCATCTTCACGTTTAAAAACCGAACCTAACACGAAGGGCAACTGTACTTCAACTGAAGGAGCAATAATTTATTTTAAGACTGATGTTAACAAAAATGATGTCAGCGTTTTTGTCGTTGAAAGAATGAAATTAGAAGTGTTGAAAGAACGAAACAAAGTAGATTATCGATAGAGAGATCTAAACAACTTACTTGAAACTCCAGCTTATAGAGAACGGGAAACTTGCGTCGCTGTTCGCACAACTTTGTGAAGAGTTGAAGTTCCACAGGCTTGTCTGGGATGGTAGCCGACATTGATCCATTCTCGTCAGCTGAAAACATAACAACACAAAACTGACTTTAATTTTTAGTCTTGTGTCCGACCATGTCATCGCGGTGATGGAGTTAGGGGTTGAAACTACCCTCGCGTGTACATTTAGTGTCGTGTTGGGACAACCCATAGCCGAGTAAATGCAGCTCTTAACAAATCATTCTCAAATAATACTTCACATTTAAGACCCATTAATTTTTAATATTGTCATGCCCGGAATTCCAGATACGAGCAAAAATTAATTGCCCCGCGAAACTCGTCGGCGCCGAAGGGGGGTATATGGTTTAACTGTGATTGGGTGGATGTCAATTAAGACGTAACAATAAGTTTTATGAATGCATAATGCACAGCGCTATAGCATATAATATACGATATCGCTTATGTCCACTCGTGGCGAAAAAGTTTCGAATTATATTGAGAATGTTCGAAAAAATTTTTTACAGAAAGTTAATTACCTACTGAATCAATTTAAAGAAAAAATCTGTTTGTTGGCTAACAAGAATATACGGTCCGAAAATTAGAAACAAATTAATTTTTGAAAACATCTTTGTCAAACTATTAGTCGAGTCAAAATAGATACGAAAAAGTGGAAAATCCGGAATAATTCCCACTTATAAAAATTAGTTTCATGGAAATTATGCCTATATAAAGAGCGATGTCTTTTGACTGGATGGACACTTGTTGCCAGCGCTTTATGCGACAGGCGCGATGTTTTTAGCACTCGTATACGTCTCGCAGAAGCGTACTCATCAAGACTCGTGCGCGTTCGCCTACTGCTCGTACTGAAGACATCGCGACTGACGTATAAAGATGTATTTAGCACACTAGTTGCACAATATACTATACACCGTGTCCCAGATTGATGTATCTGTTATGCTCAATACCCGAATTCGGACAATGCCCGAAATAAATGCGTAATTCTAAAATTGACCGAAATCTTACATTTAATCGGGTGCCTTGAGCATTACAAAATGCACAAAATTAGTTATGTGCGTTTAAAAATGCGCAGAACTAGTTGTAATGCTCAATACCCGAGTAAATGTAAGATTTCGGGTTTGGGAAATATTCGTTGCTCAATTCTGGAATTGCGAATTTATTTCGGGCATTGTCCGAATTCGAGTATTGAGCGTAACATACCATATAGGGAAAATAACATTGAGAATATTTACAACTTCGAATTAAGCTATGGGCCTATTAATGCTTATACTATTGGCACAAACATGAGAGAAAGAGATAGCTATTGTAGACGACTATAATTTTCTCTTTCTAGAATTGTGATTGGTTCTTCGTTTACATGTCTATATTTTATACTTTTTATGTTGTCATTTTATTTGAAAATGGAATATTCATATTCATAGCAACCATACATGTTACGGCGGAGAATCAATCATAACTCTAGAAAGAGAGAATGATAGTCGTCTACAATAGCTATCTCTTTGTCTCATTTCTGTGCAACCTCCATGTCTATGATTAAGAGTAACTCGGAACCTTCTTAATAAAAAAAATCAAAGCATCTACTAAATATTTACATTAGGTCTTATGGCCCATAGCTTAC
Source organism: Mongoloraphidia duomilia (assembly GCA_039654895.1). Classification (NCBI taxonomy): domain Eukaryota; kingdom Metazoa; phylum Arthropoda; class Insecta; order Raphidioptera; family Raphidiidae; genus Mongoloraphidia; species Mongoloraphidia duomilia. Next base: position 26,046,803 of record CM077516.1, on the reverse strand, counting down.
TACAAAATAGTAAATGTTCTCAATGTTATTTTCCCTATGTATACACAGGGAAAATAACATTGAGAACATTTACTATCTGGGTCACCCATGTTTATATTATTAATTATTATAAATCTAGCATGTCTATACAGAAGAAAGTATTATTTCAAGGTTGTGCAAAAGTAGGGATAAAGTTCCAGATCGAGAGATGAAATTGTGGATAAAATAAGATTTGTTCTGGACGCATTTCGACATTCCTTCTATTTAACTTTTGATGCTTATCCCAGACTGTAGGTTACGTACATATTAAAGTTTTAGGAATGAAAAAACGTTATTTTGTTTCGACAAGACTTTTACCATACATATGTAATTAAAAACAAAGATATTTATCAATTATGGCAATTTGAAATGGAGCATTTATTTCTTTTCATATTCTTTTTAGAATACATATTGCCTTCGTCTAATGTATGATTTTACGGGTTCCGTACCTCAGAAAGAAAAAACGGAACTCTTATAGGATCTATTGGACGAAAAAAGTTGAAATTTGGTACATGTATATTGTATAGAGTTTGGACAAGCGACTAGGCCCTGCAGTCAGGGTCCATTCTGATTGGTCGAATACCCTATCTTGATGTAGTTTGACACACACCGACACACCTAAACGAACGTAAAAACTAACTAATGAACTCTGTATACTAATATGGATAGTTGATAGCGATTAAAAAATGGGTTTTGCATGTGGAGAATGTTCAAACACTTATATTCTTCAAGGCAGGCATTAATGTTCACAAAATTAGAATGAAAACTTCAGGTAAGCCTTGTTATCTAATTCTTTCTCTAAAAGTCAATCAATTTTCTGACATTTCAAAATAAAACTTAATTAAAATTTATTTTTCTATTACAATTTCTCAAGGACACTGTTATTGCATAAATTTTGGGCATCCTAATATCTCAAATAATAATATTAAATTAGGTTTTATTTTGAAATGTCAAAAAATTGATCGACATTTATAGAAAGAATTAGATTACAAGCGTTACCTGAAGTTTTCATTCTAATTTTGTGAACATTAATGCCTGTCTTGAAGAATATGTATTTGAACATTATCCACATACAAAACCTATTTTTTAATAGCTATCAACTATCCATATTAGCATACAGAGTTCACTAGTTAGTTGTTACGTTCGTTTATGTGTGTCTGTGTGTGTCAAACGACATCAAGATAGAGTATTCGACCAATCAGAATGGACCCTGACTGCACGGCCTAGTCGCTTGTTAAGAGTTAGGTGACCCGATCACGGAAGTATAGCGTAAATAAACGAATTCTGATTTTGGGGGTTAATTTTGAAGGGCAAAGTAAAAAATTAAAAAAAAAAATTTCAAGTGCATCATGTGTAAAAAGTAGATACAAAATAATTTTTTCCTTCATTTTAAAATCACGTTCCATTATAATATCTGCATTCAATTAGAATTCGACACCATTATTATTTCTTTATTACATAATATAATACAATAATATATAATATAATATAATATTATATTATATAATATAATGTAATATAATATATGATATGATATGATATGATACATACCTGAACATATATTATATTTTTGTACGGAACCCTCGATGCGCGAGTCTGACTCGCACTAAGCCGTTTTTTTTTAAATTTTAATTCAGGTAAATGGAAAAAGTCGGATATGTTGGATAAACATTATATGGTAAAAGTTTCATCCAAATCGGTTCAGTAGCTTCGCGATCATACATATACTCGTACAAGCACTCAACTTAACGTATTTGTTTACTGCTAATCACTCTTTTGTCATCGCATATCTTACTCGAAAAGGAGTAGATTTTCACTCATTCTTCAAATCGCTCTAATAGTTTCTGAGAAAATTGCGGCTATAAATAGTAAATACGTACGTATACGTATACATAAATAACTACAAGTCGAATTAAAAACCTCTTTTTTAAGTCAGCTGAAAATATATTTTGGGTATTGGGATCCGTCAGATAGGTGGAGTTTAAAAAACATGGCGCAGAGGGGGGAAATTTCATATACGGGGTATACTTTTGCGTGTAATTTTATAATTTTCAAAGTGATAAGAAATGATAAAATATATAAGTGCAATTTGTGATTGGGCCGGTACGAATCCTAAACAAAGGAATTTCGTTGAAGGAGAACCGATTCTCAAAGCCGAACATATTATCAAATGTCGGAAATATAACGAGAAAAATACATGAAAAATGAACTGTCAAAAGTGGTAATCTTTACGGCATATTGCTTAAAAACATCAAAATTAAAAGAAAATCTCCACGAAATTAATTATCCGTTCAATGCTCCTTTAAGGCTGTGTTAGGTGAATAATGTAAACACATAACTGCAACATAATATGTTATATTAAAATAAGTAGGTAAGTTACTAACCTCAAAATATTTGTATACACATAATTAGTCCTAATTTTGTCAATATTCAGAGATTTAACTATTGTAGTACAGTATGATAATGAGTACATCTTATTATTAATATAAAATATTTTTTTAATTCATAAATACAGTTTTTCCACATTTCATCAAAAAAGAATTCGCTGTAAAGTAAGTTTTACAAGGCAATAACTGACAGTGTTTAATGCCATGATATTAGAAAACGTCGCAAATTCCATTTTCGATAAACTTTTTGTTTATTTTACTTGTTTTATTCTTGTAATAACCAATTTCACGATAAATTTGCACTGTTAGCATGTAAAATTTTCCCCCGTTTTGATACAATTTTCTGCCACCAGATGTCATATGCTCATTTGACGGGTCCCTATAAATAAATTGTTGTTAATTATTTAGAACCATGTTTACGCGAAGAGTAAAACTAAAATTAAAACTTTTAAAAACAAAATATTTAGTATCGATTTTCGTAGGCATAAACGCACCTTAACGTCATTTTTCTTAGTGTTGTATGGTGTTCTTAAGCCTTATTAAAAGTATTAAGTTAACATATCTAACTAAGTAAACTGATTTAAGGACTACGCGTAAACGCTTTAACCAATGTTACGGCGCATGTCGGGAAGAAATTCAGGAAATAAAACTGTATACAAACTGTACACAATTTATAAAATGTTTTTCTCAAAAATCAAAACTAAAACAAAAAAATTTCAAAATTCAAACTTAATCTACAAAATTGATTGCAAAAACTGTAATGCTACATATGTGGGACAGACATCTCAATATTTACTCATGCGTTTGAAACAACATAATGTGGGCGTTAAAAACCAAATAAAATCCAATTTGCATTCTCAACTTTGTTTTTGCACTTCTTTAGTACAACATAGCCTCGCTAACAATCACGAATTTGATTTTGAAAACACCTCCATTATGGCTCTAGAAAGTAATTACCAAAACCGCCTTTTCCTTGAAATGGTTTACATACAGAAAACAAAAAATTGTATAAACAAACGCACAGATATTGATAACCTGTCACATATACATAGTAATTTGCTCAATGAAATAAAAATTGTCAAAACTTGAATAAACATACTACATTTTTGCAAAACAACTTAAAAATCAAAAAATTATTTCACTTAGTTTCTAGCTTAAAGCACTTAAATATTAATCAGTTAATCTGGCAAAAAAAATTTCCACAATAAAAAAATTAAATCAAAATTCTATAAAACATAAAGTCTTCAGTATTTTTATTTACAAAATAAATCAATAAAACAACTTTTTTTACACTTCATTAAAACCAAATAAAATGTTAATATGTTTTTTAAATTTTGGACAATTTTACTGTTACATTTGACGACATTTGGTAAGTTAATCAATAATTGTTATACATTATTTTTTAAGTATTTTTCCTAACTAACACAATTTTAAAATTTTTATACAGAGCTCGATGATGAGAATATAATTCTCGAAACGTTAGCTAATAAATGCAATATTAACAGTATTTGCTTCTTATTTTGGATCCTTAAGCCACTTCAAAGTTGTTTTCTTCCATTATCATCAGGATCACCACTTTTCTGTTTTTAATTAAAACAGTTTCTTCACATTTATTATTAATGAGTTACGGTAATTTCCGAAACCACAAATATTTTAATTCAGTTAAATTTTAAATAATATAACACAGTAAACTAGCCTAGTCTTGAATTTTTCAATACGTTATTATACAGTAAAAGCGTATATAAAGGGAATAGTTTATTTAATTATAAAATCTTAAAGTGGAACTCTTAATTGGAAAATTGGCAACGTAAAGTTTCTAATTCAATTTCTCCATTATGTTACATTTTATTGATTGAAGTCAAAGCAGTCGATTTCTTTAACGTTTATCGTCATAATGACTTAAGGCTTTTAATGTTAAAATGTTATTCTTTTTGATGTGTACTTCTTACGTAAATATATAAAAATGGATACAATTTTTCTTATGCTTCGTATAAGTAACCCACTAATCATAGGCCTTTCGTAAAAATGTGAACATTTGTTGTAATTTTAAATATGAAATATAGTGAAAGCATTTTTTCAACTAACAAAAATTTCTTATCGGATTTCAGATTAATTCTATTTTTTTTAAGTTAGGTAGTCACTCTTTTTATATTGTTTTCTAATAGAAAGTTTATAGTCAGTGCCTTTGTGCAACTGGAAAAAAGTATTGAAATGCTTGAAAAAAATTTGGCGTACATGGAGTCTAGATCAAAGGTAAAATTAAATCAGAAACAGTCCAGCTTCTTTGAATTTGAATCTGTGCTTCTTATTAATAATATTGTTCGTTTAAAAATAGACTCATTTATAGATGATTCCGAATTGTACGTTAAATAAGATTGGGTTTGATTTGTCAAAAATAAAAAAAAATAAGCGTTAAAGTTTCTAGTTAAGTTTAGGGATGTTACGGAGTTTCGACTCCGAATCCGAAATGTCGGAACCTCCGGTTCCAATATGTAGCTGTGAATCCGACTCCGGTTCCGATACTATCAAAACGGAAATTTAGCGGAACTTAGCATACCGCCGACTAACGACGAAGAGCGCTCGGCCGCCGTCAAGTGATGTGCGAGTTAGTTTGTAATATTTTAGTATACAAACTTTGTAAGTTTTGCTTTTTCAATTTTCATTACTTAATGTAACTTTATTTTTTTCTTAATTATTTTCAAAATAATATTTTCTGCAAATTTTACATTTGATTTTGTGACCTCCGACTTCGCGGAGGTCACTAAGAGATCTCCAACTACGCCTCCGATAAAACCACCTCCGTAACATCCCCACTTAGGTTTAGGCATTAAAATAAGTAAAAATGTTCCGAAATGTTACAATTACCACAAAACACCAAACCATAATATAATATATAATATAATATATATAATATATAATATGGTTTGGTGTTTTGTGGTAATTGTAACATTTCGTATCTTTACACCAAAGGTTCCACCATTTTTTATTGTAAGTAAAAATGTTGATTAATGTTGAACAGCTCCTTAAAATACGGTTAAGTTAAAAAATTAATTAGGAGCACATAAAAAATCTAATGCTTTTTAAAATTTGTCACTCATTCATGTGCAATGTGCATGCTGATATCGGAGCAGGTTATTGAATGGACATCTCAAGATGTTTCAATAGAGCAATGGAGAGCGCAGTAGGTACTTTCGTCGTGGAAATGAATTTTAAGAATTGTGATTATGCTTTCAGAATTACATCGGTTATTTCACATTTCAATAACACGACAAAGTTCTACCAGGAACGACGTAGCTCTGGCCATAATTTGCAACAAATTAACATTAGTATAGACTACTTAGTACTGACTGATTACTTACATTTTCTGTTATGTTGTTATGATTTTTTTATTGTTCGTGCAATATATTTTTTGTTTTCGTTGAACTAGTCAGTTTTGAGATATTTTGTTTAAAAAAATCAGATGATATATTTTGTAATACTATAATTTTTAATAATAATAAAAAGAGCTGCTCAATACAATGTACACAGAACTACATAAAAGCATCGTTTAGCTTTAAGACATTTTTTGCCATTGATTTTTTTATTCAGTATCTATTATAATAAGTACGCGTGTCGAAAAAGTGTAATTTTCAATTTTGGTTGCGCCTATTTTTTTAAGATATCGATTTGCGACAAAACACATTAATTAGGGAGTTTACGATTTATTAATGCTTCGCTCCTTCGATTGAATTCATAATTAATAATGGTTGAAAATCGATCTTTTGAAATTTAATTTTTAACCCTTGAAATCCTCTTATCTCAATTCTGAGCTGAGATTTATTTATTTAAGCTTGCTGTTAAAAAAAATTTTACTTATAATAATATATTTCATTTGTTCTTTTTAGTGTTTTAAAACTTTTCCGGATCAAATTTTAATAAATTAATTTTTAAAGTAAAAAAATTCAAAATATTTACATTATAAAAATCAAAAACAAACACGCGTCAGCTGAAGGATTTGAACCCAGTTCTTCGAGGTGAAATGCAATTATGCAATGCAAACACTATGGGTCTTACCACTGATCTACGACGGTCTTTTATAGAGGTGCAGAAAAAATTGGTATACTTGCATAGTGTGTGGTACTGATTGACAGTGTTGTCTGCATCAGTTTGAGAAGAAGGGTATATTAAATTGTTGCAGATTACCGCCAGAGCTTTCTCCAGGAACGAGCTGTTACAATGAGAATATCCGTTCAAACTTCAAAGCCTACATAAAATTTTGTGTGGGAGCTAACGGAAAGCGTTGCTCGTTCGGTCACTGATGTTCGAAACGTATCACTAATGATAGTATATCAATGCTCTAGCGAGAGTGGAAATAAAATTGTTTATAGAATATATTTTATATTGGTGCGTAGCAATTTAAATTAAATTGTGTCTTTATCGCGTATTCAGACAAAAGGATTTTCAACAGGAATCAGTGTGCGCAGCGCTTGTATATAGTATCACACATCACTGGCTGGTGGCTACGCAGCACACATAATTTAAAAACTCGGGTCGCAGTGCCAAACCCTGCCGACAATATAGTGTATTTGCTAATACAGGCCTTGTGGCTTTAATTATTTAATACGTAAACTTAGTTTGTTTTTGGACAAAATAAAAAATTTAACCCCTTAATACATCCTTTAAAATAATATTTTTTTTCTTAATTTCAATATTATTATCGATGCAGCCTCTGTACCAAATTAAATACACCCTTCAGTAAGTAAATCACTATCCGCAAATTAATGTTTTCATAAAATTTGTAAGTCCGGTCCTGTCGGGCCAATTTTTTTAAAATTTTAGTAGCACATTTTGACCTTTACTAAAAGGTAAGTTTCAATTTTGAAACAATTCTGAGAATTTTTTCGCTATTTTTGGGCCTAAAAACATTTTTCTACCCCTAAAAACCACCCTTAAAATGATCCGATTGGGCCCATTTTAAATAGGGTTTGTGCGGTGATGGATTCCAACGTGCCTACCAAATTTCGTCAAAATCAATTACCTCTTTCGAAAGTTATAGCCCGTACACACATATATATATAAATATATATAAACATTTCCAAAAATAGTGCCTAATTGTTCAGGAGGCTATGAAACGTCGAGAAATTTTGGTCCGACCCCTAGGTCCCGCCATCCGACCAACGCCAATAGTGTATGTGCCATATGGCAAATACACTAATAACACACAACTGACACCGTGTTCACTAAGACCGTCCGCTCTAGTGACGATGCTGACGCTATAGTTACTTTAGGATAGATTATTATTAGTTGGAGTATGATTAATATATATTGATATATTATGCATTATATCAAAAATTAACCATATTCCAACTTTAATAAAATAAAAATTGTAAAATAGTCAAAAGAATTTTATATCTCATAGATACTTCATGAGTTCAAAAAATGTGTAATGTAAAGTAAATAATTTGTTAATTGATAAATAAGATATTGATCGTCCTCATTATGCCGATATATGCCAAGTGGCAAGGCCAAATGGCAAAGCCAGTTGCTGCTGCCACACACAATTCACTGCGTTCATATTGGAAATGGCATTCAGTCGCAATGTTTACCGATGAGGACCACAATATGTATATTAAATAAATATCTAAGTGCTTGATACAACGGTCGGGACTCGGGAATGAACTGAGGCCGCCGGAGGTCAATTGACACCTGGCTTCCTTTGATTTGGACCGACACTCGTCGGGTTCGGATTGGCATGCCATCTGGCACTATTTTGCCAACTGGCACGAGCCGACAAAAATGGCCTTGCCACTTGGCATATATCGGCATAATGAGGACGCGGCTTTGAGAAATCAAACAGCCTGTGTATAACGAAGCTACAAAAAAAAATCGACATTGGGGATCTTCGCTTTCGAGTAAGTTTTAAAAAATATCTCCTTATGTGTTTGTTGCTTTTTTCCAGCATTGCGATAAAATTATGTGAGCAGAATGTGATAGGTATGGAGTCAAGATTCCATCTTTTATAAACACAAAGTACATTTTGTGTGTATAGAACGTAGATGTTACTGCACTGCAGGTTTAGCAGCATCCGTGCGCATAAAGTCCGACCGTGAAACTGACATACATTCAGCTCGCCTCGGATCGCCTTTCGGCCTCTCACTTTGTGACGAGAAAACAAAACAAACAATAAAAACAATATCGCTGCCATGTGATCGCTGCAAACAAACATCCCTACAACGAATACTCAAAATGCAAAAAATGCAGATTACAGCTGAATAAAATAGCAGAGTGATTATTGTTTAAACAAAAATGTGGTGCGCATTCTGCATATTATAACAGCTAAGACATTGTTTATCCGTAAGTAGGAAAAATAAATGCCATAAAATGTAAAAGAAACAAAAACAAAATATCTTTCCTCCGGCGTTCTTATATTTCTAATATTTTATTTTTTTGCCATACCCACGATTACATGCATTTGCGGGAACGTAATCTTTTTGCTATATCCACTATAAACTAGCTGCTTAACTGTAAAATTTTTTAGAAAATACTAAAAATTGAAGTGAAAAGTAGCTATTTTATAGTGAGTATGGCAAAAAATTCCACATTATATATCTCGTGCGTAATGATATTACGACGCGTATGACTGTTAAAACTCGCTTAATCGCTCGTTTTAACATAATGTCAGTTACGAGTCAGTAATATACTTCATTACGCAACTAGTTATACAATCTACTATAATTATTATAGTAGATTGTTTAACTAGTTGCGTAATGACTTAATAATAAAGATAATTTTGACAGACTCTGACATAAATAATAATTATTAATATGTACTAGCGGCAACTCTAGCCCTGTGCGGGGGGGGGGGGGTAGCGACTCTCCCCAAATTTTTAAATGGAATGGGGGGTCAAATAATCCCTAATTTGGAAGAGTTTTACATTACTTACACAACCGTATTTGTTTTTTTCAATCCGATCGATTTGTTACCGAGAAAGTTTCCAAGTTAAAAAACTAATACTCGTAAAAGCACAAAAAGGTTTAAACTATCGAATGTATTGCTCGAAATGACCTCCACCATTATTGCCATACAATAATAACTTGGAAATTTCAAGAAGCAATTTCACGGTAACAAATCGATCGAATTGAAAAAAACAAATACGGTTGTGTAAGTAATGAAAAACTCTTCCAAATTAGGGATTATTTGATCCCCCATTCCATTAAAAAATTTGGGGGGAGTCGCTATCCCCCCACAGGGCTAGAGTTGCAAGAATGATTTTTGCATAAAAATTGGTCCCCTTTGATATACAAATCGACGTGTTTTTGGATTTTTGTCGAAACGATCATTTTGCCGAGTTTTACGGGGGTACAAGTTTTCATTGGGACACCGTGTATTATGAAAAAAGTGATCACCGATCCAACACGGTTTTCTATCGGGTTTTGCCCAGCAAAGTAAAAGTAATTCGTGATGTGCTCGATCATATTATTGCAATGTCTCCTGCTCTTATAGGAACAAAACAGTATCGATTTGGATTATTCTTTTTTCCTTTGGAAGAGGGTACTTTCTAGTTGATCCCATGTTAATTTCGTAAGGATCTGATCATGGAATCCGAAAGTACAGCAACATAATGGCGACTGAGTTAATTTATTTATTGTTGGTATAGGTATGTGTGTTTTCATTAGATTTTCTGTATGAGAAGTATATTAACAATGACTACTCGTCCGCATATTGTTTGTAATATTTTTTTTATTTATACAAAGAAGAATGACTATGACGTACTATAAAAGTTAATACATCCGAACAATGTAATATATTATTTCTCTGTGGTTTATAATATGTTTGGTTAAAGACACATAGGAGAAAAAAGGGTTAAGTGCTCAGAGTTTCTCATTTCCCACAGGTGCGTCTGATTATACGAGGGACGTTAATTATTTTGGTTCTAGGAAAAAATAGCTCCAAGCCTCCAAACAGAAATAAAGAAAATATGTATACTTAATAACTTAGCTGTATTTTTATTTATTTATTGTAGATTATAGACGTGTCGACAACTTAGATCATTAGCGTCTTCAACACAACAAAGAACATATTTGTGTATTAAAATCCGCCAGCCGGCATACACAAATCGACTGGTACGTGCTCGGGTCCCTGGGAGCGCTAATTTCCAAAGAACCGAGCAAAGAACATTTGAATGCAATTGCGATAATAACTACATTCCAATATCCCCCCTGGGGGTACTTAGCTGTAGGTAAGTGACACTGTTGGAATGTATTTTTAACTGACTTCAAAAAAAGGAGGTGGTTCTCAATTCGGTTGTATTTTTTTTCCCAAATAACTTTATCTTGGAAATGAATAGAGTATAGATTTGCATTGATAAAACTTGAATCGCAACTATATTTGTTTAATGTTTTAAATCATCTGAAATACTCTTTTTAGGGTTATTGACAGATCAAATATCTAAAGCTAAGTGAAGGCAAACATATTGTGTAGAACAGTAACAACAAACTTCGCTCTTTACTCATCATCCAGTATGTTGCTGTTGTGGGTAGATAGCACTTTGATGAAGACCGCAATGAATTCTAGAATATGTCGTGTAATTGTGTCTCATAAATATTTAAATTGACAGTGCTGTTATAATAATATATATTTTAGAATTTATATTGGTGTTTCAGCCAAATTACATAATGGACTCTGCATTATTAGGAAAAAATCATTTTATCAACCACTGTCACAGTCGGGAATCAAACCCGAACTTTTCCACTATCGCGGTGGATTGAGCTATCATTTACTTAACCGTGACAAGTTTTGATAAACTTATTTCCGCCGCGATAGTGGAAAAGTTCGGGTTTGAATCCCGACTGTGACAATGGTTGATAAAATGATTTTTTCCTAATAATGCAGAGTCAATTATGTAATTTGGCTGAAACACCAATATAAATTCTACCTATATATTTCACAGTCGCGTATACTAACTTCACTCTTTAATATATATTTTGTCACTTCTAATAAGTTAAATATTGCGTATGGAAAAGTGAAACAAAAACATCTGATTTTTACATTTATGATTCAGAATAACACTAAGAGTCATTCTAGCATAGAACGAAGATAAAAGAGTATAGTATATATGTTACGCTCAATACTCGAATTCGGACATTGTCCGGAAAAAAAATGCGCAAAACTAGTTTTGAGCAACAAATATTTCCGAAACCCGAAATCTTACATTTAATGGGATATTGAGTGTTATAAAATGAGTAGAACTAGTTTTGCGCATTTTTAGTTGCACAAAACTAGTTTTGTACATTTCTGAACGAGCAATACTACTTTGTTTTATTTGTATTTTTAATGTTCAGAATTAGTTATGTGAGATTTATGGGATGCACGTGCAATATAGGTACCTCACAACCAAATTTTAAATAAGATACAAGATAGAGCTGGAAACATTATTTAATTACCTATATTTTATTTCGATACAACACAAATATAACAAAAAATAAAACTTTATTCTTAAACAAAATATATCGATCCAATATGGCATCGGAAACTTCTTTGCGTTTTTTAGTTAACTTTTCCACACCACTTATACATACTTACATATGATTATTCTTTTGTACTGTTTAGCAGACAGAGGTTTTGATTCAGCTTTCCACAAATTTGCCTCCTTAACCTCACTTATGGCCGGTTTATCGTACATTTTAATCACGATGTTTTTTTAATCACACTGTTACATTTTCACAGCTACGTGTTAATTGGTTTCTGCGCTTCGTTACCATAGCAACTCGTCATTTAATAGTGTGATTAAAAAATATCGTGATTAAAATGTACGATAAACCGGTCATTAGTGAAGTAAGGTAATTATTATCTTTCGTCATAACATTATGTTTCTGCGTATAAGAAGCCTCTTAGTTGATATTCGAATTAACCTTGCATTTTAAATTTTTACATAATTAATAATTATTTCACTCAAATTCCCGCAATTATGTAAATTATAACATTCACGAGCAAAAACACAACTCAATAGGTACATAAACAAGAACATAACCCTACTTTTTATTTGGGTTCAGACGTTAATTGGATAAAATAATCAGAACTAGTATTGCTCGTTCAGAAATGTACAAAACTAGTTTTGTGCAACTAAAAATCCGCAAAACTTGTTTTGCTCATTTTGTAATACTCAATACCCGATTAAATGTAAGATTTAGGGTTTGGGAAATACTCCTTGTTAAAAACTAGTTTTGCGCATTTATTTCTGGCATTGTACGAATTCGAGTATCGAGCGTAACATCTACATAAACCAGTAAAAGTAAAGTTCATCTGGGTCTCCTTTGTATTGTAATGATAATTATATACAAAGGAGTATAGATAATTTGTAAAATAGTGGAGATTTTCAGTAGATCTCATCTGTGTTTTGACGCTGCGGGTAGGTAGAATGTTACTTTAATAGGGCTACAATGGGCGATGCATTACGGGATATAGTAATGCTAAAGTAGAACGAAAGCAAAGGAGTACAGAGCGATGAGTTCCAGTCCAGCTTCGTTGTGTGTTGATGCCGCGGGTGGCTGACAGCTTTGCGGCGTTAATGAAGCTTGTATGGGATGTTCGGCTTTGTTTGTGGCCTTCGTTCTTTGCTCGACTGACTTGCCTCATCTTCTCTGCGACTGTATTTAATCTACTGGTCTCTTGGTCCTCTTTGTTGTATGTTGCGATGTTCACAATAAGATATTTTTGTATATATCTATCATAGCCATTAAAGCTCGACTACGCTAATAAACTAATAGCTTCAATAATGTGACGATTGCTGTATTAAAGATTTCCTTAGTTATTATTAGTAATGTGCAAAAATGTCGTAATATTAAAATTTTAATTATATCTTTGATTAATATTATCAATACGTTTTAGAATATTTTATAAAAAGTTCTGTTGAAGTATTCATTATAACCTGACGTCAATTTACGGCAAAAATCTAATATGTGATACGATCGTCTGTATCTCTCGCTTGATTTCTCCTTAAATTTTTACAAAGTGCAATGCTATAGGCGTACGCAATATAGCATAAAGAGAAGTATTAATCCTGACAAAGGCCAGGGCTTTGTTTTGTCTACAGAAAAGAAAATATTATGCGATAATATCGTTTGAAATTCTCCAATATTGCGTTTATGGTTTCTATTTACTCTATTTTGTTATTGTTTGATGTTAACAAGTTTCAACAATAAGTTGTAACCTACTTTCTTATACAGACAAAGTTATTCCTAGCCTCTTCCTATTTGAACACTAGTCTATAGATATCTGAGTTGTTTTGGCAAACATTATATTCTTTTATTAATATTATTTTTTAATAATGATTTTGCATATGCTATAATAGAGCAAGAGCCCGCGACAGCCAGACCTTCGTCATTTTATAAAAGCTGAAAGTTTGTCTGCGCATGTACCCAACACAGGCAAGAACGATAATCGACTTAAGAAGTTTGGATGGTGGTTACTTTCGCAGGTAGAGGGTACCAAAGGTACGATAAGCCACTTCCGGTGCAAAATGTCAATTTTTATATGTATATGTATAAATGTATAAATTGAAACAGCTCAAAATTACTAAGTGGCCCTTAGTCCAACATGGTAACCATAGTTTTTAAGAAAATGACATTTCAAAAAAATCATAAATTTTCAATAACTGCTCAAAATTGGATAAAATATAATAGTTATTTCCTTCATACATAATATTTCTAATTCTAATAATTTTGATTAAATTGAATTTCAAGAAAAAATATTAATCGAGGTTCAGTAAAGTCAAATGCTTCAATTAATATTTAGCGTCAAACCAAATTTAAAATCACAAACAAAAATCAACATTTTTTCTCTTTTCGGAACAATACCCCAAAATATAGTATACTTTTATTACAGGTTACTACGACCATTAAATAAGTATACTAATTTATATAAGAGGTACACGTTGAATTACGTTAAAAAATAAAAATAAAAAATTGCTACACTAAAATATATAAATTCTTGGGAAAATTGTCAATACCAGATTCAGGCAGTTCCTGCGTCATTCTACGGATATGAGTTAGAAACCAAATGCGTTGAAAACATAAAGTTATACATAATTAGACATGCGTATAAACGTTTGTCAAACACAAAGTCGATAACTTATTTCAGAACGGTTACAATATATACATATACATATATACATAGTTTTAATTGACAGCTTTAAAATGTCAAAAAAACAAATATAATTTATAAGTTTTCAATGTGTTAACCAAAATTTCCTTAGGCAACCCTATGTATTTCAATACAGCTCTTCGAGATCTACAATATGGCGTCAATTGTATGCTGTCATATAATGACGAAAGATAATTATGAGCTAATGAAATATGTGTATTTTGCACCGGAAGTGAGCTCCTCCCGGCCATCGCACCAGGATTTGACGAGGCAACCCTAGCGCTTATTCTTTGTCATACTAAATACTACCTTCCCTGAAATTTTCATCCTGTCACAATCTATCTCAATCTACCATAATTTATTGAAGTTTAGGGGTGTCTGGCAGGGGGTTGAAACCGTACTAAGTGTCTGGCAATGGACGACGTGATTTCTAATATTATTCCGAAGAAAATATAAAAAAAACTGAGCTTTATACTTTAACGAATTTGAGGTACTATTTTATGAACCTTTGCTACCCTCTACCTGCCAAAGTAACCACCATCCAAACTTCATAAGTCGATGATCGTTCTTACCTGTGTTGGGTACATGCGCAGATAAACTTTCAGCTTTTATAAAATGACGAAGGTCTGGCTGTCGCGGGCTCTTGGA
Organism: Mongoloraphidia duomilia; assembly: GCA_039654895.1. Classification (NCBI taxonomy): domain Eukaryota; kingdom Metazoa; phylum Arthropoda; class Insecta; order Raphidioptera; family Raphidiidae; genus Mongoloraphidia; species Mongoloraphidia duomilia. The sequence goes on along the minus strand of CM077516.1, from coordinate 26,031,630 downwards.
CTATAAGATTTAAAAAAGAATGAAGGCAGCGGTATACTTACATTATAAGGGGCATCTATATATTAACGCTTCAAATTTTAGAGACCCAGTGGAATCTGATTTCTCAATACACGTTTCTTGTTGATTATATTTTGAAATTATAATATTGTCTATTCTACTATTGTTAAAAATGGATTAATCCTTCCGGACTAAAAAACTATTTACTTCGCTGTACTTTAATATGGGACAGTTTTGAAAAATTTATAACTAAGAGAAAAATACCTAAATATAGTTTATTTTCATATATTATATATAACTGTACTTGAATATTCCATGCTAACAATAATTTACTGAAGCTGTTAATATTACCGACGAAGTTTAATTAAGGAATTGCTGCAAAATGTAAATAAAATATTAACTACAAAAAGTTTGATATATCACTTTCGTTGCTAGTGAATTATTTATTTATTGTTATGAAGTTACTTTTCGCTTCTCTTGGGATTTCAGATGACAAATCGCTATTGTACCGTCGCACCAGCCTTGTTCCATTTCAGTTTATAAAAGTACTTAGGTTAAGCATGTATTAATTTATGTAAAGAGAATTTAAAATGCTTTTTATGAATAACAAACCGCTTTTAAAAGTTAAGAAAAATTAGTTAGGTATAATGTTTTTCACAAAGACTCAGTGTGTCACTTCTCAGAATAGAATTTTTGAACAATGAACAAAGATCGGTGTTTTTTGCTCTTCTCTGTACGATCCAGACACATAAAAAACGGGCACGAAAAGAAAGATATTGTTTTTAAAATTAAATAATTTATAAAATTATTTTAATGTCGCATATTATGCTATTATACAGTGTGAAACATAATTCGTGTCCTACTAGACCTAAGCCATTTAAATGCCTTAAGCTAACAATATCAGACGCCTTTATACATTGGCGGCGGAACGACTTTTTTGGGGATGGGGGCTTCAGACCCATGATTACTTATGAAAGCTTACATTGTAAAGAGTATTAAACCTGCTAGTTTACAATGGGGAGAGGACAAATTGACGTTAGGGCGACTTGCTTCGCAGACCCCCTCCGCCGACAATGCCTTTATGGATTCTCTGCAGCTGATGCCTTAATTGACTTCATTTGCTAAAGTTATCTTCCTTTTATAAAATAGAGAAAACTTTTTATAAAAAAATTGAACCACCTTAAAAAAAGTTTATAAAAGAGAAAATTAAAAAAAATTTGAGGCCAGCGCCAATTTAATAACTATAAAAAATAAGTTTCAGTAATTAAATTGGCGCCGACCTCAAAATTGAATTATTTTTCTCTTTTTTAAGGCAGATCATTTTTTTTAATGAAAATTTTATTTTTCAAATTATTGTTAGGTGGTTTTTTATTACTACTCGTGAATAATAAAGCTTTCAAGGCTATTCCGTTCCGTTTCGTTTCGTTCTGTTCCGTTCCGTTCCGTTCTGTTCCGTTCCGTTCTGTTCCGTTCCATTCTATTCTATTCTATTCTATTCTATTCTATTCTATTCTATTCTATTCTATTCTATTCTATTCGAGCTACAGCCCTATTACCTCAATGAAATGGTTAGGGTGGGCCTAACTAGAACTAGACCACTAGATATTTTTTTCTTTTCTTTTCTTTTATTTTACTAAAAAAAATTACATAATCGCCTTGTGACCAGATATAATATGGCGTGCCTGAGTGAATATCGACAACGTCACAAGTATTTACGTCACCTATTAATGTCCAAAGAATTGTTATTTCATAATATGCTACAAACATTTTTCTATTGGCTTCACCACAAATAGTCATTTCATAATTATTTGATTTAAGTATTTTTTTCAATATACAGTCGAACTTCGATAACTCGTACAACTCATAATAATGTCAACTATTTATAAAAACAAGTTTCAGCCGGCGTACTATTATTTAAAAAAAAATTTTTTTTAGCACTTTCGCAGCCTCTCACAGCCACACCCACCGCGGGTGCGCCAGCTGACGCTTGGTTTACTTATTAGTCATACCAGATTTATCGAAAAAGATAACAATCGATCGGCGTAAAAATACTACCTAAAATGCAACGCAAACTCCCGGGCTAATAGGAAATGTGTGTATTGCGTAAAAAGTGTAAACTTTAAATAACTCAAATTTGGCACTCTCAAATTTTAACAGCTGTTAGATATTACTGTTTTCTATATAAGATATTAAATTTAATCAAAATCCTAAGAAAGGTGTTTCATGATATAAGTACCTTAATTAACGTAAAAATATTAATTTTAGCTAATTTCAACATATTTCATAAATAATATCAATTTGTTTGCCGCAAAACTGATTTTTTGAAACTGCGTTCTAGAGAAACCCTGGCATCTCAACTAGTTGCGCTCAAATAAGCAGATTGGTGAGACATAGCTCATATATTATGGTAAAGGCATTTCTACACACGTATGCATTTCAAGCTAATGTGGACGTAACTTCTAGGATATGGCAGCCTTTAGAAGCAGATAATTGATTGAACCTGCTTAAACTTGTAAAGCTAAAGGGTATGTTTGTTTCATAATGCGATTAAACAGAATATTTTGAACTATATTATTGGTTTATACAAAAGGAAAGCTAATTCCGATATAGCTTCTTGAATATTGCAGTCTTGGAGCCGATCATCGATTACATCTGCTAGTGCCTAGTAATAATATTGTAGAGCGTGAAGCTAAAGGGTATACTCATTTGATCATGTTTATGTATCAAGTCAGATGCACAACAAAACAATTATGCCAGTGTTTATGCATAGCGCATCATTGAACATCCGTGTCTCTGTACACTTCGCTGCGCTGCTGCAGCAGCCAATTTGGTCCTCCTGCTTGCTTGTTGTTTTCGTCCAGCGCGAGCTGTTTCACGACTGATTGCATCCTAACGCTTTGCTTGTTTCATACACAAATGAACCGAATTTTCCAATGTTTAAAGGTCCCCACAGACGATCTAACGTATGCTATTATTTTTCCTGCAGACTTATACAAGGTGCAAAACTTAGTGGTAAATCATTTAATAATATATTGTTACGGATCACCCTGTATATAAACGGCAGGAAAGAGTTCTGAGAAACGGGCTCTGCTTAGTGTAACAACTAGTACCTGCGCGAAAGTTCTAGAGAAAGCGAGAACACACTAGGCTTAGGCCACGAAGCATATATAAACAGCCAGTGCGAGTGAGTGAATCAATCAGTCAACGGTGAGTCTACGGTGGATCAGTAATATAAATAGTGCCGTGATATAAATAAATAAATTAATAAAATAAATACTAGTGTAGTGGTAATAATTACGACTTATTGTATATAGTTAAGTGCTATTTATTGTTAACTTCCCATTGGAAGTTATTGTAATGGGCCCGAAAATCGAAATCAAAAAGGAAAAAAAATTTTTATGTTTCAAGGTCACTACACTATTTTTACACTACTTTTAGAAAGATGTCTGTGTGTGTGTGTGTGTGTGTGTGTGTGTGTGTGTGTGTGTGTACGTACGTACGTACGTATGTGTCCATTTCTTTCTAAGACGAAATCTCGAGAACGAAAAATGATATCGACTACGTTGGGGTGCCAATCGACGCGTATTAACGTAAATATGATCTGAAAGGAATTTTTTTTAAATCGGTTCAGCCGTTCTTTTTTCTTAACCAAATAACCTCCAAAAAAGTAGATTTTACACAATATCTCGTGAATAAAAAATTATATCGACTTCGTAAGGGTGTCAATCGAGGCGTGTTAACGTCATTTTGATCCGACATAAATTTTATAAAAATCGGTTCAGCCGTTTTTTTTTTTTTTTTTTTTTTTTTAATTATTGATGTTTTAATGATTAAAATTATTACTTTTCTGTGTAATATCTAATTTAATTATTATTATTAAATATTTATCAAACTGGGAAGTTCGTCGTGTGGACCTCAAGGGTCGCACTTTAGTTCTAATAAACGACCCACCTCACGGCTTGTTTTGTTTTGCTTTGTTTAATAATTACTGTTTAGTTATTGTTTAGATACTTGTGTTGATTGTTAGAACTGACTTTTCGTTGTTGCATTCATTATTATTGTGTTTTTAATTATTGTAATTAAATATTTATTTCGCCAACTCAGAAAACAGTTTTGTAGCAATATAACTTGAATTAAGAAGACAACAATAAGGGAAAGCGGAGGAATATCAGTCAGCAAGATATTGAAACAATGTGACACACTCCTGCGTTTATTAATCAATCTAGCTCTCACCATCTCAAGTTAATTTTTTATGATAATATAATTTCACACTTTTTTACATCAGCTGTCAAAATTTAATATAGTTTTCGAGTACTGTTCTTCATACAGGCCTGGGACACCTTGTATATTTCCAATACTTTTCAATGATACCTTTTTCTTCAATTAATTGACAATAAACATTCAAAGAAACACAACCATTGAAGGAAAATAAGTAAGTAAATGTTTTTCCTTTCTGTGTTTGCTATACGTTCAATTAGTTTCTTTTGATTTCCAAGCAAACGAACATTTTCGTATTTTCCTTTAATAGACTGGCTAAATGTCTTTGAACAGTATTGTACAAACGTGCAGTGTATTCAATTATTATAAAATTTCTTAGAATTTGAATTAATGTTCATTTAAATTTCGAGAAGTCTTTAGAATAAGATTTATCAGCACGCGTGAACGTGCTTATCTAGCCTATAGTAACGATTTCTTAAAATTTATGTTTTCGATAAAATTTTGTTAAAATTTTCGTCGAAACTCAATAGAAAGCAAATTGAGTTATACTAATCTAACTGATGTTTAAAAAACAAAACATTTGTAGCCATAAGGCAAAACCATGTATGTGGAATTCGTGATAAAATAATATACCGAGAGCTAGTGACAATTTTTTGGTGTTATTTATTGAAGGCCTTATTTTTATGAAGATGTTGAGGGAGGCATATTAAAGTGCCCTGAGTAAGATATTTTGCTGGATATAGCGGTATGGGAGGGATGCAGACCGCCCCCAACATGTAACAAAAAAAAATGGTTACTTTTATTATTGCTTCAAGGCTGAAATTTTTTGTATAGCTTGTCGGTGACCCAATAATACACGATATTGTCGGCAGGGTTTGGCACTGCGACCCGAGTTTTTTCAATTACAATTGAAGTATTTTCTTGTGTATTTCAAATACATTGGAAAAAGTATTTTGTATTTGAAATACTTTATGCAATATATTTTGGATTACAAGTTCTATCTCTCATCCACTTTCAACCTATAGCTATCAATCTTTATTTTGTAATTTAATAAATAATTTTGAAATGTTTCAGTACCTATTTTGTATTTTAAATAGGTACTTTTAAAAGTTGAAGTATTTTTTATTTCAATTACATTCGGCAATGCTGTTTTTCATTTTGTATTTGAAATACATTTTGAAAAGTATCTTGTAGTTTGTAATTGAAATACATTTTTCGTGTATTTTGCCCATCTCTGATTATCGTTAATCTTCAGTTATAGTGCAATAAATTGGAAACAAAATGAGAGTAAAATTTGAAAGCAAATTCTTGGAGATACGTTATAAAAAATTCGAATAACACTGGTGTAGATCAAAAACAAGAATTGAATTATATCCAACTGGAAGATATCTCAATGAAACACACAGGTAGGTATGATTTATATGACTCATTGTATTCCAGGAAACCTCTATAATTAAGTTTAAATTTAATTTAAACTCTGAACTTGTTTTCTGATTCAAATAAAGACGTTAACTGTTATACTGTAAAATATACCTATTATGTTAATACCATAATGTAAATTATTTAAAATTTATTCTTAAAATAAATTGCACATAAATTTCAATTTAATTATAATAAAAAAATAGATAGGTAATCCGACTTTTAAATTTTTTTAAAAGATAAAAATTGTATTTTTTTTTCAAAAATATTCTAATTTATAAAGCTGATTATATTTACAGAGCACAAACAAATTAATTAAAAGTTTAAATTAATAAAAAAAGCTACAATAAAATCTGTACTTTTGTTTGTGGTATTTTTTTTTTAAATAAATGTATGTTTTCAGTATAAAATAAATAATAAGTATAAATGTATTTAAAATGTAATCTTTACAAACTTTATTAAAAAAGCGTATTTCGAAACAAAGTAAATATATGCGAAGTATACTCATATGATATATTTTATTTATCATATTATTATGTAGGTAGGTATGTACTCGTACATCTGAATCCTGTATTTTAACTTCATACAAACAGAATGTTAAAATATAATGATGTTAATATACTTTTTATTTTAACGAACGTTAAAAAGTTATTTATGCACTGGCAAAATTTAATATTATGGGATCATTAAAGACACAAAAGGGGGATCAAGAGGAAAAACGAGTAACAAAGGGGATTTTGCGGAAAATTGTTGTAAGTGATCCCCTAATTAACATACTAAAAATCCCAGAATTTAGCCCATCTTAGGTTGAGAGAGGGGGTAAAATTATCCCCAAAAATATGTCTTGTGAAAGTCGAGCGGTTTGATTGTCATAGAAAACTCATTCCTAAAACGTAATTACTGTTCAACAGCTCAAATTTTAAATTGAAAATACATATTTTCATAAAGCAAAGATCACCCTAAATTACGTTTTTATCCATATCTATTTATAAATTTAGAAGCTGTAGACAATCACAGCTGAAATAATCTTAGAGTTTCACACATTTTTTGACACGCATTAATACGAGTATCTTCTATACGGAATAAAAAATAAAAGCCGTCTTAAAAAATCGACCTTAATGTCCGTGTACACGAGCAAGTAATTTGCTAGAGTACTTCCTAGAGTAACTTGCGTAACCGTTTACACACAAGCAATTAATTTGAGCAAGCTATCTCGGAAACTGCTATCCAGATAGTCATATTTTGCTTTCTCCAGCAAGCGCTTGCATTGGCGTTTACACGAGATAGTTTTTTCCCGCCAAGTCTCCGCTGTCCCGGCAAAGCTACCAACTCAAAACATACGGTTTTGTTTACATATAACTTAATACCAATTACCAGCTGATAGATTCTAGAAGCTTCTGTGGCCTTGTTAACGTCCTTTTGGCACTATTTTAACAACAAAATATATGTTTTTGTTTAAAAAATACATCAGTTGACAAAAAAAAAAATTTTGTTTGACCCCCGTTTGCATGTAAGTATGGGCGCCCCCCTTAAATAAACCTTTTTGATCTTTTAATATTCTCTCCGTCTTTGGGCCGCGGTAATATATAGGTATTATGTGTGAATTTCAAGTCCCTAACTCATTTTGTTTAGAAGTTAGAGGCCTGTGACAGACAGACGGACAGACATCGAAACTTTCTGGTACGGAACCCTAAAAATGAATTCGTTAGAAACATTTTATATTTTTATAAATTTATTCGACTCAGAAGTTTCAAGAAAGATCTTGTAAATTGGATTTACCGATTTGATTTCTCAATGTTTTAAATAAAGTCACTTGAAACAAAAGCCAAACCGTACTTTACGAACATTTCCAGACAAGCTCGAAATTAATACTGACTCGCTAGAGCTCTGTAGCAAGTCGTTTACACCTGCAAGTCACTACTTGCAGCAACTGCTTGCCGCAATTATCAAAACTTGCAGCAAGCGTGCTCTCTGCTACTGTTTACACAAGCAAGTAACAAGGCAAGTATTCTCAGACAGTAACTTGCGATAGTTTTACTTGCTCGTGTAAACTTAGCCTTAAGTTGTAAACTAGCTTGTGTTTTGAAATTTTCATATTAACATCTTCACCTTAAACTTTTAGAAAATTAAAAAAACCCAAGAAATTTAACTTTCTAAGTTTTTAATATATATTTTTTGAGGTCTGTACAGGGATGACATTATGTATTTCTTAGTTAATTATTACGAGCTTTTTAGGTGCAATGTCGGTAGCGTGAAGCTCCTATGTGCACTCGCTTTGTCTGTAAGTTTGTGTGTCAGGCTATTTTGTATCCAGCCAAACTAGTTGAATCAATTTTGAAAAACTTACTTTTTTCAATTTCTTTCGAGATCTAGGACACCACGAAGCCAGATTTTTCATTTTTGACCCCAAATGGAATCAAATAAAAAAAACAGTTCTTTTCGGTTATAGTCAAACTTCAAAGTAGATCCCAATAAAAACAATTCTTGTAAAAATAAAGCCAAGTCTCGCGATCGCGAAGCACTAAAAATCTGTGAGATCTAATAGAGCCAAATCCAATGAATTGTAACTTGTAAGTGAAATCTAAAACTTTGGCTAACTTCAAAGTTCGCTAAGAGAATAAAAGTCGAATGACTGCGCTAGGCCTTGCAGTGGAACTTTACAGTTAGCCAAGTTTGGGATTTCACTACTTTTCACTTACAAGTTACAATTAATTGAACTTGACTCTATTAGATCTTACAATTTTTTACTGCTACGCGATCGCGAGACTTGGCCTTATTTTTACAAGAATTGTTTTTGGTGGGATTTTAATAATTTTTTTGGATGTTGCTTATACGCTAAATCTTAGATTTCCATTTAGAGATCCTTTTTTTATTATATACGTATACAAATTTTTACCACCCCCTTTGAGGGGTTGGAGGGGAAAATTTGGTACATTACATAAGCTTGGTGGCCCCACTCTATCCTGAAACTTCGACACCTGAAGTGTTATCCAGTCCAAAGCTACGAGGGTTCAAAAATTCGCCGAATTGCTTCGAGAAAAGCTAGGCTAGGCAGTGCTTGACTATCGCAGATAATCTAAATAATTTAGGAGTGGAAAGGTCTTGTATATTTAAATAAATATTAGTAAAAAAACTTTTCAGAGACAAGCTTTTATTTAAATGCACTAAAAAGCAAAAAATAATTTTTAATAAATTAGGTTCATAATTATAAAAGCGTGGGTCGTGAACTCTATGATAGTTTATTAGTCACGACCCACGCTTTTATAATTATGAACCTAATTTATTGAAAATTATTTTTTCCTTTTTAGTGCATTTAAATTAAAGCTTGTCTTTAAAAAGTTTTTTTTACTAATATTTATTTTGTTCATTTTAGTCTTTCAAAATTTCACCCTCTTTGACACCCGTAGGGATTGAATTTCGAAAAATCCTTTCTTAGTGGATGCTTACGTCGGAAAAGGAACCAACTGTCCAAATTTCAAGTTTCTAGCATCAGCGATTTGGCCTGGGCGTTGATTAGTCAAAAAAACCTTACATCCCCGTTTGAACCCCTTAGGGGTTGAATTTATTTCTAAAAATGATTTATTCATGTATTGTCATCGGGAATACATATGTGTACAAAATTTCAAATCGATCGAATACGTGGAAGTCGTTCAAAATTGACTTGTAAGATTTGACCTAAAAGAACACACAAACAAACAAACACACAAACTAACTAACATACCTACATTGCAAGTTAAATAAAAGCTTGTAAATATAACATCGTTTGCAGCAAATTTAGTTAAAGTTAGTTAAATACTCCTGATGTTCATATGGATGAATGCTTGCATGAATGATTTTAATAATACAGGAAACCTTGTCCGTCTTGTTATTAAATTTACATGCAGACCTGGAAATTAAATTATTGTGTAGCTAACGTACGGAATTGAACAGTACATTATACGTGTATACAATACGTACGTGTTTCCTACTGTATAGCAGTGACGACTGGTTAAAACGGCGTTGCCAAGTTAACATTTATCGTTTCGACTTGTGTATTTAGGTGTGACGAATAATGTAAAATCATATATGACCTGAAAAATTACTATGCTGCGATCTTTCAAACACATGTTTGGCAATGTATGTGCTGCGCCGTTTAAAATAAAGCCACACACTACTTGATCCAATTAATATCGGACACAGAGGTGGGCAAATTACAGACCAAAAATACTTGAAATACCAAATACCTTTGACAAGTGCTTTGTATTTCAAATTAATATGACAAAAGTATTCTTAAAGTGTTTTTTTGCCATACCCACTAGAAAATAGCTATTTTCCATGCATGTATACCGGCCTGTATTGGGTCATTTAACTGACAGGCGTGCCGAAAGTATTTTCAATACATAACTAGTGCGGTAAGTAAACGCGGTTGTCAAAGTAACTTAATATGTTTATTTGCTCTATGCGCCTGCTATTACATACTCACGGCCTGCTGTAAATGTAAAGACGGCGACGCAAACGAACTCTAAATTTTTTTCTTGAAAATACTGAAAAGTAGGTATTTTGTAGTGGGTATGGCAAAAAGTACCATAATATATTCTTAGTACGTAATGGTATTATGACTCGTGTGACTGTAAATACTCGCTATCGCTGTCACAACTCGTCAGTATTAAACGGTAAACCCCATTACGACACTAGAAATACAATCTACTATTAAATACATCAAAAATAGAAAAATATTCTAATTACAATAATTAAATTACAGTATTTTAAAATTACTTTTCGAGTACTTCCAAATTATTTAAATCTCCGGCAGTAGGTAATAAAAATTTTATAAGTAATTACTTATTATATGATTTTATGACACGGGCCGTATGGAATGTCATGTTTTGCAAACCAGTTCAGTTTCAGTTCCTAATTAAAGTAATAAAATGAAAAAGAAAAGAATTTATTTCGAAAGTTCAAGAAATAAAATTTAACTCTTAATATTTAAAAAGAAAGGCAATGTTAGATTAAATATCAATTTAAACAACTCGACGGAAAGTATGGACAAGTAATTGAATTACCAAGCAATTTACAAACAATTTGAAAGCACCAATTACTAAATAGTAAATACCATTGCATTGATGTGATTCAAGTAAAGTAATTTGTTACCAACGGTCTTCAATTAGTCATTCAAATTGTTTTGCTTGGATTAGTGCCCAACTCTGATTGTTGCAATATAGTCGCAGCAGACCTATGTGAGTCAAACGAACAATGGATTCAGATGTACTTTTAAGCTATTTGCTTAACAAAAGCAAATAGAAGAAAGCATTTTTTGTTAAGTACATGACAGGAAAAAGGTCTCTTTTAGTAGCTTTACTGCCAAGCCGTTGTCAAATAAGTATATGTTGGGCTGCAAAAGTGGTGTCAAGTGAATATTACATTTATTTTATTTATTGTAGATTATAGACGCGTCGACATCTCAGGTCATTAGCGTCTTTCAACTACACCAAATAACAACTTTCTTAAAACTAAATAACATCACAAAACATCCATGAGCGCAGTCTAGTCTAGAGGCTGCTGTACCAAGTATGCTATCCACTAGACTTACACGACGTGAATCACTGTGGTGAATATTACAGTTAAATGCAATGTATCAATACTAACAGTAGTTCTTGGCTATAAAAGCTGTAGGAATTTTACGATTCTGTTAGAATATACCTAGGTACCTAAATATTAAAAAAACTCGGGTCGCAGTGCCAAACCCTGCCGACAATATAGTGTATATGCTAATACAGGCCTTGTGGCTTTATTATGTGAACTTAAGTTTGTTTTTGGACAAAATAAAAATTTAACCCCTTAATACATCCCTTAAAATAATATTATTTTTCTAAATTTCAATATTATTATCAATGCAACCTCTGTACCAAATTAAATACACCCGTCGCAAATAAATCACTATCCGCGAACTAGTGTTTTCATAAAATTTGTAAGTCCGGTCCTGTTGTGCCGATTTTGTTAAAATTTTAGCAACACATTTTAATCTCTACCACAGGGTTAAATTCCAATTTTGAAACAATTCTGAGATTTTTTTCGGTATTTTTGGGCCCAAAAACTTTTTTCAACCCCTAAAATCAACCCTTAAAATGATCCGATATGGCCCATTTTAAATAGGTTCCGTGCGGTGATGGATTCCAACGTGTGTACCAAATTTCGTTTAAATCGATTAAGTCTTTCGAGAGTTATCGCGCGAACACACACACACACACATATATATATATATATATATAAACATTTCTAAAAATGGTGCCAAATTGTTCAGGAGGCTATGAAACGTCGAGAAATTTTGGTCCGACCCCTAGGTCCCGCCACCCGACCGACGCCAATAGTGTATGTGCCATATGGCAAATACACTAAAAAATAATTGCGTAGACATCTAGTATCCCGAGCCTAAAGCAAGCAGCTTTAGGCTCGAGATACTAGTCTCATTTTATAAGAAATTTCTTGTGTAATATTAAAAGCATCTCAAATTTTGCAAAGATAGAATAGAATAGAATAGAATACTTTATTAGTTAAAAACCACAACGTGGATAACTTCGTCATAATTACAATAAAATACAGCATTTAGCTTATCTTGACATCTGCAGTCAAAAATTCCTCAACAGAGTAAAAGGCCTCATTTGTGAGATATTTCTTTGTCACGCTTTTGAATTTTTTTTATTTAGTAAATAGAACGATTGCAAAATTCTAAAATAATATAATGTAAAAACTTTACGTCCGTGATTCTAGATGTCTAGTACCCATTCTTCATCCTTTTGGTAGGTATGCCATAAAAAGACATGTAAGTAAAGTCAAATTCAGTCAAAAAACAAAAAAACAGTAGGTCTCATGATGAAAAACAGTTCCGAAAGTGTCAAAAACGTCATCTTATTAATTATAGTTAAAAATCCTAATAAAACAGTAAAATTCAAGACAGTAGTCAAATAATAAATCCATTTAAAACAGTCAAAAACGCAAAACAGTAGACAGTTGTCAATTAATACAGTATGATGAACGGTTTAAGACCGATTTATATTATCCGGTCAGACGGGCCTGGAATGTAGCATTTCCGATAAGACAAACATTTTTTCATGCATTTCAAATACGAATATTTATATTTAGCGTATCCGGTCCGTTCAGACACGTTGCGTATCATTCACGTACCGTCAAACATTGTCGGCGAGAATGTTTTGTCTGATACGTTACGCGTCTGAGCATGTCTGAATACGTCTGAGACGGTACGTAAGTATAGTATCCATTATGTTCAGACATAAGTTTAGAGTGATCGCGCTACATTCTCTCGAAAAATTTATCGAAAGTGTGAAAAACATATAATTTTTCAACCAGGTCAAAGAAATAGACCCAACAGTTTTACTAGAAATACATATGTCAATGTCGGACTCGGATGAAGGAATTGACATTGAAACAACAGAGGAAGATTTTGAGGGAGAAATCGATGTAGAGGCTGATATAGTTGAGATCAGTGTCAAAGTACCCGGAAGAGTACAAGGTATAACACAATATTTTTGTGAACGATGTCGTATATACTTTAAAGAAGATTTCTACTTGAAACATCACATGGAAAGTTTCATTGATCACCATTTTATTTGGGAGTAGTTTCACCCCCATAAAAATTAAGTAGAGGAAGTGAATGGTGGTTTTTAGTATGTTGGTAAGGGGACCACCCTCGACAATTTTCCACAAAATCTCCTTTGGTGATACGTTTTTGCTCTATTTTTCCAAATTCGTGTGGATCCCAAGGGTTCTACTTATAGAGTCCTAATACACAATCCACTCTACAGTTTTTTTTTTTCATAATCTACCCTGATCTACCCTGAATTATATTTTTAATAAATAAATACAATTGGTAACTTGAAGATCTTATATGTCATAGGCTCGTCAAATGTTCGACTCGTATATAATTACAGAAGATGTGTCTTTTAAGAGACATTTTGTATACATTATATTACGTACATTAAGTTAACAATTGATGTCAAAATCAATCTATCGAGCAGTAGGATACGTTAGTGGTGACGCTATTGTTTTATTAAATTAATTGACGTTCATAATTGGAACACTAGTCGGTGTTGAATGTCAATATATTCATTATAATCGTCAATTCTGTGGTTTTACCTTCAAAATTTATTATCATTGTGTGTAGATTATCCCAAAAGTTTGACAGAGTTCAATTTTGATTATTAATATGTTCAGAATGAATAAATAATCTGAGAAATGAGATAATTTATACCGAACTGCATTTAAAAAAACTATTTGATAATGGATGACGAGAGAAATTACTTCGAATTATTAATAATTTTCGCTGCAATCAAAAATCGTATTCAGGATAGATTTAGAGTTTAAAACTGTTTTAGCCAATCATACCCGGCCGTTTGCACCAACTATGATTCAAAAGTTAACTAGAATTTAATCGTAGGTATCTATACCATGGCGGAAATATTACATGGTGTGCTTTCCCGGCAGGTTTCTCTCTCTAAAAATCGTTTCTCTCTTGCACATTTCTGTAAAACAATACTCAGCTGTGTCAACTCATAAACATATCTAGAATGCGTGAGGATTTTTTTATTCAAATGTTTTTGTACCAATAATAATAATAAATAACAAACGTTTAGGTATTTACCGTGCTGACGTAATCAAGGCGAATTTTTTTAAAAATTACAACATTGACTCAATATAATTCACTGTTTGAGACAAGACTTGTGTCAATTTAATTCCTCAAATATAATCCATAGTTGGTTATAAACACAGAATAATCTTACTTCCATGATTATAAAGGTAAAAATAGAATATAATATTATGTATATTATAATAAACTAGCCGTTACCCGTGACTTCGCCCACGTATTTTTCGATTTATGATTTATTATCCCCCCCGCGAGAAATTCTCCTCCTGCGAAGCGAAGCCGGGCTGGTGGTGTTTATGCGGTCGAATTTTATAATACATAACTCACTCGCTTCGCTCGTTCGCTCGAATTTTAATAATACTGATACGAACACGCAACATATAATTGTTCTTACAATACATTACACACTCGATTTGCTCGTTCGTTTGAATATTAATAATGCAATACTCACTCGCTTCGCTCGTTCACTCGAAATTTATTAAAACGTTACTCACTCGCTTCGCTCGTTCGCTCGAATATTAATAATACATTTATCACTCGCTTCGCTCGTTCGATCGAATTTTATTAATACTTCTAACTTCAAAAATGATGAACTTCCATACAAACTTTCATCCCCTTTTTAGCCACCTTAGGGGATGAATTTTCAAAAAAAATTGCTTAGTGCTCACCTACGTTATATAAGAAACTCCTGCGCAAAATTTCATGCTTACAACTTTAAAAATGACGAATTTCCATACAAACGTTCATCCCCTATTTAACCCCCTTAAGGGTTGAATTTCAAAAAATACTTTCTTATTGCTCACCTACGTAATATAAGGAACTCCTGTGCAAAATGTCATGCTTCTAACTTCAAAAATGACAAACTTCCATGCAAACCTTCATCCTCTTTTTAGCCCCCTTAGGGGTTGAATTTTCAAAAAAAATTTCTTAGTGCTCACCTACGTTATATAAGAGACTTCTGTGCAAAATTTCATGCTTCTAACTTCAAAAATGACGAATTTCCATACAAACTTTCATCCCCTATTTAACCCCTTAGGGGTTGAATTTCGAAAAATAATTTCTTAGTGGGTGCCTACGTCACAAAAGGAACCTACTGTCCACATTTCAAGTTTATATCTTCAGCGGTTTGACCTGGGCGTTGTCTGTCAGTCAATCAGTCAGTCAGTCAGTCAGTAACGGAACTGTTTTATATATATAGATAATAATTAGGTACTTATAATATGAAAAATGTCCGCGTTCGTGACGTTACACTTTTTCGTCACGTTTCACTTTTTGTGTGTTAGGTTCCCATCTCATGAGTTAAGAAATAAGCTTCAAAAATAAAAATTCAATGTTTGAAATATATAATTTTCATATAGGTATCTGTCAATTTACAATAGAGCCCGAACACAATGAGTGCGACAAGGACGGGTGACGTAAAACCACTCATAAAAGGTTTTTTTTTTGTTTTTAAGTTGTCAGCCCTGGGTATTATTTGCATTTTGAGACGATTTTTAGAGAGAGAAACCTGCCGGATAAGTACATCATGTAATATTTCCACCAGGGGTACCTACTAAAAAACTAGATTTTGAGTCCCAATGGGAGTTACGAGCTCTTCTCGTAAGTAATTTAATATATTTAATCTTGCTATTATGATGAGCTAAATTTTTCTACTTCTAAATTTCGAAGATTAAACTTTAATTTATCAAACTGGGAGTTTATCGGTTCAAAATTGATTTGTATTAATGTGTACAAATCATTCTTCAATTAAATAATTAGTGTAATATATTGTTATCATTGTTTAAACTTATTCGAATGTAGCTGTTAGTACAAGTGACCATTGTGGCAATAACTGATGTACAGTTTTCTGTGGACTCAGCATGTCACGTCGTCCTACGTGTCAATCGTTGCGGCGACATCTTCTGTACATACTACTCTAGACGACACAAAACTCAACCACTAAACTAATTACAAACCGGAAACCTCACAAATCACATATTTAAATATTGGCGGCAACGAGGTTTAAACCTCGTTGATTGGCGGTTGTCAAAGTAAAGGAGTTATAAATATTCACAACATCCTTGGTCAGAACATATTTCACATTTGTGAATCCTCTAAAATTTGTATTTGCCATAGACACTAGACCGTCTATAGTTTTTGTACTATGCGCTAGTAGCGTCGCTAGTGGCAAAAACTTGCAGTTTTATGGCCTATTGAGTATATTATTATCGCTAATATAGGTGACGTACTGAGTTTGCGGCCAATTCATCAGAAAACGATCCGTCAATTATTATTGTTCTTAAAGTTGGTATTTTCTTGGTGAGTTACAGTGAATGTATATCACCTATAACAAAGGTTAAAACTAGATGTGAATAAGTTTCTAGTAGTCGGTTTTAAAATATTAAATATGTATAGTATTTTTCAGTAGGTACACAATGCTTTTGCAAGGATGATATCATGATACTACTCGTATTATGTTTAGTCACCTGAATACAAATTCAATCACGCAGAGATAGTTAGTATATTATCAAGAGTAAGATTTTAATAGTTTTTTGGTTAACTATGATCGTAATAAATACAAATTGCGATAAAAAAATGAATGAGGATTGTAGATACAAATATATAATTTCAGTAAATATCAGACAAAAGTCAATGCAAAAAAATTATAGCAAGGGTCTTTTCTTTGCGTGTATCAAAATTGTTTGTCATACGATGACGAAAAACAAAAATTTTATTATTGAATTTAACAGATAATATGATGAAGACAAATTCAATTTTTTAAAGTAGATTGTCTATCTAGACGTGTAATGGATTATTTTACGAGTTATGACGAGTGATGACAGTATGTAAAAACAAGCTATAGCGAGTTTTTACACTTTCCGCGCAAAGGCCGATATACATACATCGAAAGTAGCTATTTTGTAGTGGGTATGGCAAAAAATAATTTTTTGTTGTCAGTATCTCGAACACAGCTCAATTACTTGATGAAATTTATATAGATCGTATAGAAGTATCATAGAGTCTGCCTTCCAGTTTTTTTTGAATATCTGGCAGACCTCTCTCCAAATGGATTCATGTTCAATATGAGGTCTGCCACGTATGAAAAAAAAATGCAATACAGACGATGATAACTGTAAATAATAATTGATACTTCTCTATAATTTATGTAATTTTCGTCAACTGACAACAAAAAATGATTTAAAAAAATTGAATTAGTTCGCCACCGATGTGATGTTTTTCATCATATTATCTGTTAAATTCAATAATGAAATTTTAGTAGCATTGTTCAGTCAACTTTTTCTCGGCTAGAGCTTGGACTAGGTATTATTTATGTTTTGAACTGCAGTAACAGACTAATAGAACTTTTTCTGCTAATTTATTTTGCATATCTGACTTTTGTTATTTCTAGTACAAATTCTAGTTTATATTGTATAATTAAATTTATTAGGTATGTATGCCAAAATGTCGAAGATTTTTTGGGAAAACTACATTACATTTCTAAACTTTAAAATATATATCTTACTCGTAAGAAATAATTAAAATGCTCAGCGACAATCTGAAGATCATCAACAATTATATTTTGTCGGTTATTGTAAATTATTAGATTTTTAAAACCTTTTTTTTATTTAGAATATCATTAGTGAGTTGCCATGCTGATTTTATAACAAAAGTATCATCAACAACTCTTTATATCTCGTGAACGGTTACCCCTTAGGAAAAAACTTTGCAGACAGATTTTGTAGCTGAATGTCATATCTACAAATTTGGCAATACATATTTTTGTCGAAAAGTTCACCGTTTTCGAGATATTTGCAAAGCAACATGTTTCGTGACTTTTCACCCCGCGTAATGAACCCCGCAGGTGTCGGATGAATGAGGAACTCTGGCATATTCTTTAAAACCCCAATACCAACCTGTATGCAAAAATTCAGCCTGTTACAAATTATTTCCAACGTTGGATATTTTTATATCTACTTTTTCCTGAATTGATTATTTTTGAGTGAATAAACAAGATAACTATGAGATAATTTCAGTTTTTTTTACAAATATGAATGTCTTTTTAACATTTATATTCAGTTATTAATTATATTTTACTTCTTTCTAAAATTATTGAGGGAAAATTAATGAGTCGTATCAAATTAGATTCCGCTTATTTGGGCTAATACGATATATTAATAAATAAATATTTGGAACAGTTACGTGACATGCCTATAACATAGGCCAAGATAACCGTCGAATGATTTTCTCTAGCTACGTTCACTCGCACTCTACGGCACTTTGTCAAAGCGTGTTACTTCTTTATAATATCGGGGTTTTGTAAGAAGCTTATGTAAAAGGAAATTGAATTTTCTGCACTATCGGCTTTGTATATATTTCCTTATATACAGTACACAGACAGTCTATACAATGCGATATAATGTATCTTTAGAGTACGTTTATGAATATGTTAACTATACTAAGGGTGTTCCATTTTTTATGAGTTGGACTTTAATGTCCGTAATCATAGTTAACCCTTAAGGTAACTGATAAGGGTCTTTTCGCTGAGGATCACTTGAGTGTTGAGGGCACCTTATTCAAAGGAGCATTTCATAGTCATGTCCTTGAGTGAGAGAAGAATTATAGTAAAACTCCATGATTTTTTCCTTTAGAACAGTTGGTCATACTGCAGACCGATTGTGTTTAGTTGTCATTTTTGATATAAATGCGTGTTTTTAGGTTATATATAATTTATTAGTTATACAAAATAGTCGAACGGTGGTTGTCAAGGTACGAGTAGTTGGTTCTTTATAATTACCATGGGTTCCAAACAAAATTTTACAGAACAACTCCTTTGCTGAATCGATATCTTTTCGAAAATTCATTTTCTTCGTAAAATTCAAAAAGATTTTCAAGATCGCGTATATATCCCTTTTTTATTTTTTAAACGTTCTACTTCTATGTCACATTCATCACTACTATCGTACAATTAGTCAAATTCGTCCATTTTTATAATCTTTATTTTACGTAATATTACGCTGTTTACACAGAGAATGCAGAAATCACAATGCCAACAGTAGTTGACAAGTTAGGTTAGCAGAATAATAATTGGTAATTATCACCTACGTCTATTTGCTTTTTTATCTAAATAAAGACGCACATACTTTTTCAACACTCAAGGGACATACTACCCACCCTCAAGGTGAGGGTGATGTAAGGGCCCTTACAGATGTCAATTTTGGCTATGAAACGCATTTGAGGCTATGAGTAAGTGTCCCTTACTACTTAAGGGTTAACTATGAATACGGCCGTAGGAATCATGACGACAGGTCAGTTGGAACGTACCCTTTAATTCGTTTAGTTGTTTGAGATACAGCATATCGTATTAAAAAAACGGTTTCATTCTTGAAAACTAGAAAAGCAATCAAATTCAAACTTGAAATATATCAATGTGATGTTGACTTTCACCAAAAACATAACAAATTGTATAACAAAGGAGTGCAACGGATGTAAAAAAAATAATACGATATTGAATTTTTTCCAAAATTGTAATTTTTTTTGGCCAATAAGAACAAAAATGTCACTTTCCAGAAAAATGTTATACAATTTATAATTAAACTGATGTCATGAAACCGCAATGGAACTGTAATTTAGTTTTTGTAACACAAAGTTTGCTTTTTTATGCCAATGACATAAAATAAAAGTCGCGCATGCACAGATCAAAAGTAAAGCGTTTTCG
Organism: Mongoloraphidia duomilia; assembly: GCA_039654895.1. Taxonomy (NCBI): domain Eukaryota; kingdom Metazoa; phylum Arthropoda; class Insecta; order Raphidioptera; family Raphidiidae; genus Mongoloraphidia; species Mongoloraphidia duomilia. Next base: position 26,011,663 of record CM077516.1, on the reverse strand, counting down.
TACTTGGGAAATTCTTTTTGAGTCGAAAGTAAGCGAAAGTCGCGCTATCGTACGCGATGATTGTAAACTATATCTGACGGTTCACCTAACCTACAATATCTATATATTTACGGTGTTTTTGTAAGTATTTAATGTTGTTCTTTCAATGCACTTATTACAAAAATACTGTGTGTTACTTGGGCGAAATTGACGATTGCAACTCGGATGATTGGCGCCCTCGCTGCGCTCTGGCGAGCAAACGCTACCCACGTTCGCAATTGCCAATTTTCTGCCCTAGTAATGTAATGTACCTACTATGTCTAATAGGTTTTTAGGATTTCTCGGCATTTTCTCGGCAATTTTAAAATATGTGTAAATGGGTGCAAATGTTGTACAACCTCGACAGTTAGTGAACTTAAATATAAAAAAAACACAGCCAATTAAAAGTATTTCGTCGTCTCCACACTTGAAAGAGCACAACTCATGTTTTATTACTTTACGCTTTTGTGTTAAGCTTGCAAGTTTTTATACTTCTTATATCTGTTTTTTTTTTATAATATTATACTATAACTGAACTGGGTCAGACATAAATACATAAATAAACGATACAATCATAAAAATGTTTAATTATTATTGACGATACCAGTGAGTTTATTTCTCAGCTAGAAGCTTGTTTTAAAAGCACGTATCAGTAACTTATAAGTTAAAAGAGAACTTGCAGAAGTAATATTAGTGGTCGGGTGGATTTTATGATATTAAAATAGAATATTTACCTTTTATTAAACAGACATGTTCATTTATCGGTTAATCATCAATACTACGAAATAAAATTAGAAGTAGGCCTCTGTATGTAATTTCGTTGTAGTTTCTGATATGAATATGTGTGTATATATGGTAGATTCTGCCTAAATGCGGCCTGGCCACTGTTCAACGGATCGACACCAAATTTTAAACTAAGGGTTTTTAGGGTATTCCTCAGAGGTTTTATTTATTTTCCCCCTACCCGTTCAATTAAGAGTAGTTCACTGATGATCCAAAATAGAATATTGCTATTTTCTCGAAAACGGTTCATAAATCGTTATGTCATTAATGGCACTACAATATGCCGCCATTCATTTGCCTCGAAAAAAATCTGAAAAAATTCGCTGTTGAAGCAGTCGAACAAGAAAGTACGGAGCCGTACCATTTATTATGTCTGATACTGTACGCCGTATGGGAAGTAGATTCATGTTATTTCTTTGGACTATTTTAATGTACCAAGTAAATGTTTTATGGGAGTTTCTCGACCGTAGAATCGCTTAACTGGTTACAAGATGTATCTTCGTATCCTTATGATCTGATAATATCTTATATATAAAATTCTCGTGTCGCGGTGTACGTTATTGAACTCCTCCGAAACGGCTAAACCGATTTTGATGAAATTTTGTGTGCTTATCGGGTAGGGTGGAGAATCGGACAACATCTATTTTTCATCCCCCTAAATGTTAAGGGTGGTCCACCCCAAATTTTTTTTTTATTTTTTGGACAAAATTTTTTGTTTTAATTTTTTCATGATTCAGCATTGAAAAATACATCTAACTCTAAATTTTCACCATTATACGATCAACCCCTGATTTTTAATCGCGATTTTTATATTAAGCTTTAAAAAATACATATATGGCGAACGAGCGAAGCGAGTGAGTAGTGTATTTATAATATTCAAGCGAACGAGCGAAGCGAGTGAGTAGGCGAAAATATTCAAGCGAACGAGCACCCAGCCCGGGTGCTCGTTCGCTTGAATATTTTCGCCTACTTTCTTAGCACCCGGGTGAAGCCGGACGGGACCGCTAGTGTATATATAATAATGATACTCAATTTCACATTTCGTATTTTCGTTCCAAAAGCAGATGAATTTTAAACAAAGCCGTCAAGTGCGAGTCGGGTTTAGCGCAATGAGTGTTCCTTACAATCATTAAATTAGAAAAGCCATATTTTATTTAACTGACATTTACTTATATTATAAATGAGATGTTTTTCGTTTCTATGGTTACACCGTTGTATCTCTAGTTAGCTGCATAGCCAACTCATGCGTTTGAACCGAGTTCGTATGTTTAATTCATTACAACCTGTAAGATATTATGCACATTGCGTCAAAAATCTGTAATTTCTTCGAAATATACAAAACTTTACAATGTTGTCTATACTTTTTATTAATGTTGACGTTATGATACACTTGTTAAATTTATTTCAGATTTTTCCGATGGGATGGGACAATCGATTTTTCCGGTTTTTAATTTCTTTCTTGAGCAAATTTAACTAAATATTTTTTTTAAATATTACTGTTTTCTATCGGTCACTAGCTTTCATTAGAGACCCTACTCGATAGGGTAGAATTTTTTTCATTTTTTCATAACCTGTTTGATCCCTCGTTATTACCCGTAAAAATGACGATGTAAAACCACAAGCATTTAACCCCAATTGTCTGCTTGGGGGGAGGGAGTGTGATGCACGGCAAATAATTAAAAAATGCTAATTTATAATAACACAAGCGCGCTAGAACAACACAGTTCAGGAAACTACTAAATTTTAATAGACGCTTTTTGTTTATTCAATAATTAAATTGCTTAACAAATTTCAGTCTTGGGTTATCGCATGGACCAAAATATAGGCTAAAACTTTTATTGCATGTGCCATGACCTACCCGGGCCCATCCGTAGCTACGTCAATGATGGTTTATTTTTATAATTATATGGTTTCTTACACTCCAATGAAGGTTTGCAGTGGGAACCTCATAGATATATCAAATAAACTACACAGTTTTTTGATGAATATAAAATAAATAATAATTTAAAGTATAATACAACTAGAAGAAGAACAGAATGAACAGCTTGTATTTTGTGAGAAAAAGTTCAAAAATTCTTATGAGATCGACTCATAAGAATTTTTGAACTTTTGAACCCATGTAGTCGGTGTCTAGTTGATATATTTTAATCGTATATTATATATATTATTATTATTATGTATTTTTTAAAAGTAGTTCCTCTCCAGCGTATACTTACTACAATACTTACAGTATAAGTACTAACTCTAATCGGATTTTTTTTTCGCTATTTAAAAGCTAAACAGTCTAAGCAATATACTAAGTGTGCACCGTGCAAAAGTAACGTTAAAGACGGTTTAAAATGATTTACTTTAATAATGTTTCTCCATGATACAAAAATAAAAAAAAAATGAAAAATTGGCATCACTTAACCTAATTACATCATGAAGACTATGTAGGTAGTAGGTACTCATAATGTAATTGATTACTTAAAATTATATAATTCAGCCATAAAAATCTAAGCTGTAAGTACCTATTAAACAATGTAATGTGTTGCTTTACAGCGGTTTTCTTTATTCATGTCTGTGACTAAAAGGTAAAATCTTATATCTAAAAAAGATAGTCAATTGAAAAGTAATATTATGAATTGGTACTTGTAGTGGAGTAAAGATAGACAAAAAAGGCCGTTATTTCGAAACTCGTAACAACTAGTCCGATTTAAATAATTTTTTTTGAAATATCATAAATACAAAAAATTTAAACCTTAAAAATTGACACTCATCACCATTAATGCTACTGTATTAATATTGGTGAGTGTCAATTTTTAAGGTTTAAATTTTTTGTATTTATGACATTTCAAAAAAAATTATAAGCAACCAAACATACAAATCGATAGCAGTGAAACAGACAGACATACAGACAGACATACAGACAGACAATTTTTTTTTAGAAAATACGATATTTATATCAATTATAAAGGCAATTCGTAAAGTAATTTTGTAAAAAAAATTTACAAGGATTGAGAGAGTGCGGTTTAAGTATGAGTACAACATACTCTACTAAGAATAGCCCGGAGTAGCCATACTTTTAATTTTTTTTACAAAATTACTTTACGAATAGTCTTTATAATTGATGTCAACTATAAATATCGTATTTTCGAAAAAAAATGTCTGTCTGTTTGAGTGCTGTCGATTTGTATGTTTGGTTGCTTATAACTAGAGAACTACTGCATAATTTCGATAAAATTATAGTCAATCGTTAGCTTAAAGTTCAACTTAAAATAAAGGTACAAATCATTTTGCTAGGCCTTCGGGAAGCAGCATAATCCCGTTATGTAAAATCGAGGGGAAGGAAGCCGCGGGTACTTAAATAATAAAAACTATAAATCGTAGACAAAAAATAATTATACAAAAGTTGTGGATAATTTCATCTTCTACAAGATTGATAATAACCATTTTTTACAAAAAATGGAACGGAACCGAGAAATTCGCAAAAAACCGTCTATCGTGAACTTGAACCTCGAATATCTGGCAACGCCGGCACGATATCGATGGGGACTTTTTACACGTTTTTTAAAACACCATAAAAAAGGTGTATACAGAAATTCAGCTAACTGGGAATTATTCCGCAGATGGGTCGTTTTAATGTCTAAAATTACTGGAGTATAGTAAGTAACAAAACCTGTTCGATTTTTTTACGACATTTAAAAAAAATTATTTAAAGGACGAGTTCTCGGACGATTTGTTACGGGTTTCGAAATAAAAAATCTAAATTGACTCCACTATTGGCTCAAATCACTCCAATATTGATGTTTTCTATAGCGTTTTTTTATTTAACCCTCGTAGTTAAATCTTTTCTCGTCAAAAACGTGCAAAAATGTGTTAAAAAATACAGGTGTGTCGTGTTCACAATCGGTAAACGTGAAACTTCTTATTTAATACGATTTTATTATTTGTAGTACATACATCTTTAATTTATTTTTTTGAAATATTTCGTAACCTCATCATAACACTATTCGTGGGGTTTGATGTCTTCAAAATGGTGTTGATGGCATATAGCACATAAATATAAAATTTTTGAAAATGTTTTATTAGAAAATTCGAGCGGGGAGTCAGTCCTAGACTTTCCACCTAGTAAAGTAAAACTATTAAAAAATAAAAATAAATTATTTTCGTTGTAAGTAACTAAAAAAAACAAACAACAAAAATTATTTTTAATGGGTAGGTAACTAAAAAAATAATTTATTTTTAAAATTTTATTACTTATTCATCAAAATTAATTTTAAATTGAAACATATTTTTTATTCTTTTAATTTTTCATCTAAAATTCATTTTAAGCCCATTTTTCTTCGAAAAATAAAGTTTTTTGAAAATAACGTCCTTTGAGTTCCAAAATTCAAAATTTTTATTTATAAAAGATTTTCTTTCTAGGCATGGTAGAAAGGTGTCCTATAAATTTGAAATTGATCGGTTCCGTAGTTCAAAAGATTAGGAACATCAATGTTTTGCACACACCGACGACGATGGCGACAACAGACAGACCTGACATTTCGTAAAACCTATCACAAAATGTTTTTTAGAGTCTAAATAGTTAAGATTGATCGAAATCTGAATTTCGGATTTTTGCACGATTAAATTACTTTCATTCACTGAAGGTGATGATGATGATGATAACAATCTATATGTATGTGTCATGCGTGTACGACACTTCATCCTTGCCCACATTTCCGTTACAGAAAATTCGGCATCACTGCGAGCTAAAAAGTTTCACTTTAAAAGTTAATAGGTATGTCTGTATATGTCTTTTGTAAATGGGCGGGTGGAAGAACAAACATTATGTTTGAATCCCGCACCTTTTGTTTCGTAAAAGGAACAATAAACATATATTTATTTATCCAGGTGTGCAAGCTGACACACTGACCTGTGAGCCGCCAAGGAGGACACTTCGACCGTTGCAACATGAGAATGTCTACCGCAGTTGTAGACGAAACGTCAGGTAGAAATACCACCGGACCACGGCCTACAAGCCCGGAAACCATGAAGACTTGGAATATATTTATTTACTCTTAAATTAAGTACAATAATCACTGATCAGAAATATGCAAAAATGAAAACCGGTTCTGAAACATAACTTGTCTTCTTGTTTCTGAGAAGTGTTGAAATCAGCGATCATTGTCGAAAGACAAAATGCGTCAGCAATTATTTAAATTTACTTTACAACTATTTTTGTAAAAAAAATCAATTAAAAATTTGACGGTTCCATAACAATTTCTTAACAGGAATAGTACTGTGCGAGTGAAGGGCTACGCCAGAAAAGCATGGGGAGAACGGGTATCCCCTCTCGCCCTATTGTGCTGCATATAATGGAGTACAGACGCTAATGACATAAGCTGTCAAGCGTCTACTCTAATTCTCTTTATCTATGTGCTCTCGAATAACTGGAAGTTGTCTCGACATGCGTTCTTCTTCTCTCTTTTCATTGGAGCAAAAAATGAAGAATTGGATCATGAAACTAACTGGATGATTAGATCATCAGTGATCTTTTTTACCACGATTTCAATATTATATTTAAGCAGTTTTGCTAAGCCATACACGATATATTTACAGATAACTAACCGCAGGCTTGTTTAATTTACAATATTAATTAGATAATTCATATTGAATCTATAAATGTTATATGGATAGTGGATACATAAGGACCTTCCTCGTTTTCTGTTGCCTTAGCTGTACATCAAAGTCATAACTTTTCGTTGGGAAAATATACTATACCCATTTGCATACACATTGAAAATTTATAGTCCTTTATCCCTTATTTTTCTTATATCATAAGACCTCTATAACTTAAGGGTTTATTTTGTGGAATGAAAGACAAGGTTTATAGTTTTCGGAAGACTTGTAACATTTATATATTTTTACAATAATAATAATACAGATATTGTGAAGCGAACGACGATATTTTTATACTTTTCAGTTAGAAAAAAATAATCGAAACATCAATTGAAATTTTAACTCTTCTAATAATACTATTCAAATATATAAAAGTATTTACAAATGATAACAACTCTTTTCTTTTTCACAATTTTAAAAATATGCACAAACTATACCTACTATTTTTTATTTTAGTATCATAATTTTTACACCTTAATAATTTTGGTGTATTTTTTCGGTAAGTTAGGAGACATTCGACATAATTTTTAAGAAAATTCCAGGTAAAAAGGATCAAATTTTAAAGATCACTTTTTTCATATTTACACTACAAATTCTATTAGCAGTGTAATAATGATTGTTATGATTTAATTGAGTTCCCTTATTTGTCAAACAGCAGGGTATAAAATCCGATTACGGTTGACATTTTACAAAAATAAAAATTTCAAATGAAATAAAATCAATAAACAAATAATGTGAATGAACAGAGTGTCAAACAAACAAACAAAAAACGAAACAATGAAAGTAGCTGATAGATTCAGTTAATAAATACATTTGTTATGACGTCGAACCGGCAAGGACGGTTTTAAAAAGTGTCGTTTTTTATATCATTTACTTCAGCTATAAATATTATTAACGTCATCTAGTTTCTATTTGACTTGATGAAATTTTCATCTAAACTTTTAGTTAGGTACCTACTTAGTAAAAAAATAAATAAATAAAATTATTGTAATCACTGCACTCTCTCTATAAATTTAATCTTGGCAAGTACAAAAGACTACTTTTATTTTGAGTTTTGTTAAATAAGGGCATCGGTTCTCAATAACTTACAATGAGTCTATAAACGATTTTTTTAATCATTGGAATGAGCTCCGTTTAACTTAAAATTTCTCATATTATTGATAACAACGGTGCGATCAAATTATTGTTTCGTCAACACAGTGACTTCTTCAGATTTCTGAAGAAGTCACTGTGTTGACGAAACAATTGTCATAAAATAAAGATATAGTGTAAATTTAAAAAACTTCGTGTTTTATTATTATTCAAAATGTTAAAAAATTTGTATTTCCACAAATTCATAACGCATTAAAATAAAAAAAAAACGACCGTTGTGCTTGTGGCTATGATTTCTAATAGGAAACAGTCATATATTAATTGATTTTTTTAATTTTGATGTGTAAACATCTTAGCTCTCGCGCCACGGTACGGACTAAATAAGAAATCGATCGTCAGACGTAGTCAACCCTTAGCTATAAGCATGAAGTGTCCACGGTACTGCAGGCAATCTATATTTTTCAATCATAGTTTGCTTATATTAACCGCGCATTACTAAGGGTTAAATCATGTGAGTTTTGTTTATCTGGTAGTTATGGAAACTAAAACCGGTCAAATGCGAGTCGGACTCGCACATCGAGGGTTCCGTACATTAATAAAAATAAGGAGTTGAGTAGGAGTAAAAAATTAACAGATTTGTTTTTAAAAAGTTTTTTTACTTATATTTTATTTACATCTTTTTTTCCGTATCAAATTTAATTAAAGTACCTATATTTAAAAAAAAAAATATATTAACAGAATATTTGATGATTAAAAAATAAAGTGAAAATTTCCAAAATGATTACATTATAAAGAAAAAACAATCACGTATCGTCAGTTGGATTTAAATCATGGTGATGCGAAGCGCGTTACCACTACCCCACGTATATTACGGCAGAAGCATTCGTATATTTGATACACTTGGTACAACGCTATGGCTAATTTTCCGTTTCCTTTGGAAATCTATGAGTGAGGCCTTATATTCCCTATTTTTTGTCAAAAATTTAGACTCAGTAGTTTCGGAGATAAGTGAGGGAGAATGCTCGATTTCCGTATATTTTCTTTAATATCTTTTAAACTATGCATTTTAAAGGTATAAAAAAATATATTTGTATTTCTCATAATGAGCCCTTTCATTTGATATGCCACATGATGCATTTGAATTTTTTTTTAGTTTTCTAATTTGTCTCTCAAAATTAACCCCCAAAATCAGAATTCGTTTATTTACGCTATACGTCCGTGATTGGGTCACCGAACTCTATATATGTACCAAATTTCAACTTTTTTTGTCCAGTAGATTCGGAGAAAATGAGCTTTGACAGACGGACGGACGGTCGGATAGACAGACAGGCAGGCAGACACGAGAGTGGTGCTGTAAGGGTTCCATTTTTTCGTTTTGAGGTGCGGAACCCTAAAAAGAAATTTTTATTAAAACCTAGTGTACGTCCAAAATTTTTTCGAATGAAACTAATTTGAGCTCACATCATCACGTCATGAACTTTTGTGTGTACCGCATCACTCACACCTTTTTTATTTCCTCATTGATAGTGTAATATTAAGTTTCATCAAAATCGCTAGTCGTGCTTTAATGACGCTGTTACAAACAGACAGACAAAAATTTTCGAAAGAACAGACAGATGTATCTATACTAAAGTATTGATTATGTCTATAGAACATTAATTTCTTATTAAACTTATGCAACACAGTGTATTTTTATTAAGAATACTTTTCTGTAAGAAAGTTTTTACACAACAGTATTAATGACTAAGCGTCAAGAGGTCATATTATTATACAACAAAACGCTGGTGATTACCTTTCCTTCTGAAAATAAAGCAGTTTAAGGTGAGAAAAAGGTCATAGAACACATATGGGTCACGTGTGGTGCGTAGTGTGTGTATATAGGTACGCAATTTATAACGCTTTTATGTCAAGTGGATGTGCTTGTTTTATCTACTTGAAGCGTGTGCTTAACTGACAGGAAAATACGTTAGCTGTATAGTTCTTACATTATTAGTACATTCTGTGTCCAATTACATACATTGCTAATTACATTCATTTGCACTAATCATACCTATAATATAGAATAATAATGTTTTTTGCCCAGCTTATTTGTACTTGAACTTAACTTTGCCAGTCAGTTATTTAAAAGAGTGATTCTCAACGTAGATCGTGCCTTATTTCTATAAGGGGTAATATTATATAAATGACGAGACATTAGAAAGGTCGCAATAATTTTTATTACGAGAGGGCCGTGAACAAAAACTAGTAGAGAATAAAAATAAATTATTAAAAAAAACAAACAAAAAACCCGACTGCGTAAAAATCGAAGGAGGGTAATGTTTTTCGGGTGTATGTATATATTGTATATAATGTATGTATCTATGTTTCTTTGCAGTTTAGTCGGAGCCTTCTGTAGCCCAAACGGCTTGACGGGTTTTAAAAAATGAGGTGTCTATAGATTTGTCATAGTCTCACGAATGCTACTAGGTATATGACGTTACGAAATATTTAATATGGCGGACTCTAGACGCCATTTTGCTAGAATGCAAAAATAATTTTCCTTCTAAATACATGATCGATACGGGTATCAAAAGAGAGGTTGCGCTGAGAAGATTTCCAATAAGGTATATGACGTCACTGAAAATTCAATATGGTAGACGCTAGACACCTGCTTTTTGCTAATGCACAAAAAATTGGTGAAACATTTTGTGTGCGTTATCAAATGAAAAGGCTTGATGAGTAGATTACGGCGTTTTCGTTCGATGCATCTTATTTTAACGTCATAGGTAATTTCTTTATCGCGCATATTGGCTTTTAAAGGTTCATTTAGTACAATTGAAGACCTCGGGATAACAAGGATATTAGCCACACACAGTTATTTATGAGATAAACGCGTTTTAAATTTTGTATAATTGTTTTAAATCTGTTATGGGTGTAATAAATAATTATGATTTTTCCAAATTATTCCACAACTAGCTAGGACACCTTATCAACAAACTAGGTTACTCCCAGAAAAAATAAGATAAATTTACAACTTTTTTTAGAAAAAAATGTGGGATATACCCTTTATTCACAAAAAAAAAATAATAAAAAGTTCAGGCTTATACCATTGTTCCTACATACACACGTTCCGCCATGTTGAAAAACAAAATTGTATCTTGTCTTTATCGAGAAATTTATTAAAGGTAGAAGTTAATTATTAACTTCTACTTTTAATAAATTTCTCGATAAAGACAAGATACGATTTTGTTTTTTTATCGAAGTTTTACAACTTCTTTAACACGTTCACGTGTTTATGTTACCCAATAGACGTTATTAATGTGGTCAGTTGAAATAATTGTCACGCGATATCGCAATATTTGTTCGCCAGTTATTTCGGCTAATGTTTTGCGTATAAATATAGGACTAGCGTGAACTGTTTATCTACTTTGTAGTGACTAAAATAGAACGTTTGTAAAATGTCGTACAGATTATATTTATCTTTCTTTAAAGGAGAATGACCCTCTAGTTTTAAATTTTATAAAATGTATTATTTACCAAATGCATTTCTTTTCCACAAAATTGAATATGTTCAATTTTTGTTCACTCTCAATCATAATTTATGTGTCATTTACAAGCCGTTTGAACATTTTGAGATTATTTGGGGTAGGTATACTGTAATGCATTTACAAAAGGAGCAGAAATATTAAGAATACATATAAAATCACTTAATTTTTCAATACCGTAAGCAGTTATCTCTGAGTTTGTTTTTCCATTATACACGTTGTAGTCTAGGCGAATTAGAAAATATAAAGGAAAAATTCGGGAAAAATGTATTTACGAAGGGGACTTTTCAGAAAATTGTCGAGGGTGGTCCCCTTACTAACATACTAAAAATCTCACCTTTCACTCCCTGTGCTCAATTATTTATGGAGATGAAACTACCCCCAAAAGTGTATTTTTGCAAAAAATCTCGAGAACTATCTATTTTAGGACAAAAAGGTCATTATCAAGCTCAAAACTGATAAAATTTCGAACAGAAAAAGAAAATATTTTTAATGCTACTACTGAGTGCGAGCACACGAAAAAATCACCTCTCGGCGTCCGATCTCGATACATTGAGAAATTTTTAAGTTATAAGAATTTAATAGTTTAAACGCCTTTGACATAAAAGAAAGATTAGGGAGTTTGCTTATCCCCATAAAAAAGTTAAAAGAAGGAAAAGAGGGTGGGATTTTTGGTATGTTAGTTAGGGGACCACTCTCGACAACATAGCAAAAATCCCACCCTCCATTCCTTCTTCTAACTTTTTTATAGGGGTAGAAAACTCTTAAATCTTTCTTTTATGTCTAAGGTGCTTGGAATATTAAATTCTAATAACTTAAAAATTTCTCAATCTATCGAGGTTGGAAAAAAGCATTAAATTTCCTATAAGCATTCCTAAACGGATTTTTTTTTATTTTCCTCCAAATGGCACTTTTGTGTCTAATTCGCCTAGGTTATTGTGACTATCTATTTTTTAAATTGTATTACTATTGAGAATGTCTGCGAATGTGCAAATTAATCTCACGCAGAGTTGGAAAAAACGTTTTTTTTTTAATTTATAAAACAAATGGTTTCAGTAATTTGTTTTAAACTCGTGTTTGTTTAAAAACAAATCTTTTGTTGTTGATTTTGAACACGTTTTAAATACATTTAAAACCCATTTAAAACAATTCACTGGGGTCATATTTAGAATTCAGGTGGTTCCCCGTTTAGTGTCGAGGATTACCCTATATTGACCAGAATCATAATAAAACTGCTTTGTAGGTCAGGGGAATAGCTGTCAAAACTGAATAAACATATTTTATTTCAATTATTGTGCTTAAAACATATGATTTAAAACACTTTATTTTAATTACTTATATTAGTTTTGTGAGACTCCCGCTTGTTGCCACGTAATACGGTGCCCGGCATATACAGGACAGCGAACTGTATACTTTTGCATAAAAAAAAGTGAATTTGTACAGTATAGGAAGTAATAACAATATTGATTGTTAATCTAATTGTTAACTATAAAAAAAAGTGTTTCGCTAATAATTGCTAGCACTTCCTGACTTAATTCCACGACATTTTCAGTTTTTAGGTCTATAGCCATCCTTATTTAAACGCATTCAAAAAACACATAACATTTTTTTTCTATCGCTGTACGGATAGAAAAAAACGATGCCATTCAGTGTTATTTAAATTTTAAAAAAATATCTCAACTGCTTTAGTTTTCTATTTATAAGTTGTTACATTTGCTGGATGTGAGCTGAATCCTACCTAAATGACACGGGTTTGCACTTCTGACCGGATGTATCGTGCCTTCATTTCATTAAATTAGTTTCCGGTTGGCAAAATAAACCTGTCTGGCGTTTTATCGCAACTACAGACATGTTTTTGTATTTATTATATCTTCTACATAGTGTCTTTCATGAGTTTTGGAACGAGTATACGAAAATTACCGGCGCACTCTTGGGGTCAAATCAATAAAACAATGCATGCAAAACATAATATACGAGTTAAAGGTTATAGTCACTGCGCATCAACATTCAGAATTAATATGCTTCACTTGAAAGTCTAGTTTAACACGCGTGGTAACTAACTCCTTATTATCTAATAAAAAATTACCTCCTGTCATCGTTGGCACACATAAGAATAATTTATTTTTTCTCCAAACTATAAATAATTGAATATGCCATGTTTGTATTTATTTGTTGTTATGCCTCGATGTTTTATAAAGGGCGAAGACGACAAACGCTTATGTCATTCGACATTTTTTACTTCCCGTTTGAAGTTGTTTTTTTTTTTTATTTTGTCGTACTGTTCAATTTTCAATTCTTTCAGGTAAGGCTATTCTTACCCTGACACATTGTCACTGAATGTTATCACCTTAATTTCCTTACTCGAGGGTAGAATTTTATACATTGTTACAAGCCACTGAAGTACCCACCATAAATGTTTGTAATCCATTAGTGAATTTCTTAATATTAATTTTTATATGTACAAAGTTTAAATTGTAACTACTTATAATTCTTTGTTGACGTAACCTATGTGGGCTTGCCCATCTACGATAATAAAACAATCATTCATGATTCATGTTTTATATTGAAAGCCGTGTAGTTATTAAAAAAAACGTATTAATTAATATTTTATACTAACTTTGTGATAGAAATTGGCAAATATTTTAGAAATATGTTTTCTCGGTTAGTTGTCATACGAAAACACCCGAAGAATTCGAAAAACCCGCAAAAAATAAAATTAAAGACAGAGATCTTGTTACTATTTTTTTTAAATACAAATTATAGTAGCGATATTATTTAACAAAGATAGTATTTTAGATCTACTAGAATAATAATTAGAGATCTAACTAAAAAGTTTAAAACACTTTTTTTAAGAACGGAATAGTCATTCCACAATTTCTGACGTACGTGTCGCAAAAATCAAATGTCTTTTTGTTTAGTAACAATAAATTTATAAATCATCTTACTTAAGAAAATGACTTAATTTTTACTGTAATTTTTTCTAGTAAAATAATTATATTGATACTTAGTTGTTTTTTTGGGAACATTGTCAATAATGGAACTAGGTATATTATTGACCTCCAATTTCGAAATTCATCAGATACATTTTTTGATGATAAAATTGTATCTGGATACAACTTCGTGAACATGAAGGTTCTATTAAGAATTTATTATTCCTGTAATATAACTGTTATTAATTTTAAGTTAAGATGTTTTGTCTATGCTCATTAATTAAAGTCAATTACAGTATTTATGCATGACATGTATCGTACAGAATCTAAGGTTATATTATCCGTGTTCAGTATGAATACATAGTTTACACAATATTGATTTAACGAGTTACCCAGCTGCATGTAACTGCACATAAACCAAGGGATAAGTGATTAGTTATTATTCATAAACTGATCAACAAAAAGACAAATAAGTATATGTTGTCTGTGATGATCTACGTAATTATTGATTACATACAAAGTGTGCATTTAATCGTGAAAACTCCACCAAAGAAAATTGAATACATTGAAGATTATGCAGAGGAATTCTAGTAAATATTTCCTAGCCAGTGGGATTTTGAATGAAGGAATACTGTGACTATGTAGGATGGATATTCATTTTTAGGTATAACGTCACCTTTATATAACGCACATTATTTATACAGTGAGTCTTGGGACTCACTGTATAAATACATTGATTTGACCATTTTTAAAATGCCATAAAAAATATATGATTATCAGTCGCAAAAATTAATGATAACAATCGAAAGAGGATGCTTTGGAGATATTTTGACAGTTGTCAAAATGATGCGTTGGATTCCATAATTATTGTAACTCAACGGTTATTTCGCCGTCAATTTAATGTTCGTGAAGTTCCGGCTCGAAATATAATTTCGTATTGGTTGCATAAGTGGAAAAATAATGGGTCAGTTGAAAACAGAAAATCCACTGGCAGGAGGGGACCCTGAAAATGAAGAGCTGGTGAAACAATCAGAATTTATTGTCTCATCAGCTCTTCATTTTCAGGGTTACATGCGGATCTCCTTCTGCCAGGTTGATTTTCTGTTTTCAACTGACCCATTGTTTTTCCACTTAAGCAACCAATATGAAATTACATTTCGAGCCAGAACTTCACGAACATTAAATTGACGACGAAAAAACCTTTGAGTTATATTTATGGAATCAAATCTAATAAAGTTTTCAGCACAAAAAATGCGTTGCTGGATAATCCAACGCATCATTTTGACAACTGTCAAAACGAGTGTCAGATTAATATCTCCAAAGTATCCTCTTTCTATTATTATCATTAAATTTCGCGATTGATAATCATATTTTTTTAAAAATGATCAAATCATTTTGGCGCTCACTTTATAAGCTATGCAACGTAATTGGGATATTTTTATGAAATATATTTTTGTCGGGGATATTTTATTCAAGAATATTTTTTCCTAGCAATATTTTTGCTGGGATAATTTTGCGGGATTATTTTTTGGGGATTTTTTTAACAGGGATATATTGACCGGTTACTAAAATGCAGACATAATAAAAGACAACTAAGTTTTACCAATAATCTAAAGTATGGGTACCAATATTCTAAACTGTAGCTTCTACAACGTGTCCCAGAAAAAAGGACAAGGACATAATTTTACATCTTGGAAATCTGCGTTCCTTATATAACTTATAATATGAACAATTAAATCGTAGAAAATGAGACGTTTTTACGGTTCAGTACTCTGTATGGAACCCTATTACCCTGTCTATGATGTCTGTCTGTCTGTCTGTCCGTTCGTCTGTCACAGGGCTCTATCTCACAAGCGGTAAGAGGTAGCTAGTTGAAATGTTCACAGATTGTGTGTTTTTATGGCATGAATAATAATTATAATTAAATAAATAATCAATTAATTTTAATAAATGTTACACGGTCATAGTAGGGCTTGAGAATAGCCGAGAGTGTAGCGGCGCTGTTGTTTACATGGCGTTGCTATGGTTCCTCTATTACAAGTCCCCAGTTCCCGAGTTCTAGCCCGAGAGCTGGTAAAAGTGTCAATTGGATTTTCAATTTATTATTAAAAAAAAAAAAAAATAATGAATTGAAAATATGAATTGGTGCTAGGCCCAAATAACCTTAGCTGTTGGTGGTCTTTAAAATACAATTTACAATTTACGGTCATAGTACATTTATACATTCGTTGTATAGAGCTCTCTCCGACTGCAGTGTACATATAGCAGCAGTACGCGGCTAGAGTCGTACTGCTTATACTGCGTTATTCGCTGTTGATCACGCTGCCGGTGTGGCGTAGCGGTATAGCGTTTGGGTTTCAGATCGCAACATGTCTTTTTTTATTCATCAAATATTCTGTTAATATTATATTAATTACCTTAAAAATATGAATTAATTATATTTTATATGGAAAAAACTTGAAACACAAATTTTTTAAAATAAAATCTGTTAAATTTTTACCTCTACCTAACTCCTTCTTTTTATTATTGTACGGAACCATCGATTCGCGAGTCTGACTCACACTTGGCCGATTTTTTATTATTTACGAGTCACTTTAAATCAAATTTTTCGATAATATTAAATTTTCTTTTATACCTATTACCCGTTCTTCCACCGTATGTTTCTGAACTTCCACCAAATTATTATAGTATTGTACGTACTAAAGAAATTTGGAAATTAAGTAATTCACTGTCACTTGTAAATAAGAAAAACACTTACCAAGTTATTTTTTATTAACAAAATATGAGCGCTTCCGGCTATGTAGTTGCATGCATCTTCAGATTGAGGTTACAAATTTATATGACGTGTGAATCGTTATTCGATCACATCTTAAATTATTAGAATTTAAAGTTTAGTATAATTATTTAAGATGTGATCGAATAACGCTTTACACATAACATGACGATTATAAATTTGTAACACCAATCTGAAGATGATTACATAGTCGAAAGTGCTCATAATTTTTTAATAAAATTTAATAACTTTGGAAGTGTTTTTCTTATTTACAAGTGATAGTGAACCCACCAAATTATACTACTTTTGTTATAAAAAAGTTCATGAAAAAGTCAAAAAAATAACGAGCTGAAAATTAAACATAATATTAAATCTAACTAATATTATAAATGTGAAAGTTTGGATGGATGGATGTATGGATGTTTGTTACTCAATCACGCCAGAACGGCTGAACGGATCTGGATGAAATTTGGTACAGAGATAGATTATAGTCTGGAATAGCACATAGGCTACTTTTTATCCTGGAAAAATGTACGGTTCCCGTGGGATAGATTTGTTTTTGTTTTATCTCTGGAACTACTAAACCGATTCTAAAAATTCTTTCACTAATAGAAAGCTACGCGGGGGGAGAATTAGGGGGGAAGCTTCTCGCGGGGGGGGGTATAATAAATTAGGGGGGAAGATTTTTGCGGGGGATAACAAATTAGGGGTGGAGATTCTCGCGGGGGGATAACAAATTAGGGGGGAGATTCTCGTGGGGTGATAACAAATTAGGGGGGGGGAGATTCTCTCGGGGGGATAACAAATTAGGGGGGGGGGGAGATTCTCGCGGTGGAATAAAAAATTAGGGGGGGAGATTCTCGCGCTGGGATAAAAAATTAGGAGGGGGAGATTCTTGCGCTGGGATAACAAATTAGGGGGGAGATTCTCGCGGTGGGATAACAAATTAGGTGGGGAGATTCTCGCGGTGGGATAACAAATTAGGGGGGAGGGTTCTCGCGGGGGGATAACAAATTAGGGGGACATTCTCGCGGGGGGTAACAAATTAGGGGGTAAGTTTCTCGCGGGGGGATAACAAGTTAGGGGGGATTCTCGCGGTGGGATAACAAATTAGGGGGGAAGGTTCTCGCGGGGGGATAACAAATTTTGCACAGGAGTTCTTTATATAGGTATCATAGATGAGCAATAATGTATTAATAAAATTCGAGCGAACGAGCGAAGCGAGTGAGTAATGTATTCGTAATATTCGAGCGAACGAGCGAAGCGAGTGAGTAATGTATTAATAATATTCAAGTGAACGAGCGAGGCGAGTGTGTAATATATTAATAATATTCAAGCAAACGAGCGAAGCGAGTGAGTAATGTATTAATAAAATCCGAGCGAACGAGCGAAACGAGTGGGTTATGTATTATAAAATTCGAGCGAATAAACACTACCAGCCTAGCTTCGCTTCGCAGGATAAGAATTTCTCACGGGGGGGATAATAAATTCTAAATCGTAAAATACGTGGGCGAAGCCTCGGGTAACGGCTAGTATACTATATTATATTGCCATCAGAACCAAAGGTGTGCGCAAAATTTCAGCATGTTTAGATATCGGGAAATGGTTAATTGCCAGATTTGTACCGAACAGACAAACACACAGACAGACAGACAGATAAGAAAGCAAGTAAATAAAAACGTAGTAAAATAAAAGCTTTCCTTTAAAAAAATCTGTTGTATTTTTGATATGTTTAAAGTTAAGGTGCTAAAATCTAAAAACAACAACATTTTTACATAAAAATGTAAATAGCGAAAAATTTAAAACAATATGTAAAATCTACATTGAAGCAACCAATTACATTTTTTTTCAACAGCCGTATCGCATGACATTTTCTCAGACGTCAAAAACTTTGCATTGATTAGAAAATATATTAATGACTTAAGTACACTTTTTAGGACCAATTTAGACAGTAAAATCGAATTAACCTTTAGGGACAAAAAGACAGTTTTCTGGTTTGATGTGTTTAGAGTCTTTTATGAAGTGAATAATTATGTTAAGAATATTTAAGATTATTCATACAAATATTTTCTTGCTTATTTCAAAAAAGGTTTATAAGTTTTCCGTTATAAGACAGTATTTTAAAGCCGGTTTAATTATTACATAATGAAATATTAAGTATTAAGTTAAAAAATAAAACAAAACTGTCTAAGGCCTATAAAAAATAACAATATTTTTTTATTAAAAATATTTTTTATAAACAATTATAATAGAGTCTGTGTACTACGGATCTCTGACGCTATGTTATATCATTGAGGGAGTGTGATAAAAAAATGTATTATTTTATTTTACCGTTTCTCGTAAAATTATTCTCCAATTTAAATTTTTTATTTTTATTTTAATTCCTCAGCAAAATATTTCTGAATAATCCATCGCATTAATAGGAATCGAAACTAAATTCGACAATCCAGCTGTTGATTTTGAGCCGCTTATTGTAATGCGACTAAACTTTGGACCAGTCGTATATTGTAGAACGTGAAACGTTTATTCAATTCGGAGATTGTTGGTCCAGTCTCTTTGTAAAGTGGCTGAACGCTAGTTAGCTTTTTACAAAATAGCGCCTTTTTATAAAGTAGCTAGCCGCTTTACAAAGAAACAGAACCAACAACCATCGGATTGAATGAACGTTTCACGTTCTACAATACGACATAAGATATACATTATAGATGCACCATATAGATTTAAATAAAAACATTTAGAGAAGGTTGGCAAACAGATGTGTATGACAATGAACCAATACCGTATTATGTTCCTTAATAAATATTGTCTCATCGATCAAAGTCGCTTCCTTTTATCGTATTATCAAAAACACAACTTTTCCATAAAGTTCGAAGAGTATATTTCCCTATATACGGGCTGGTCCATTTTCAATTAAACTCTGAGAAATTTCAATAGATACATTGTTTTTTTATAGGTGGCTCAAAAATATGTCGAGTTTTTTAATAATTAAATAATCCTATTTTTTAAGTATAACTTATTAGGAACAATTTAAGTACATAAATGTCTTTCTGTATTACAAAAAGCTTTCAGATTTTTTTAAAATTATGTAGGTAGGTAACATTAGTAAATATTCTTTATAAACTATTTTTTGTATTTAAAGTGTTAAGTTATTATTTCAATTTATAGTTTTAGCTGATAATTTTACATTTTTTTCAGAATAATTGGAGTCAATTACATTACAAAAAATTGGTTGTTTCTTCTGGTATCTTCTAGCAGTTGAATGATTCTAATCAGAAATTGGATTTCATAGCCAACTATAAAATAAATAAAATATTGTTAACTTAAATCCATATTAAAGATCAAACGAATCATCAATCAATCAAATAATAATCAATATAAATAGAATGACATTATTTTAATAATCTCGAAGAATAAAGACTTCACGAAAAATAATGACTATTCTGTTTATACGATCGTGTGTTTTCAGAAATGGAACATTTTCGGGTACATGTTGAATGTTGATATGAATTTTTTACTTCCCACCTCTACTATGGTAGGGAAATAATGGATTTAGTCCGAAAAAAATATTTCGAGATTTTAACAGATTTTCACGTTTTGAGACCCTAGCAATCGTTTAAGATCATTTTCTGACTGATGTCTGTATGTGTGTGTGTGTGTGTGTGTGTGTGTGTGTGTGTGTGTGTGTGTGTGTGTGTGTGTGTGTGTGTGTGTGTGTGTGTGTGTGTGTATGTGTGTGTGTATGTGGTCAATTTTTCGCCTTCGATATCTTAAGAACGGAACAACATACGGGCATTCCGATTGTTCTGTTGTGTTTATCAGCCTTTAACTTAGATCTGATTAGATTTTGAGTCAAATCGCTTCAGTGGATCCTGAGATATTCAAAAAAACGTCCTCAATGTCACGTATTAACATAGGTAAAAAAAATATAAATGAATTTTAGATGTTATAATATGAAAAAAATGTAAATATTTTTTTTCTCTAAAATGTATAGTTTTCGAGAAAAAAAATATTTTACTAAAAAAAATAAAAATTGTACGTAAATCAAGGTAACCATGATTTTTGCTATATTAAATTAGCCATCAGATCACCAAACAAAAAAGAGGGCCATGATTTTTTCAAAGAATAAAAATTAAATTGTGTTTTAAAGACCACCAACAGCTAAGGTTATTTGGGCCTAGTCAAAGAATAAAAAAAAAACAAAAAAGAGTGTTTATTTTTTGCAAATATTTACTAGGTGGGAAGTATAGAACTGGTCATCAGTCGAATTTTTAATTTTAATTTTATCCACAGAAATAACACTGAAATGTGTTAGCTCATCAACTCATGATAAAAAATTATATAGGTATATTTGCAAATACAGGGTGTAACTGTGATTGTAAGTGATCTTTTTCAACAAGTATAATCTTCTTTTTTTTATCAACTAGTTAACGAGTCGGCAAATAGGTGATATCAGATAAAAAACATCAACTATATACAATACATACGTTTTCACTACTGCCTTTAGCAGAAAAATATAAAAGTTCCTGTAAGTCTAACGGCTATTTATGGCTTCATTAATATTATCAAATAAATGCCGAGATAATTTTTCATATAAAGTTAAAGCTGAAAGCCTTTCTAACTTCTACTGTCATAAAGCTTCCTACTTTATTAGTGTTTTTGCCTATACATGATGGCAGGACCTAGGGTTGGGACCATAAAATATCGACATTTCATATAATTTTGAACAACTCGGCACATTTTTCAAAATGTTTAAAAAATATGAAATCATTAATTTGCGAGTAGTGAATTACATTATTTTTCAAAAGGTCGAATATTCATATTGGGAAAAATTTATCCATTTTAAAGGATGTATTAAGGCGTTATTTTTTTTATTTTTGCCAATAAATAATTTAATTTCACTTAATGATTGATCACTTAAATAGATATCACATAATCACACGCATAATAATTATATTAGCAAATAAACTACTTTATCAGCTGAGTTTGGTACTGTGACCCGTTCTTACTTTTCTATATTATACAGAGTATATAGGGGAAGTCTTGTGATCGTGCAAATTGTACACGTGTTTTGTTTGTTCAGTAGCAAATAATGAAAATAATTATAGTCTTTTCCACTGGGATTATTGGTGTGCACTGACTGCAAATTATTTCAGTATTCCACTGGGAATTATTTTAGGTGCACATTTTTCAGTGTTGATTGCTGAACGTCAATTGTTAAAAAAAACAGTTCGTGTAGTGTACAATGTACACACTTACACAGTGTACTTTTTAGCACCGTCTCAGATAAGCTGGTTAAAGTTGTGGCTGAATTTTTGCGACATTCTGTACATGAAAACTGACTTTCCGAATATAAATTAAATTTTTATTACTTTGAACAGATCTGTGACATTATTTTTACACATGTGCAGTTCTACTGAATAGCTTATATTTTATATTAAGCCAAAGGAATTATAAACAGTTTTTTTTCTATGATTAAAAAGTCAAAACTTATTAAAATGGATATAGTATAATATAGGAATACAGATAATATTCAACAAAAATAATTAATTATTAAATTTCAACGATTTTCCTTCCACATCAATTGATTACTAATACGATATTTATTCGAGGTATTTTCTGTAGGTATAGTAAAATTTATTTCTTTATTATTCAAAAATACTTAAACAAGGCAAAATACTTTCAATCTTTAATTTTGTTCATGATATTGCCTCTTTCCAGTACATCGGTTACTTTTTCGGGAGAACCAAAAAGGCGTCAAGGTAGGGATGATATTTATGAAAAAATAAACAATATTAGTAAAAAAAACTCCTGCCTTTATAATTAGGAAGTTTCCTTTTTTATTTTTTTAGTCTAAATCATAGTTCTAAAAATTACAAAATTAATGGCGGAAGAATTTTTGAAATATCTTTAAAAACAACAAAGTTATGCTACTTCAAAGAAATTCAGTTTTCAGTCCGGGTGACGTCACACGGCACGATATTTTTAAAAGTTATTTTCATTTTGTATGTGTGGTAATTTAACATGGTAACTTCCCAAGGTTATTAGAGTACAGGTTGCCTCATTCCATCTGACCAATCAGCATAAGCGCGGGAATGACGTCAGCTAGAATTTAGTTTAAATCAAGTACAAAAATTGTTGAAGATTATGCTTATTTATATTAGGTGCTTCGTGCAGATTTTTTCTTAAAATTGGCAGGAGACAATAAATAGAAGAATAGATGTTAAAAAATAGGATAATTTTTATTTTTATTACAAAATTTAGGTTTTAATATCTATAATATAAACAAACAAAAAATTAAATAATGCTCAAGAAATGGCAGATCTTGTTAATTACCTATTTTTTTAAATTTAAGAAACGAATAGAATTAACTAACAAATTGATAAATTAATTATTTTATCTTTTATATTCACAAAATATTGAAAATAACCACAAAACACCATAATACTTAATAGCTATCGCAAAATTGACAACTTATCATATTTTTTTCACTAACAGAAGAATCATGTTTCTATAAAAACATATCACACTACCATGGTTACTGTGATTTTTATTTCCAAAAATTAGCAGCGACCATGGTCTGATCTTTTCTATTGAAGTGAGCCAAGCATGGTATATTCTGAGTGACGTCATCCCCCCACTACTATCTATCGGAATGAGGCAACCTATGCTCTACTAACCTTGGTAACTTCCGATAAATCTCTTTCTTTAAACTCGTAAATTGTTATGGAAACACTAAAAACAAACCAGTTGATGACGGAAAATATTGACATATCTAAATTTTTGACAGTTAATTTTAATTTAATATAAATAGTAACTAAGTAACCTAGGTTATAATTATTCACAAAGCTAAAAAACAGCAAACTTGTACCGCGTGGCGTCATATTCAAAAATCAGTTTCGTTTGCGACCCCACGTACAAGAAATTGAATATCTCCGTTGAAGTTAAAGATATTAAAATAATTCTTTCAGCATTTTTAAAGTTATCTTTATTACAATGATGTGACAGTATCATAATTAGTATTTTCCTTCAATGGAAACTTCCTAATTGCCAATTTTTACTGTGAGGTACATATTTTTGTCCTACTGTATTTATCTTTTTTTCGCTTTAATTTTTAAAATTTTTTTTTTAACTTCCCATTGGAAGTTATTGTAATGGGTCCGAAAATCGAAATCAAAAAGGAAAAAAAATTTTTATGTTTCAAGGTCACTACACTATTTTTACACTACTTTTAGAAAGATGTCTGTGTGTGTGTGTGTGTGTGTGTGTGTGTGTACGTATGTACGTACGTACGTACGTACGTACGTACGTACGTATGTATGTGTCCATTTCTTTCTAAGACGAAATCTCGAGAACGAAAAATGATATCGACTACGTTGGGGTGCCAATCGACGCGTATGAACGTAAATATGATCTGAAAGGAATTTTTTTAAAATCGGTTCAGCCGTTCTTTTTTCTTAACCAAATAACCTCCAAAAAAGTAGATTTTACACAATATCTCGCGAATAAAAAATTATATCGACTTCGTAAGGGTGTCAATCGAGGCGTGTTAACGTCATTTTGATCCGACATAAATTTTATAAAAATCGGTTCAGCCGTTTTTTTTTTTTTTTTTTTTAATTATTGATGTTTTAATGATTAAAATGATTACTTTTCTGTGTAATATCTAATTTAATTATTATTATTAAATATTTATCAAACTGGGAAGTTCGTCGTGTGGACCTCAAGGGTCGCACTTTAGTCCTAATAAACGACCCACCTCACGGCTTGTTTTGTTTTAATTTCGCAACGATTTGTTTCTGGCATCAAGCAGTGAATATTTTGAGGTATCTGCGCATTGTATCAAACAGAACTTCTTCTACGACAGACACGTTGCACATTTAGGTATCGTCGTAATAGCATCACATTCGCGTATTAATGACATTACTAGTGAAACACGACCTAACTGGCACTAAATTAAGTCGCCCGGACGTTAGTTGGTTCAACCTCTCCACCTTGCATTTTCAGATAGAAGCACGAAACTTTAACACAATTATATAACAGACCTCTCTCAACAGAATTCGATATCGCAGTCCATTTTTCCCTCTTCTGTCTCTAGACTAAAAACTATCCTTATCAAAAAGTTCGCCAAACGAAAAAATTATTAATTTACACTGGAATTTTAAAAATAAAAACTATTTTTATGATACGAGATTCAAACGTGAAAAATTCATTTAAAAGAAATTAAAGACGGCAATTCTGCATCGAATAGATCTTATTTTTACCCGACTGCGCCAGAAGGAGGGTAATGTTTTTCGAGTGTATGTATGTATGTACGTAGTTACGTATGTACGTATGTATGTATGTATGTATGTATGTATGTATGTATGTATGTATGTATGTATGTATGTATGTATGTATGTATGTATGTATGTATGTATGTATGTATGTATGTATGTATGTATGTATGTATGTATGTATGTATGTATGTATGTATGTATGTATGTATGTATGTCTGTATGTATGTATGTATGTCTGTATGTATGTATGTATGTATGTATATTTCTTTATCGCGCTCTGTAGCCTAAGCGGCTTTACGGATTTTGAAAAATGAGGTGTCATTTGATTCGTCTGAATCGCCAGAGTGACATAGGGTTACGGAAAATTCAATATGACGGACGCTAGGCGCCATTTTGTCAGAATGCAAAAGTAATTTTCCTTCTAAATACATTGATATAGGTACCAAAATCAAAACAAAAGAAAGGTTTCGCTGACATTTCAAATAGGGTACATGACGTCACGGAAAATTCAATATGGCGGGCGCTAGACGCCATTTTGTCAGTACGCAAAAAATCGGTAAAACCTTGTGTGTGGGGTATCAAATGAAAAGGCTTGATGAGTAGATTCAACTTAAAGGAAGGAAATAAAAAAATATTAAAAAAACAAAAACCTGACTGCATAAAAATCGAACATAAAAGATGGAAACAAGATCAAATGATAACATTCAGTCGGAGGTATTTCTGTTCAATTTGTTACTACTATGCCTCCGACTGCATGTTATCATTTGATCTTGTTTCCATCTTTTATGTTCGATTTTTATGCAGTCGGGTTTTTTGTTTTTTTAATAAATTTTTTTTGATATTAAGTATCTTTTAATATTATATCTGCACAGATCTCAATTTAGAAAAAGTCACTCCTTATTGAAGTATTTTCTAAGATGATTTATTATCTCAATATTAAATTGTGTTTCAATACAAAAAATCTTTGCGTTTCTTCTCTATTCTCCCTGAAAATTCATGCTTCACTGGAGTTAATAGTTTAAGAGCCAGTGGCCGGCAACCTAAAGGTAAATTATAAAACCTGAAATTTTGCCCAGAGAGTCTCTTATACGTGTCACTCACAAGGCGGGGTCTCGCTAAGCCCAGCAAGGTGGATCTTCGTTACACTCAGGTACGCCAGGCATAAAAATTTCACCAATTTTAAAAGTATTTTATAAAGGCTGCCGTTTGAAAATTTAAAAATATATATTTATTTTTAATTCAAAATAACAATGGCAGACGAATATCGCGCTTCCAAGGTCATGGCAGACGCTTTAAACATTGATAAAAATTGTAATTTTTAAAAGTATTTTATTATATCTGATCTTTTGATATGTTGTTTATTAAACTATTAAAAGCTTATATTTACCTTGGCAGACGTTAACTCCGTGGATAATATCTTGGCAGACATCAAAAACTTACCTACTACCTGACCGTTCTTATGTACAGTACACACTCCATCTCCATATATTTTGGATGCAGTTGATTACAGTATTACGCTTATAAATTTGAATATTATTATAATAAAAATTATATTTCTTATTGTTATATTAATGGCGGGGAAAATGGTCCATTAGAAGGCTATAATAAATAATATCTGGGGGCCGAGCTTTGCTCGGATGAGTTCA
Organism: Mongoloraphidia duomilia; assembly: GCA_039654895.1. Taxonomy (NCBI): domain Eukaryota; kingdom Metazoa; phylum Arthropoda; class Insecta; order Raphidioptera; family Raphidiidae; genus Mongoloraphidia; species Mongoloraphidia duomilia. Next base: position 25,984,978 of record CM077516.1, on the reverse strand, counting down.
ATAAAAACAGTACTTAATATGCTGTGAGATATTATTTTCTCAGAATATTATTCCGAAACGAATTTATTTCTGTAACATAATTTAAAATAATTGTTTCTGATATTTTAACTACCTATGTGTATTTTTAAGCGTAAAAACTAAGTATCAACTTGAATAAAGCATTTTTTCCTGTAAATATTATTTAGGTCGCCATTTTCAAATCTACCGCCGTTATTGTTTTGTTGACTGAAGAACTCGCAAAAACCGATTTTCATAGATTGAATATCTTGTAAAAATGTTCGAATTAGATGAAATTTTGCTCGCCCGTTGCCATTTTAACAATCCAATTTTAAGCATTGATACTAAATATCAACTTTATCGAAGTAATTTTTCTCTGTGATGTCATCTTAACAACATCCAGTAAATTTCAAATATTTTTTTTTGTATAGGTACCTACTGAAAAACTCACAAAAATCGATTCTTTTAATAACTAACGTCAGACTATAACCTGCGCAAAACTTTGTTTGCATGTATCTTTACCATAGTTTTTAAAAATCGATGTGTTTTGATATACATGCCTGCGGTGCTAGAAGTGCGGCCCTTTGGGCCGCCGTGCCAATTTTTAGATACGCAAAACTTTTTTGTATGTATCTTAACAATAGTTTTTAAAAATCGATGTGTTTTTACACAGACCCGCGGCGCCAGAAATTTTATCACTATTTACATATTGTGCAAGGCACTTCTTATATTATAGTGTTCATTTACAATTTTAACACTTGTGATATATTATATAAAATCTATGTAGAAATAGACTTCGAATCAATCTGACTTTAATTGAGCGAGTTATAATAAATAAAAAACACCTTTTTTTTAATTGCTCCCCTCTGGAACCAAAATTCCTACCTAGATCGATTTCTCGCCCCGAAAAATCCCCATTCTGTAAATTTCATCAAAATCGTAAGGCTGAGGCTACCCGTTACATTGACGCCGTTTCCGACCAGATCAGATCCGTATTATTGTCGGATGTGAACAAACACCAGTAACCTTATTGAAGTGGCTACAGTTATCACTTCAGACCGCGCCAGATGTCAGATTGCAACAGACACGTTCCGACGGTCGGACGATGTTTGATATTTTCGTCAGACTACGGCCGTACATTTGACAGTTTTCAACAAACAGTGTTGTGTATTCTAAATTTATGCTAGCTATTATTACCATTTTATTTAAAGACGTTGTTAAATATCAATTGTGAGTATGGACAAATCACTTTTAATTGATCTAATACGTGAAAATCCTCCTATTTGGGATAAAAGATTTAAGATACCACAACAGGGACGTGAAAGGTCTTTTGTGGAGAGATATTGGCGAAAAAATGAATCTTTCAGGTATGATTTAAAAGTATAATAATTTGTTTAATCTATGATCAGTAGTCCATAAATTGAAAGTAAATTAGCTCTGATCGATTTCAACGCATTGTTGAAGTTTGTTTTGTTTGTTGTTTATAATAGGGCTCGGAATTTTTCAAATTAAAGTATTCGAATATTCATTTAAACTTCTATTCGAATAGTTAAAATTAATAAAAACTGAAAAAGGCCCAAAATTTCGCTGTTTTTTGGATTTTTACAAAGATCCGGCAGTCTGCCGAGATCGAAATAGTCACGGCCCTCACTACACTGGTTTCCCAACAATTTTTAAAACAAACAATGCTGGGCAGTCATAACAAATAGCATAACTATTGTTATTTGTTAAATGATTGAAAAAAAATACATTATATTTCTGGAAAAATTGTTATCTCTATCGCTAATCTAAAATCATAAATCGCATATTGAAATCAAAACATAAACAGAGCAATGAGCAATAATTGGCGACAAACGATACTTAGCCAAAAACAAAGAACAGCTGTTGTATAAATGTATAATAAATGTTATTGTTGAACAACGATAAAAAATAATAAAAGTAGTGCATTTTGATTTTCATTTGAATCCGGAAAGAAGCTAACTACAGTCTATGACAAATATTTAAATATCCAAATATTCAAAATTTGCACATCAAAAATTATTATTGTTCAACAAAGAAAAACTGTTTAACGTACTTACCTATACATATTTTATATAGGTAATATAAAAATAACATACCTATTTATTTAAATAATAGCTAAAACTACTTACATAATTATGTTTAGATTTTATTGTTGTAATTTTTTTACTTTTCAAATAATTACTGATTATTTTAATAAGTTAAAGATTGACTGTCAAAGTAATTTTGACATAAATAATGAAAATAGTTTGTTTTTTCTAAAGCCTACTCACAATACGACACTGTTTTATGACGTTAAAAAACTGTTTTTTAAAATGATAAAATCGATAAGAAAACGAATTTTTCCAGGGATGAGACCTAGCTAGATCGATTTTTTGCCCCCCGAAACCCCTTTTCGGTAAATTTGATCAAAATCGTTAGAGCCGTTTTTGAGAAAATATTTATATATATCCCCCTATATTATTAAACGAGTAAATCTTGTATATATATATGTTTCTATGTATCTATATAAATATTTTCTCGAAAACGGCTCTAACGATTTTGATCAAATTTACCGAAAAGGGGTTTCGGGGGGCAAAAAATCGATTTAGCTAGGTCTCATCCCTGGAAAAATTCGTTTTCCTATCGATTTTATCATTTTTAAAAACGGTTTTTTGACCTGTCAAAACATTGTAATATCGTGAGTAGGCTTTGGAGAAAACAAACTACTTTCATTATTTATATGTCAAAATACTCTGACAGAATTTTTAACTTATTTTAAAATAATCCGTGAACTATTTGTATAGTAAAGAATAACAGAAATAAAAACTAAACGTAATTATGTAAGTAGTTTTAACTAATATTTAAATAAATAGATACCTAAGTATGTTATTTTTATATTACCTATATAAAATATGTATATTATGTACGTTAAATATAGTATGACGTATAATCTTACCTAGACTTTTTTTTCTCAAAAAAGAATAACGATTTTGATGAAATTTACAGAATGGGGATTTTTCGGGGCGAGAAATCGATCTAGGTAGGAATCTTGGTCCCAGGGGGAGCAATTAAAAAAAAGAGTTTTTTTATTTATAACTCGGTCAATTGTCAGATCGATTCGAAGCCTATTTCTACATAGATTTTGTATAATATATCACAAGGGTTAAAACTGTAAATGAACACTAATATAAGAAGTGTCTTGCACAATATGTAAATAATGACAAATAGGCGGCCCGAAGGGCCGCACTTTTGGCACCGCGAGTCTGTGTAAAAACACATCGATTTTTGAAAACTATTGTTAAGATACATACAAAAAAGTTTTGTTTAAAAATTTGCACGGCGGCCCGAAGGGCCGCACTTCTAGCGACGCAGGCATGCAGTATATCAAAACACATCGATTTTTAAAAACTATGGTGAAGATGCATGCAAAAAAGTTTTGCGCTGCAGGTTTATAGTCTGACGTTTGTTATTAAAAGATATAATATGAATTCTATTTCTTCGAAAATCGATTTTTGTGAGTTTTTCAGTAGGTACCTTCTATGCAAAAAAAATATTTGAAATTTACTGAAAGTTGCTAAGATGACATCACAGAGAAAAAGTACTTCGATAAAGTTGATATTTGGTATCAATGTTTAAAAATGGATTATTGAAACGGCAACGGGCAAGCAGAATTTCATCTGATTCGAACATTTTTACAAGATATTCAATCTATGAAAATCGGTTTTTGCGAGCTCTTCAGTCAACAAAACAATAACGGCGGTAGATTTGAAAATGGCGACCTAAGTAATATTTACAGGAAAAAATGCTTGATTCAAGTTGATACTTAGTTTTTACGCTTAAAAATACACATAGGTATTTAAAATATTTAACAGAAACAATTATTTAAATTATGTTTCAGAAATAAATTCGTTTCGGAATAATATTTTGAGAAAATAATATCTCACAGCATACAAGTACTATTTTTTTGAACTCATCCGAGCAAAGCTCGGCACCCAGATATTACATATATACATAGATACATAGGTATATACAAGATTTACTCGTTTAATAATATAGGGGGATTAGTTTATAGTTTAATCAATGAGTGCTCACAAGGGGAATGTGGATGGAAAAGTCGAAAGCAGAAAGTTTGACTTAGGAACTTTGTTTGGACTAGTTAGAAGATAAACATACTAAAAGTCCTTACCCCTCCGAAGTACGCCCGCTGGGGGGGGGGGGGGCACAAAGAAGGTCCCGTTTTTTGGTTTTTTGCTTTTATCTGAAAAAACGGTGCGTCGTACGAAATTTTGTTGTACTACATAATGAAAGCTGATAAAATTCTCTACAGCTTTAACTTTCACACTTTTTATCTATCTCCATTCTTTGCCTAGCTATGAGCTTCGAAAAACGGCCGATTTTGTGTTAAATTCTTTGTAGCACATTGTAACAATACGAATTTGCCAAAATCATTTCTTATTGCTCATCCACTTTATTAAAAAATGAATTATTTAGTTCGCCGCCTCTTTGGGCGTGACGGGCCTGGTTGTGGTTCCTCAGCGTTTGCCTCTTCTTCTTTCTCCTCATCTGTCGAATCGTTATCAGGTGATGAAACGCAGGCTACTACTTCTGCTACATCATCCCCACCGTCGTCGTCATCGTCGTTGTCCTCCAACATGTTAATGCTATTTGTGCAACTTCCGTTGCAATTGTGGCAAATGGTAGAGCACAGCATGGAAGTCTTCCTACACCCACATCTAGCACTACTACAATCAGTGGTGCACCGGCAAAATATCAGCTTCAGTGTTTCTTCCGGTGCAGCTGGTTCTTTGGTTTGAACAGGAACCAAGAGGTTGCTTTCATTCAAAATAACAACATAAGTCCGAAGGCATCTTGATAGATATTATTATTCACATTGAAAAAATCTACGGCTTAATTTCTTATATATAAACTAATTAATAATTATTTTTTATATTTTTATTTTTTAGCTCGATTCTGAAGAAGATCCAACACAGGATCGAAACGTCAATTATTTGAATTATTTGTTAATACATTGTCTGAAAAATTGGCCGAGAATTTTATTCATTGATATTATTGGGAGTTTTATCCAGTTTAAAAGTAAACTGTTTCCGCCTTCGCCGCGTGGAGGTACTCCCAGCTTGTTATTTTTTAATAGAGTGTGGGTGTTTTTAATAGTGTGGATGAGCAATAAGAAATGATTTTGGCAAATTCGTATTGTTACAATGTGCTACAGAGAATTTAACACATTTTTGAAAATCGGCCGTTTTTCGAAGCTCATAGCTAGGCAAAGAATGGAGATAGATAAAAAGTGTGAAAGTTAAAGCTGTACAGAATTTTATCAGCTTACGTACGACGCACCGTTTTTTCAGATAAAAGCAAAAAACCAAAAAACGGGACCTTCTTTGTGCTCCCCCCCTCGGGCGTACTTCGGAGGGGTAAGGACTTTTAGTATGTTTATCTTCTAACTAGTCCAAACAAAGTTCCTAAGTCAAACTTTCTGCTTTCGACTTTTCCATCCACATTCCCCTCGTGAGCACTCATTGACTAAACTATAAACTAATATTTATTATAGCCTTCTAATGGACCATTTTCCCCGCCATTAATATAACAATAAGAAATATAATTTTTATTATAATAATATTCAAATTTATAAGCGTAATACTGTAATCAACTGCATCCAAAATATATGGAGATGGAGTGTGTACTGTACATAAGAACGGTCAGGTAGTAGGTAAGTTTTTGATGTCTGCCAAGATATTATCCACGGAGAAAACGTCTGCCGAGGTAAATATAAGCTTTTAATAGTTTAATAAACAACATATCAAAAGATCAGATATAATAAAATACTTTTAAAAATTATAATTTTTATCTATGTTTAAAGCGTCTGCCATGACCTTGAAAGCGCGATATTCGTCTGCCATTGTTATTTTGAATTAAAAATAAATATATATTTTTAAATTTTCAAACGGCAGCCTTTATAAAATACTTTTAAAATTGGTGAAAATTTTATACCTGGCGTACCTGAGTGTAACGAAGATCCTTGCTGGGCTTAGCGAGACCCCGCCTTGTGAGTGACACATATAAGAGACTCTCTGGGCAAAATTGCAGGTTTTATAATTTACCTTTAGATTGCCGGCCACTGGCTCTTAGACTATAATGTGAATTATTCAATTTAATTTCGAATCTACATAAAATATTTATGAGAACCAAGTAAGTAATAGTAAAATATTTAAAAACACCGTTGTCTTTTTATATAAAACTAATTAACATGTCTGTATTCATATTGCCTCCACTGCATTTATCATAAAGAGAGAAATAAAAAAGTAATAGAAATAAGAGAACGAAAACCTCAAATGAGGAGAAATAGAATAAAAGTACTTTTCTTTGCTACATATTATATAACAAGAAAAAAACTTTAACGACAGTTTTTATACTGGTACCACGACTCCGCAGAACAGTGATTGTCAATGTCAGCTTTAGTCATCTCGTCATTTTCATCTACATACAGGGTGCAACCGTGCATCAAGGTGTCTATTTATTTATTTATTGTAGATAATGGACCCGTCAATAACTTAGGTAATTAGCATCTTAACTACATCAAATAAACATATCACTTAAAACTAAATGACATCACAAAACATCCATGAGCGAGGTGGGATTTGAACCCACGAGACAGCTTGCTCCAAAGGTCAGCACGCTGACCATTACATCAAACTGTCCTCAATAAAGATGTCAATAGGGAATTTGCATGATTTGGTTGCCCTACTTAGAGCAGAACGCCCTTTTCTTGCAAAATTGATGTACAGTCGATGATGGAAGGATCTATATTTAATATTGCACGCTTATAAACTGTAATCACAATTTATTATATTATAATTTACAATTTATTATATTATAAATCTGCAATTAATTTTTATGTTACTGTAACGAAATAGCCCATGAATAGGTCTATAATTCTAGTATAGGAATGTAATATTTCTTAAACACTCGTCTTACTACAATACTTCGCGTTCATATCGAACATTTCAAGAATGTTAGGTACCTACCGTAATTATGCAATTAAAAATGTTTGGAACAAAAAATGTGGACAATTATACAGCAAATATTTTTTGAGTAAAAATCGGTTTTTTTAAACGATTTTATTTAGCTTTACCCCGTATATTTGTTTCAAATCTTGCTACCGATTTTTCACCCAGTTCCCGTTATCCGATTGAGTTGAAATTTTGCACACATGTGTAGCTCCGGTGACAATACAATATTATGGTAACAAGCTGACCGGCCCGGCTTTCGTCCGGGTGTAAATCGTCTTTTTGAATTTTCTCCACTTTCCGTGATACGATTGAGTTGAAATTTTGCACAGATGTGTAGCTCCGGTGACAATACAATATTACGGTAACTAGCTGACCGACCCAGCTTCCGTCCGGGTGAAAATCGAGTTTTTGAATTTTCACAGGCAAAAGGTGCACCGGTAACGTTTCAGTGGATCGGATAAATGTAATAAAATCAGACTAAGCAAATAAAGCACACTAAAAAATTAAAAATAAAAAAGGCAAATAAACTTTTTACAGTTTAAACGGTTTTATAAATGTACTAAAAAGAAAAAAATAATATTTAATTTAGGTTCTTAAGTATAAAAGCGTGGATCGTGACTGCAGTAATAAATTATCATAGAGTTTACGACCCACGCTTTTATACTTATGAACCTAAATTAAATATTATTTTTTTCTTTTTAGTACATTTATAAAACCGTTTAACTTAAAAAGTTTTTTTACTTTTTAGGCGCGATCTTAGCGAAGCTAGAAGCGCCTATATACACTCGCTTTGTCTGTGAATCTGTGAATCTGTGAATCTGTGAATCTGTGAATCTGTGAATCTGTGAATCTGTGAATCTGTCACGCTATTTTGTGTCACGCGTACAGCCCAAACGGATGAACCAATTTTCAAAAACTTTTTTTTGTTCGATTCCTCTCGGGGTCTATTTGATCCTAACGTCGCCCGATTTTTGAATTTTGGCCCCAGAGGGAAGCAAATTAGAAAAAACGGTGTTTTTTGCTTATAGTTTGCTCAATTTAAGTCAGATCGATTCGAAACCTGTCTTAAACGAAAGAGCAGAAAATTTTAGATAGATTTCATGTATAATATTGTATCAAAACAGTTTTTTTATACAGATTTATATGATTATTAAACGAAATAAATGCGACTTTATCTAATAAATCGCGAACTTGTTTCGGTTGTCCTTGTCTGTTGCACACTGTGATATGGATATTGGAAGATAGCGTATGCTATGTCTTATATTGCATTATTTTAATATAGTTATTCAATTTTTTGACTGCTGATGTTTGAATTTAAGTTTAAAAACCCTGGCCTACTGAGTTAAAATGACGTGTAACTAATTATTGACGTCGATCGGATGACGAGACCTAGGGATCGGACCAAAATTTCTCGACGTTCATACCTTCCCGAACAATTTGACATTCTCTGTCTGTATGTCCCTTTGTACGCTTATAACTCGAGAACCACTGATCCGATTTACATGATTTTTTTTTTCAAGTAAATAACTTCTTATGCGACTGCGAGTTTTAAAATATTCTGGCATCACGCAAAAGCAACCGAACTGATTCTCAAATAAAAACGTATGTTCTGGCATCACGCAAAAGTAAGTAGGTAGTAGATGCTTTGTTTTTTCAACGGTGGTTTTATTTAGCTTAATCCCGTATATTTGTTACAAATCTTGCGAGTTGCGACCGACTGAGTTGAAATTTGGCACACATGTGTAGCTCCGGTGACAAAACAATATTATGTTAACTAACTGACCGGCCCGGTTCGTCCGGGCGTAAATCGTACTTTTGAACTTTCACCCACTTCCTATGATCCGATTGAGTTGAAATTTTGCACACATGTGTAGCTCCGGTGACAATACAATATTATGGTAACTAGCTGACCGGCCCGGCTTTTGTCCGGGTGTAAATCGTACTTTTGAATTTTCACCCACTTCCCGTGATCCGATTGAGTTGAAATTTTGCACACATGTGTAGCTCCGGTGACAATACAATATTATGATAACTAGCTGACCGGCCCGGCTTTCGTCCGGGTGCAAATCGTACTTTTGAATTTTCACCCACTTCCCGTGATCCGATTGAGTTAAAAATTTTGCACACATGTGTAGCTCTGGTGACAATACAATTTATGGTAACTAGCTGACCGGCCCGGCTTTCGTCCGGGTGTAAATCGTACTTTTGAATTTTCACCCACTTCCCGTGATCCGATTGAGTTGAAATTTTGCACACATGTGTAGCTCCGGTGACAATACAATATTATCATAACTAGCTGACCGGCCCGACTTTCGTCCGGGTGCATATCGTACTTTTGAATTTTCACAGGCAAAAGGTCTTTCTCCGGTAACGTTTCAGTGGATCGGATAAATGTTATAAAATCAGACTAAGGAAATAAAGCATACTAAAAAATTAAAAATAAAAATAGATAAAAAACTTTTCAAGTTAAACGGTTTTATAAATGTACTAAAATGAAAAAAATAAAATTTAATTTAGGTTCATAAGTATAAAAGCGTGGGTCGTGACTGTAATAAATTATCATAGAGTTTACGACCCACGCTTTTATACTTATTAACATAAATTAAATATTATTTTTTTCTTTTTAAAACATTTATAAAACCGTTTAACTTAAAAGTTTTTTTACCTATTTTTATTTGAAGGTATGCTTCTTAACGCACGTTTCAGATGGGGACCTAAATAATAAAAAGTGAAACGTCACGTCACGAAGTAGTGTAACGTCACTTTTGTAAAAATTATCCGATCCTTTTGAAAATTAATATTTGAGAGTTTTATAGGACACAAAAAAAATAAAATGGCGTCTGATTTCAAAATGGCGGCCATAGTACTTTTTTGTAAAAATTATCCGATTCTTTTGAAAATTAATATTTGAGAGTTTTATAGGACACAAAAAAATTAAATGGTGCCAGATTTCAAAATGGCGGCCATATGTACTTTTTTGTAAGAATTATCAGATACTTTTGAAAATTGATATTTGAGAGTTTCATAGGACACAAAAAAATAAAATGACGTCAGATTTCAAAATGGCGGCCATTATATATAATTTTTTGTAAAAATTATCCGATCCTTTTGAAAATTGATATTTGCGAGTTTTATAGGACACAAAAAAATAAAATGACGTCAGATTTCAAAATGGCGGAAATATGTAGTACTTATTTCTAAAAATTATACGATCCTTTTGAAAATTGATATTTGAGAGTTTCATAAGACACAAAAAAATAAAATGACGTCAGATTTCAAAATGGCGGCCGTATGTACATTTTTGTAAAAATTATCCGATCCTTTTGAAAATTGATATTTGAAGGTTTCATAGAACACAAAAAAATAAAATGACGTCAGATTTAAAAATGGCGGCCAAATGTACTTTTTTGTAAAAATTATCCGATTCTTTTGAAAATCGGTATTTGAGAGTTTCATAGGACACAAAAAAATAAAATGACATCAGATTTCAAAATGGCGACCGTATGTACTTTTTTGTAAAAATTATCCGATCCTTTTGAAAATTGATATTGAGAGTCTCATAGGACACAAAAAAATAAAATGGCGTCAGATTTAAAAATGGCGGCCATATGTACTTTTTTGTAAAAATTATCCGATTCTTTTGAAAACTGATATTTGAGAGTTTCATAGGACACAAAAAAATAAAATGACGTCAGATTTCAAAATGGCGAAAATATATTGTACTCCTTTCTAAAATTTATACGATCCTTTTGAAAATTGATATTTCAGAGTTTCAGACGCAAAAAAATAAAATGACGTCAGATTTCAAATTGGCGGCCGTATGTACATTTTTGTAAAAATTATCCGATCCTTTCGAAAATTGATATTTGAGAGTTTCATAGAACACAAAACAATAAAATGACGTCAGATTTAAAAATGGCGGTCATATGTACTTTTTTGTAAAAATTATCCGATTCTTTTGAAAATCGGTATTTGAGAGTTTCATAGGACACAAAAAAATAAAATGACGTCAGATTTCAAAATGGCGGCAATATGTACTTTTTGTGTAAAAATTATCCGATCTTTTTGAAAATAGATATTGACGAGTTTTATAGAACGCAAAAAAATAAAATGACGTCATATTTTAAAATGGCGGCCATAGGTATATACTTCTTTGTAAAAATGATCCGATCCTTTTGAAAATTGCTATTTGAGAGTTTAATAAGACACAAAAAAATAAAATGGCGTCAGATTTCAAAATGGCGGTCAAATAATAACATTGTTTATGTCTTTGATAAATTCGGTTTTATATACAATGCGTAAGAAACATAGCTTCTGTCGGGTATCTTACGACACCTCATGACTTTTTTTATTTAGCAGGTTCCGAATTTCGCTTAATAGTCAACCGTTGCTATGGAAAATTGATTAAAAAATTCACTGCACTATTTTTTCTATGTAATCCAATACATATTTACATTAGGTCTTATGGCCATAGCCTACTACAAAATTGATCTTCTTAGTGTTATTTTCCCTATGTTCGGTAAAACCGTTTACACACAATACCTACATGAATATCGCGCCTTGTAATTCTTGAATTACTTGTATGCTCCAAAATTTTTTATTTTAAAACTTTGATACCCTGTATCTCGTAATTTAAGGGTCTTTGGAAAAAAGTTTACCTATAAGAACTATTTCCTTATTTTCTAGCAAGGAATCTACTCTTGGATTTTTTTACAATATTAATGATACACCATGTATATAGTACGACTGCCGTAGTTTTGTTACCGCTAAAGTAGGAACTGTCGTTTCGTTATAATATTTGATATGAAATGAAATACGCCCATTGAAATAAAACTGAATTTTTTTCTTATGAGGGAGATTGCTTTCTTAATATAATCTGAGAAACCCTTAAAGAACTTTGAGTAGTACGCTGCTGCTAAAAGGAGTTCTAGATTCTCGATTTTATTAAACTTAAATTAGTATTTTGATATAATATAGCCTTTACCCGTGACTTTGGTTCACATTAATATGTCGGTTTTGACACAAACTTTACCTTAACTCAATCGAAAAAATTACTGCATACATTAAGTTTGAATACACATTAATATAGTTTGCCAAGTTTCATCAGAATTGTTTTAATCATTCTTGAGTGTTGACAGACAGACAGGCAGAAATTCTGAACAAGTTGTCCCGTCCAGGTATCGTATAAAATATCCAAACAAACGCATGAACACGAAATTACAGACAGAAATTCCGTCATTATATATTATACTAGCGGCCCCGTCCGGCTTCGCCCGGGTGCAATACACTACTCACTCGCTTCGCTCGTTCGCTTGAATATTATAAATACACTACTCACTTGCTTCGCTCGTTCGCTTGAATATTATAATTACATTAGAAACTCGCTTCGCTCGTTCGCTATATATATAAACCTTCCGTTAAAAATTATCTAACTGATGGTGAAAACCGCATCAAAATCCGTTGCGTGGTTTAGGAATTACATTACTCACTCGCTTCGCTCGTTCGCTATATATATAAACCTTGGGAACAATTCCATCATACATGATTTTTGCGTAACTTTAACCGTTTACGCAGCGCACGCAACGGAATCTCTCAAAAGGAATAATTTTTCCCGTTTTTGCAACGTTTTTCATTGATGCTCCGCTCTTATTGGTCGTAACGTGATATTATATAGCCTATAGTTTTCCTCGATAAATGGACTATCCAAAACAAAAATAATTTTTCAATTCAAACCAGTAGTTCTTGAGATTAGCGCGTTCAACCAAACAAACAAACAAACTCTTCAGCTTTATAATATTAGTATAGATTAGTAATTGATAATTTAATTATTATTGAATTTAAATTGTAGAAGAATGAGATAACGGCGCGATGTTGAATAGATTTTGTTTCAAGTTATATGAATGCCTAACACTGGAATGAAAAATTGCAATGCCAGTAATAGGCATTACTGGCATTGCAATTTTTTATTCCAGTGTTATTTACTTACCGACCTCTTTAGCTTTTTACATTTCAAAGAACAGTAAACGTGTGCTGCTCCAATAGCTTACTTTTATATTGTATTGAGTGATAACTTTGCTTGCTGGATTTAGTGGCTTAGCCCGATTAAACTACGGGTTAGCTAATATGTTTTTTAGACTTTCCATGCCTTTCTACACTTTAATGGCTTATCCAATAACAGCAAATTTGACGGTAGAAGATTTCGAGCTTTGGGCACAACCAACTTGTGCACACAGCAGGATAAGAGAAAAAGGGTTCTCTCCTTGTGTAATGCCCGAAGGACACACATCTGCGGTACGGTGTACGGCCGCTCGCTCATCATATTATATATAGTTGAGACCACTGTCAAATAAAGGAGTGATCACATTAGGTAGTAAATGAATAAAGTTATTCAGTGCAATGGCATCTGTAAGGCCGCCTTTCTTATTATCAATAACAAATAGCAGTACCGAGCCCCACTCATAATATGGTGGGCGAGATTCCGGACTCCAGATGAAAAGTGAAAATTGCCGAAAAATGGTACATAGCCTTTATTACTTGAAATTGTATATAATAGTCTAATAACACGTGTACATTATCATAATATACAGGATGATTCAGGGGGCGAGAAATGAAAATTTGTGTTCACGATTGAATTTTAAGCAAAACGTGAAATAATTTTTTTCCGACCAGCCTTTATTTTAGAAATATCGAAGCATGAATTTTTCTGAACTTATTAGTGTATTTGCCATATGGCACATACACTATTGGCGTCGGTCGGATGGCGGGACTTAGGGGTCGGACCAAAATTTCTCGACGTTTCATAGCCTCCTGAACATTTTGGCACCATTTTTGGAAATGTCTGTTTATATATGTATATATATATATATATATATATATTTATATATTTATATATATATATATGTGTACGGGCTATAACTTTCGAAAGAGTTAATTGATTTTGACGAAATTGGGTAGGCACGTTGCAATCCATCACCGCACGAAGCCTATTTAAAATGGGCCCAATCGGACTATTTTAAGGGTAGTTTTTAGGGGTTGAAAAATGTTTTTGGGCCCGAAAATGCCGAAAAAATTTTCAGAATCGTTTCAAAATTGAAATTTACCCTTTCAGTAACGATTAAAATATGCTGCTAAAATTTTAATAAAATCGGCCCGACAGGACCGGACATACAAATTTTATGAAAACACTAGTTTGCAGATAGTGCTTTACTTACTGAAGGGTGTATTTAATTTGGTACCGAGGTTGCATTGATAAAAATATTGAAATTAAGAAAAAAAAATATTATTTTAAGGGATGTATTAAGGGGTTAAATTTTTTATTTTGTTCAAAAACAAACTTAAGTTCACATAATAAAGCCACAATGCCAGTATTAGCAAATACACTATATTGTCGGCAGGGTTTTGGCACTGCGACCCGAGTTTTTTTAATTTTTGTCCATAATAACAATAATAGTGAGCTATCGAAATTGCTTGGAAATAAATGACTTATTTATAGGAATTGCTGACATTGCGTGTTAACTGTAACTGCTCTTGATTTTTAGTGTTTGCCAAGTTTTCCAAGAATATGCAGACATTATTTTTGTTTACAACTTTCTTAGTAAAATTTTCATGTTTTTACACTAAAAATCAAGAGCAATATGTATAGTATTTGACAAATTATTTTCAACAATTTGTAAATAAGTCTAAATATTAAGTTACTAAACCATTTCCATGGCTTACTACCTAGATTATTAATTTTATGGACAAAAATTAATGTTCAGAAAACTTCATGCATCGATGTTACCAAAACAAAGATCGATTGGTGAAAAGGTATTCACATTTTTTGGTTAAAATTCGTTACCGAACACGAATTTACATTTCTCGGCTCCTGGTGTAAATCACTTTGTATTAAGTACTTAATAAAAGGTAGATCTAAAAAACAACAATAAAATGGCACATGACGACTAAGCTGCCGAGCACGTCATGCCAAAAGACACCGAAAAAGTTGAATAAACATAATTTATATCGAGTTTTCCTTCTTAGTTTAAAAAACAACAGACTTTCACTTTTTAAGTTTTTAAAAACTTAAAAACTATAATAGTCTTTCTAGCTGTACCTCGAGCTGTACCTTGTTTAAATCAGTTTCATTTTTTTCTAATTATCAAGATAAAAAAGTACTCTGCTTATTAATTTAGTTTTTAAAAGAAATTTGTTCTTAAATTTTTTCATGTCAATTTTGTTTTATTAGTTTTAGTAAAACAAAATAGACGTGGATAAATTATAGTTCGTAGTATGTGAAACGCAATAGTGAAAAGATTACGTGTTGTACCATGACTCTTTTAATTTTAATACTGTGGAATTCGAAGACCCACTAAAACAAACTCGTAATTTAAGATGTTCTGATTCCCTGGTTTGTATCCCAATCCAATAATTATTTTCAATTGCCTTTCAGCTAATCTAATATAATTAGCAAAATATTTTATAAATGAATATTCACAAAACTCTCTTTTCAAGCTAAAAGACAGCATTTTAGCTCACGAGAACTATTTTCATATATAACAACATAATATACATTTTTTTAAATGTCTGTAATAATTTTGCGTTTCTAATTTTTTTTTGCATTTAAATTAAAAATTATTGTACTGTATTTCGATAAGCAAGTAGATATGACTGTTTTATATTATTAAAAGATGTTAATTCATTGAAGTCTGGTTTATTAATCTCTTAAATAAAAATGTACATTCAACATAATTTCTAAATTATGTAATTATTCTATAGTTAGGTAATTACTTGAAATATAACTAAAGGCAGATATACAACAATGACAAGATAATCTTTATGTTAGTTCTGCAAAAAAGTTCTTAAATAAATATAATTTCATTCAACAAAAATGTCTTTAAATAATATTATAATATTATGCATATAATAAAAAGGTAAAAGAAAAGAATCAAATATGTCTATTTCAATCAAACAATTTCATATTATAGGTGAGTATCTAACGATTAAGGTTAGTTTTGAAATCGGAATATGAAAATTGTAGAATTACGTAGAAAAATTAAATTTTAGAGATCTGTGTACACATAAAAATTTAAAGCCACATTATAATAGCCATTAATATTTTAAGGTCACTTGGATTCTATTTGCTTGCATATTACGTATAATATACTTTTAGCTTGTCAAGTCAAAAAAGTAGATTCTAGAATCTAGAGGCTAATTTATTCGTATAAAGCAAATTTCTTCGAACGCACCGGGTAGGTTCAACGACGGCTCTAGCACAATGTAGGGCGATATGTCAATGATCTCTAACATATGGATACATATTTTAGAGATCAAAATAGTTGGCTAGTTCTATACAATGCCGGAAGTCTCTTAGCAATGATAGGGCGTACTGAAGAACAGGAGAGCCTTTGATGAAAACTCTCTTGGGAAATTTGAATTATCAGTATAGCTAAAGCACGCTACGTTGTAGAAATGGTTTCTTATAGCAGTCCACGCCTAAAGTCCTGTATCAATATTATAGTCTCACATAATGGCCACAATTTTTAAATCATATAATTTTAGTGCTATGTGTACTGAACAACATCATGACAGTTTGAGCATTTTAAGGGCTAGCTAGGCATTTTTGGTGCTAGGAATTTTATAACCTCAAATTAATTTTCACAAATGCAACTAATTTGCATGCAATTCTTTTCGATCGACTGTAAGGTAGTTTTATTATAGACGTTCAACAAAACGATTTACCGCTATATTAATTAGTGCTGTGTCTTTATTAAACCTACCCACTCTATCGTAAAATCTACGCTGCATTAATGGTGAACAAAAGTTCAACTATAATTTTTCAGATTTACCGAGATTATTTGTACGTTTTTTAAAATGTAAATTTTATTCTGTGTGAAAATTCTACACATAGAACGATGCACGTACAGTGTAGTGTTCCAAGGTCCAAAACTTTATTTTCCATAGTAAAATCTTGAAAAATTCCCAGATTTTCCCTACATCTCATTGCTTCAAAATTATCGAGAATTTTCCTGGAAAAATAAGAATTCCCTAGGATTTCCCTAAAAATAGTTCATTTCAGATTTGAGGTTATGTTTTAGTTCTACTGTTTGAGTGAGTATTACCATCCCAATTATTAAGTACAGTTATTTTCCTCTCTAGTTCAGCAATGGCAATAAAGGAATGGAATAAATCTGTAGCTACATTGAACTCACTCGGTTCCATTTTTAGTAAAAAATGATTATTATCAATCTTGTAGAGGATAAAATTTTCTACAACTTTTGTATAAACATTTTTTGTCTACGATTCAGAGTTTTACTTATTTAAATACCCGCGGTTTGTTTCCCCTCGATTTTACATAACGGGGTTATTCTGCTTCCCGATGGCTTAACATAATGATTTGTATTTAATTTTAAGTTGAACTTTAAGTTAACGATTAACAATAATTTAATCGAAATTAGTGCAGTAGTTCTCTAGTTATAAGCAACCAAACATACAAATCGACAGCACTGAAACAGGCAGTCCGTAATATTATCGTAGAAAACTGATAGTGTCGAATTAAAATAATAAAATCGCGGATGTTTTGTGTTGCTGTTTTTAGAAACTTGAATATTAATATTTTATGAGAATCACTTAAATTTATTTTTAAAAGTATCTCTTCGTGCTAAGAGTATATTATTAAATCAAGGAACCGGTTTTGACGAATCCCGTATTATAATGTTATAATTATTCTGTTTTAGTAAAATTCTAGTTTATCATTTTCTCAGAATGAGGTTTTCCTCTTTCTATTTAAGTATTCATCAAACGTAATATCTTTGATTTCGCAATATTTCAAGACAGTATTTTTGTTTCTTCGATAGTAAATGACGAATATTCTGCAACATTTTAATATAGAATGAGACTAGCGTATATACATGTATGTATATTGCAAAATTATTGATTTGGAAGGGGAATCGTATAAGATTGTGAGCGACTGGCATTTTAAATTCAACTTTCACATAAATCCATATACAGATTTGTTCACGACGTTTTTCTAAATGTTTTTCAATATTAATAAAATATAAAACAGTAACGGGATCTGTTTGTAATTTCGTTTTATTGCGGTTTTTCTTGAGTATTAGATGGGAAAATATGTTTCCAAAATTTTCGTCAATCTGTCTGTCTATCATCACTCCAGAATTTATTTTGATGAAACTGGGTGTATACTATTTACTAGTGTCAAAATATATAAACTAATTTTTATCCGGTCTACGATCGATAAGGTTTCTGTCAAAAACCGACGTTAATGCACGCAAAGCCGCGAGAAAGGCTATATTACTTCAGTCAGTGCCAGCTAGATGTCATCGCTTCGATCAGGTAAGATAAAGTTTCTGTCAAAATTGACATTAACGCGAGGATGTCACGGGTACAGATAAGTAGTAATAATAAATGTGTTGTGTGGTGGAATAATTTTTATGCTGTCGACAATTACAAATTATAACTGAATTTGGATGTTCGAAGTTTATCAGCATAAAGGTAGGGTTGGGTTCCCCACATTAATTTATCTTTGGATGTTTACTCGTCCAAAGTGTTGAAAGAAAGGGGTGGAACTTCAATTGAGGGTCCTTGTTATCGAGACAAAGTGAAATATGTTTTCTACAAAAGGTTATACTTATTTTAATGAAGTTCACTGTTCTAATATTAACAGTGAGAGATGCTTAGTTGAACAAAAATGTCTTAGATTGATTCGAACAATCTTCACTAAACTTATTCAGATCCAAAGGTTCTCATCAATTAATTCATTCATACATGAAAAAAAACAATTTTATGTATCTTTAACAATCATAATATATTAACTTGCTATAAATTTAACAAGAATTTTACAAATCACAAACGTTACTGCAATAACAATTTAAATCAGTTAAACAGACATACTGCTTAACTCAACACATTAAAAAGTTGAAAACCGCTGAAGAGCATTATAATTTACAAATCTCTATCTGTATCAAAATCTCAGATTGGTACTGAACAATTTTTATCAATTATAAAAATGCATAATTAGAGTTAATGTGTAGACCCAGTGTATTAGGCAACCAAAGTTACATGAAAAATTAATCAAAAATAGTGCAATCTCTTTATAAACACACTAGATCACAATAGAAATCAAATTTAGTTAATAATAATGATAAATTACCTTAGTTAAACACAGGTGAGAATAACCCATCTGTGACATAAGAAAAAAAAACAGATGATTTTTACAGGTTAGAATTATCGATCAAAGGAACAGTACAATCTTATTTCAATTAATTAATTAACAAATTCCACCAATTTGTAAAGATTGATGATATACCAAATTGGGGGATACTTCATTCCACTATACATTAGTTTGTTAAAGCCATATTATTTTGATTATCAAATCGCTTGTGCGAATCAAAATATCTTTGATTAATTTTATATTATATTCAATTCCGTTAAAATACAACTACGCCATGAATTGATTGTATATGATTGGCAAAATATATCCAGATTTTATTCCACAATTATTATCATACACGTGGTCGGTGTATTTTTAAAATACAACACTGATCAACAGGTTATATTAAAATATTAAATTTTATATATTAAATTTTATCTATAATTAAACGTAATATCGTAAATGACGCTGCTGACAGCATTAATCATTTATTTTATTTTTATGAAATTTTTATTCTAAAATGGCAGACGGCCATGTTATAAACTCATGCTTATAATTTTCACGCAACATTCATTCATCACTTATATTAGTTCTAAATTATTTACAAATATCTACTTAGCTGTTTTTGATTAATTGAAGATAATTAAAGCTCTGGGGGACTCCGATGGGCGATAATTATCCATAAAACCCCAGCTCGTCCCGAGATATGTGATTCCGTCTCGGCGATACTGGCTGCGAGCTGCGGTTCAAGCAAACTAGAAAGAATCGACATCAAGCCGATCACAAGAGGCACTTGGCAATGATAATGAATTACGTCGCACCGGAATTAAAACGAGCGCGCAACCATAGAGTATGAATATAAATTAGCATTGGCAACCTTAGATAAAGAATATTATCTGTTGTCATGAACTATTCCATGACAGTTGTAGATATGTATTTTAAAGTTATTTGGAAAAAAATATCATACATGTCACATGTTTTTGAATAGTTTAAGCCAATCTTACAATTTTCGGTCCAAGCTTCATCAGAAGAAGAAGGAAGTGGCAAATTTTTATTAAAAATCAGCACAAAATAAAAGTTTCTAATCTATACTAATATTATAAAGCTGAAGAGTTTGTTTGTTTGGCTGAACGCGCTAATCTCAGGAACTACCAGTTCGATTTGAAATTTTTTTTGTTAGATACCCCATTTATTGGCTATAGGAAGGCTATAGGCTATATAATATCACGCTACGACCAATAGGAGCGGAGCATCAGTGAAAAATGTTGCAAAAACGGAAAAAATTATTCCTTTAGAGAGCTTCCGCTGCGTAAACGGTTAAAGTTACGCAAAAATCATGTATGACGGAATTGTTCCCCTTTAAAAGTTCTAAAAAAAAGTCGGCGACAGCATATGTCTATCTTTTAAGGAACTTTTTTTATGGTAATCAAATTTGTTCGTAATTATAATATTCAAGCGAACGAGCGAAGCGAGTGAGTAGTGTATTGCATCTGGGCTTTCTTAGCACCCGGGCGAAGCCGGACGGGTACCGCTAGTATAATATAAATATCTAGTTTTATTTGTTTATAGACGAATTCGAACCGGGCGATACAACGTGACACGATGTGATAGTTTTATATAGGTATAGTCGATTCTCATATTATATAGCGGCGTGCGACGCGACACGGCATGGCAGTGACGAATGTGATGCTTTCGAAGAAAACAAGCCTCAACTGAGAAATGACGACGAGTAAGAAGTGTTTGCCTTGACGGTTCTATTGGAAATCCTCACTAGACTGTGCGAGCGACTACAATGCTCTCTAAAACCGTTGAATTTTGTCGCGTCGCGCCGATTTTGTGATAATTGCTGCGTTTGAAAATACGTACATTTTTGGAAGCAGCATTTTGTCACATCTGGTCGTGTCGTGTCTCTTGTCTCTTGGCTTTATTTTTGTAGCCATAAAACAAAACCACCAATTAGGAATTTGTGGTACCATAGGATTAATTAATCATATCTCAGTTAATTTAGAGATCAAATTTTGATATTTTTCTACAAAAAAACAAGACTTTCTTTATATCCTATGGTCGCTCGAAAGTAAAAAAGAAAACGCGACCGTGGGTGTTTTGGGTCTGACAACGGGAATGAAAGAAATAAAAATCATTTTTGTCACACCCCCTATAAAATAGCTGCTTTACATGCATGCATGTATGTATGTATGCATATAAAGTGATTTTTCATAGGCCGACGGGCGGGAACGTATCTTTCCTACACTAGTGTGGAAAAGTTAAATTCAATAGTAATTAAAATATTTTTTCAATTTATTATTTCTAATAATAAATACACAAAATTAATACTTAAATTCAATATTTCATATTACTCCAAGTCGGGCTCGAACCTCGAATCTTGTAGACGATAGCATTTTGCGTATATAACTGCTCGGCCACCCAGTCAGTTGAACGTCAGCGCTTAGCAGATACATACCTATCTACACTATACAATTCCTATACAGACTAGCGACTACCTGTTATCTAACCTCCGTGGAGTTAGCTTCGACGCGACACCTCTTTTTTGCAAGGGGAAGTTTACTTTTCCTATATGCATGTCAAAAGACAGTGTGTGCTTAAGACAACACGGTAGCTTCGATCATCGCTTATTACTTACAAAGCTTCAATATTTTGGTTTTTCTGCCAAAGCAGTTGCTTGGTGTCAAAGTTATTTAACTAATTTTTGTCTATTAGTTAATTATTATACCACCAAATGATTGCTCAAAAATGAAACATGTGGACTTGATTAAATTTTTCATAAACTGAATATTTTTATGAAAAAAATGGAATAGTAGATTATATATCGAGATGCGTAATGGGGTATATTACTGACGAGTAGTGACAGTATGTAAAAACGAGCGTTTTTCATTAGATTATTTTATTAGCAAATATGTGTGAGTGATAATATAAAATAGCCCGGGAGTTCGCGTTGCATTTTAGGTAGTGTTTTTACGCCGATCGATTGTTATCTTTTTCGATAAATCTGGTATGACTAATAAGTAAACCAAGCGTCAGCTGGCGCACCCGCGGTGGGTGTGGGTGTGAGAGGCTGCGAAAGTGGTAAAAAAAATTTTTTTTAAGTAATAGTACGCCGGCTGAAACTTGTTTTTATAAATAGTTGACATCATTATGAGTTGAAAAATAATTGTCAGCTGCATCGTGGAAGGGGATTGTGCGTCAGCTGGTCGCATTAACTTGTAAAAAAGCACGTAAAATATTGCGCATTTCACTTTTTTGCACTGACAGCAGCTAAGACAGCAGCTGAGACAATTTCGTTACCTATAATTTTGATTATATCGCTTCATAATCCTAGGTACCTCACGAAATTTTCTCAGCTGCTGTCAGTGCAAAAAAGTGAAATGCGCAATATTTTACGTGTTTTTTACAAGTTCATGCGACCAGCTGACGCGCAATCCCCCTTCCACGATGCAGCTGACGATTATTTTTCAACTAACAATGATGTCAACTAATTATAAAAACAAGTTTCAGCCGGCGTACTATTACTTCAAAAACATATTTTTACCACTTTCGCAGCCTTTCACACCCAAACCCACCGCTACTTGAGCAGCTGACGGTCGGTTTACTGATTAGTTGTACGAGATCAACTATTGATATCAAAATCAGCCGGCTTACTATGACTTTTTCATTTGCAACGCAAACTCCCGGACTAAAAGAAAGAAAGGCTCTTGCATTATTTTCATATTATTTTACATGTAAGTACCATCATTTGTTTCATGGTATATTCATTTTTTTTCAGTGTTCCTTTGTCACGCGTTTTTATGTTTCCAACTCAACACATTTCTTTCATGTTTCGCTCTATTTGTAAGCGTGCAAAGCTCGAAATGTCAACGAGGATTTTAAAAGTTTTATTCCGTAAAATAAGCTCTTCGCATCGACTATACTTTGTTCAACCTCTGTTCAGTATTGCTTTTTAGTATAGTTTGTTCACTCTTATCATTCTCTCGAGGAGGACAAAATTTTTCGCATAATGTGAGGATGCCTTTTCACTCTTATTCAGTTATTTTTTTCTCAAGTTCATTTACTTTGAACTCACTGTAGATATATAGTAGTTGCGGTAAGAAAAGACAAAAACACCATGTAAAAAAGATATTCATAATGTGAATTATCATTTAAATTTATACCGACACATAAATTTAGATACCTACATATTTTATTGAAGTGAAAATCGAAATATCCAAAATTAAAAAAAATTAAAAACGAAAAATGTTTGGTGGAAAGTATTTTCTTTATAATGATAATATTCCATCAAAACCGATAATAATATATTATTAAGGTGTTTTAAATGAAAGCTGTAGTTGAAAAACTTCTTTTGTATTTGTAATCACGCATTGAGTTTTCTCTTTTAACAATAAAATCTGAACTCATTTACATTTTTCAACTGTATTTTGTTGTAGTGTTGCAAACAAATACATTTATATATATTTCATCCTTATGCAAGTGTTAATTTAATAATTAAAAGCCGTGTGGTTAATCTACTATCTAAGAAAGTAATTTGTAATTAGATAGTTTAGACTACCTATGCTCATTTACATTTATTAGTTAAGGAAAATGTAGAATAATTATTTCAAAAATTCTAAGCCCGACCGTTTTTAATTTTAGATTTGCTTTTATGCTTGATTTCTTGATTTCTATACGACTTTGAAAGTAGATTTAAGATAAAAGTACTTTAAGAATTTAGTTAAAATTGAAATTTTACGTGGTTTCCATGGTAAGTGGTTTACATGGCAATTCAGTGCTAAAAGTATTTTTATTTCAAGGTAGTTGCCTTGGTACTGTCAACGCTAAAAGATTTGAGTTTACAACTCTACACATCAACTTTTGAAGGCTCGATTAAGTAACGACAGAGACCTAAACTTTCAAATTATACTGTACCACACACACACACAAACACACACGAATACGTGTGTTACAAGTCGAGTAATAATTATTAAAATTCAGTTCTTTTTTTGTCATTTCTTGTTATTGTATTTCTAAAACTAGGTGAAAAACACTTCTACTAATAAAATAACGAAATGCTTAAATCTAACCATATTAAACGAAGCTCACAGAATTCTGAAGCGATGATCTCAGAAACCACTGAACCGTTTTAAATAGATAGATAGATAGATAGATAGATTTATTTTGCACTATACAAAACAATTTTGAAAAGTGACGTCATACAAAATTACTGTACAAGTTATGACTAAAAAAATTATCAATTAGATTTAAAAAAAAAATTTAAATATAATTTCTTCGCCGTTATTTGTAATCGTGAAGACCACAAACCTAACAAATAATATGTAAATGCGACCAGAGGAAATCAACATTGGCTACTTTTCGTCATTTTGGACTAAAAAAAAAAAGAAAAAATGTTTCTTGCTCTGCACAATGAGACATATTCAGAGACACCATATGGCTATCTTCGAAAATTTTATTTTTTGAGAACAATAGGTATAAACATAGGTAAAAACAAATTAAACTCGCATATACTAAGTAGGTATGTGAGTATTTTCAAACTGAATTTTTCAATTAATAAAATTAATATCCGATACTATATTTCGTAGTTTGTTATGACTGCAGATATGTTATTTTTTCTATTTTTGAATTCAACCAACAAAATATCCAACTTTGATGATTTTACGACAAATAATTAAATTGAAAAGAATTAAATTTAAAATTTGTAAGACCATTTTCATGTAAAACTAATTTTCTTATACCTACCTAATAAGAAAGTAGTCTTACAAATAGAATATTCTTGAGTTGAAACGCTCTCGTTGTTATAAACATTAATTTAATAAAGTGCTTCGTTAATTTCAAGTCGATATCGGATTACACAAAAATAATTATAGTAATGAAGACTCATTAAATTAATGCTGCTGTATTTAAGCGGAACGCAAGCGTAAGTATACGATAAATATTTTGGTAGAAAATATAATATTGTACCTACAATTTAAATTTTACTGACTAAATTATCTCAACTATGTCATAACCTTTAGCATATTTTACTTTTTCATCTTTATTTTTAACCAATTTTGCTTTTGATAGTTATAGATTAATTTATTTTATTTTAGATATAATATAATAAAAAGTAAAAAAAATGTAAACACACTTTTTTAGATATCAGAGAAGATTTTTCCACCATATATATAACGGAACATGGAAGTAAAATGTTTAAATGGAAATTAAAACAAGCCGTGAGGTGGGTCGTTTATTAGGACTAAAGTGCGACCCTTGAGGTCCACACGACGAACTTCCCAGTTTGATAAATATTTAATAATAATAATAATTAAATTAGATATTACACAGAAAAGTAATCATTTTTATCATTAAAACATCAATAATTAAAAAAAAAAAAAAAAAAAAAAAAAAAAACGGCTGAACCGATTTTTATAAAATTTATGTCGGATCAAAATGACGTTAACACGCCTCGATTGACGCCCTTACGAAGTCGATATAATTTTTTATTCGCGAGATATTGTGTAAAATATACTTTTTTGGAGGTTATTCGCTTAAGAAAAAAGAACGGCTGAACCGATTTTAAAAAAATTCCTTTCAGATCATATTTACGTTCATACGCGTCGATTGGCACCCCAACGTAGTCGATATCATTTTTCGTTCTCGAGATTTCGTCTTAGAAAGAAATGGACACATACATACGTACGTACGTACGTACATACGTACACACACACACACACAGACATCTTTCTAAAAGTAGTGTAAAAATAGTGTAGTGACCTTGAAACATAAAATTTTTTTTTCCTTTTTGATTTCGATTTTCGGACCCATTACAATAACTTCCAATGGGAAGTTAAAAAATCTTAGTGAAATTCTAAGTTCCACTTATGCTACAATATTCGTATTTAAATTTTAAATTCCTCAAACGGTTGGAATATTTTTGAAGCAGCCTGCCAGCTTCTATGCATTTTTTACATCAGATTTTGGCGACTTGAATAAATACTTACGATGAATCAGAGACAAGAATGCTGCAAGCGTTCGTCGTATCAGTTGATTTGAATCATACTCTTTCTATCCCCAGTTTGTCGTTTAGAGCTGTCGTTCAGTGAATAGAAACGTAATTTTTATTTGATTGCACACAGAGAGCCCAAAGCAATGTACATGTATGATGTATTTATGTACTATAATTGCACATTCAAACTTTCAGTCCTGTATTACATGAAACCATTCTTGGATGAGAGATGGCACTCGATAGATTAGTAGTCTATGGAAAACTTAGAATCTCTCGTCTCACTTTATTCCTTCTAACAATAATTTTTGACACTCTGAAATGGGACAAAGTTTTTTGGGAAGAAAATATACCTACCAAGGTTTTAGATTGGAGGGATATCGTTGTTGTTCTGTAAAGGCTCATCTGCTATAGACCTTCAATTGAAGGTTTTAATGGAAGAAATAGTGAAAATATCGATTGGATTTTCAAATACTTAATAATAATAAATTGATATTGATGTTTATAAAATCATTAAATACTGATAATGATATTATCAAAAAAGTAATAATAAATGAATTGGTACTAGGTTTAAATGCTAGTAGGTAGCCATAAATTATAATAATAAAAAAATAATTGGGTGAATATATCTTTTTAGAAATTTTAGAACCTTAACCCATTAGTTTAGTTATGTTAATCTGTATCAAATAGATTTAAAATGCTATTCTGTAGTAGTTTGGTCACGCCTGCAGTCTCCACAGACGTATCGCCAGAATATAGGGCGTTAACCAAGTACCGGTTCTACGTTTATAAAGTGATACTGCACTAAAATATCTTTCGTTCGAAGGAGGATTTTCCAATATATATATTTCTCATTTTTATTGTTAAACCATAAAAGTTATTTTATGTAAAAATACGTATCCTATTCGCATTACATGCCAGTTTATTGCTCTTATATAACGCGATTTTTATCGAAATTGCACCTGATATAACAATAATTCTCATACAACGAGAACACATTCTTCGTGGCATTTGCAAACCAAAACTAATTGTTATTCTGTCGTTGAATTACAACGAATTTCATTAGAAATGTTTACGTAACAAATTGTGTCCATCAATCTATAAATATTATAAAACGCAGCGTCTCTCAGACACAAGCGACTAGGCCCTGCTGTTAGGGTCTATTCTGGTTAGTCGAATACCCCATCTTGATGTCGTTTGACACACGCACACACACCTAAACGAATGTAACAACTAACTAGTGAACTCTGTATACTAATATGGATAGTTGATAGCGATTAAAAAATGGGTTTTGTATGTGGAGAATGTTCAAACACATATTCTTCAAGACAGGCATTAATGTTCACAAAATTAGAATGAAAACTTCAGGTAAGACAATCTAATTCTTTCTATAAAAGTCGATCAATTTTTTGACATTTCAAAATAAAACCTAAATTAATATTATTATTTGAGATATTAGGATGTCCAACATTTATGCAGTAACAGTGTTCTTGAGAAATTGGAATGGAAAAATAAATTTTAATTAAGTTTTATTTTGAAATGTCAGAAAATTGATCGACTTTTATAGAAAGAATTAGTTATAATAGCTGCCCGACCCGGTTTTGCCCGGACTGAATCCAAGTTGGATTGGAATCAAGTTTATATCGATTTCAATTAAAAAAGCGGTATAAAATATAATATTTTACCCAATAATATATTTTTTGAGTATATGTAGATTATAATGTAAATAAATAAATCTAATAATTTCAAAAATCGACATAAACTTGATTTCAGTTAAACTTGGATTCAATTCGATTGGTAGATACGCGAGTGAAGCTGGGCCGGGCAGCTACACACTTTCCCTACACCACCAATAGATATAGTAAGTAATCACTGTATTCTTGGATTGCAAATTTAGAGGATCTATTTATGTTATCAGTGATATGTAAATAGATCCTCTATCCTTTTCCAAGAATATAGCGATTACTATACCTGTTGGTGGGAATGACTTATAGTGTCTATAATAACACAAACGCATTCTATTATTTTATATTAGCTTTTGTGAGAGGCTTCCATCGCGTGAACTTCGATTCTTCTCGCAGGTTTGCTCGAGTTTAACTCGAGCGTAACGAAGTAAAAAGTAATCTGTACTTACCAAATTTTATAAAAATCAGTTTAATCGATTAAGAGTGAGATAAACAGACACAACAAACATTTCGGATAAGCTCTTTTTTTAGGCGTCATACAACACATCCGAAAACACGAAGAGATCCGCAAGGAAACAAAGATCCTATAATAATTTTATATCATAGTATCCATGTGGAAAATTACCAGAACATTTAAAAATAAACACCAAGCAATCCCTCCCCTGATTGATAAAAATAAAAAATATGTATATGACGATTTAAACAAAGCTGAATTACTAGCTGACAATTTCAAAAAACAAAATGAATTAACAGTAGACCTAAGTACAATAAATCACATGCATACAATTAATAGATGTTTAAAAAGATACTTCCTAAATGTAGAAAGTAAACACGTAAATGTAAAACTCACTACTCCAACAGAAGTAAAAAGTATTATTAAAAACCTGAAAGTACGTAAATCTCCCGGATTTGATGGAATCCAAACTGCTCTGTTAAAAAATTTGTCAAAAAAAGCAATTGTATACCTGACGAAAATTATTAACCACATACTTATGCATGCTCATTTCCCAGAGGCCTGGAAATGCGCAAAAATAATTGCTATTTTCAAACAAGGAAAAAATCCGGAGTCCCCTGAAAATTATCGACCTATAAGTTTACTTAGCGCGCTTAGCAAAATAGCAGAAAAAGTTATTGCAATTAGATTAGTTAAATTTTTAAAAGACAATAATATATTAATCAACGAGCAGTTTGGATTCCGACAAAATCATTCTTGCACAAGTCAGCTGGCTAGAGTAGTTGATCATATAACTAGAAACTTTAACGCAAAAAAACATACAGGTATGGTTTTGTTAGACATTGAAAAAGCATTTGATACGGTGTGGCATAACGCGCTAATATACAAGATGATACATTTTAACATTCCTAAATATCTCATATGTCTAACAAAATCATATCTGCGTAATAGAACCTTTCAAATTACGATTAATGATAAAGTATCTACGTCCAGAATTGCTTCCGCCGGTGTCCCACAAGGATCCATTCTCGGTCCAATTCTTTTTCTACTATATATAAACGATATTCCAAAACTAACAGATACTAACCTATCTTTATTTGCTGACGACACGGCAATCTATACGAGTTCTTATCGCATAGATACCGTAACAAATAGACTAGAAAAGGCCACAACAAAAATATTCAAATATTTCCACAAATGGAAGATTAAACCTAATATTGCCAAAACAAATGCAATTATCTTCACTAAAAGAAGACCAAATATAACTAATAAAATTAAAATAAATAATACTGATATCGAATGGTCTCGACAAGTAAGATACTTGGGATTGCATCTAGACAGAGGACTGACCTTCACTTATCATACCAGAAATACAGTAAATAAAGCCCTAGGTACCATGTCAATCCTTTTCTCACTTTTTAACAATAGATCTAAACTAAGTATAAACAATAAAATGCTCATATATAAATTAGTAATTAGATCTTTATTAACTTACGCAGCACCTGTCTGGAGTTACATCAGTAAATCTAATATAAAAAGCTTGCAAATTATACAGAACAAGTGCTTGAGAATAGCAGGTGACTATCCTAGATGGACACCCATTCCCAAATTACATCAAGAATTAAATATAGAATATATTGAATCATTTATAAAGTACTTAACTAAGAAATTTTTCTCGAAAATTGAACTGGCTGATAATGCTTTGATATCATCAATAGGTAATTATCAAAACAATAATAAACATAAACATAAAATGATTAAACACATATTATAGTAAAACATCAAGTTTAGCCACCTGCAATCTCTTGTTTTATTGAATAGGTTTTTAAAGTGTTTTTTTCCTAATTAAATAATAAAGTTGCTATATGCATAACACCCGTTATTGTCAAAAAAAAAAAAGAGAAGAGCGCGGGTTAAAGTTTAAACTGGAACCGCCATGTCAAAATATTATGTATTGTATTATGTTTTTATTTGATGACAATAAATCTTTTATATATATATATATATATATATATATCATAGTATCATAACAGACGAATTTTTGAAAGCATGATTTATGCAGGACGCGCACTCAATCGACTTGATTGAGCTCAGAACTACACGGAACAACCAATAATTTTAGATAACAAGAATAAATAAAAATCCTAAATAGGTACAGTGTAATCTCGATATGCATACAATATTATTTGTTGTAAATTAAATTGCATAAAAATTCTTTATAATTTTTCAATTGTAGGAGACTGTACGTATATTGTTTATGGGACACGGAATAAAAACAATCTGTTAAATGATTAAAGCGAAGTGAAGTTCGTATTTCGGTTCTCAATTGAAAATATCAAATTGATAGCAATTATTTTACAAAAATAATGGCGGGTTCTTGAAATTTATGGATAAAAATAGATTTACCAATTTAAGTTAATACTCTATATTTTATGGAATTCTTCCATTATTTGCTTGCAACTTTTTGAATAGGTAGAAAATATGAAAATAATCAAGTTTTTAATAGTTTTAATTAACATCGTACGAGCTATGGATTCTATGCATTCTCAGTTTCCCCAAATTTGAAACCATTAAAAAATATGGTGTCACTTGAAATATTTGTGAGCACCGCGCCGTGCAACGATTCAACACATAGGTATGTCAAGTTGTGTTCAATTTCAATCTCCAAATGCGTGGAAATTTTTGGCGTGGACATATCCGGTGGTCAAAAATGTTTAAAAGCTGGAAACCATTATTTACCTGCCTATTTTAATAATAATAAAAACTTTTTAATTAATAATAAATAATTAAACCGCAAAGTTTTATTTAATATTGTTAAAATTCATATCCTTATATAATATTGATAAACAGTAAAAAAATAATTAAGTAATTAATTTTGAATATGTATTAGTAGTTGATTGAGGATGTGTGTGGTATTGTTACGATATGGTAGACTAAACATAATATAAAATACCTAACATTAATGTATGTGACAGAATTAAGTGAGAAAATAAACGAGGGACTAATAGAACTTTATTTACTACAAACGCAAAAGGGTTTTTCACAACGCCGCTATTGAAAATTCGATTTTCGGTACCTGTTTAGCGGATTGAAACACTAGGTATACAATACGTACTGTTGTGAACAGTACGAATTGTGTATGCGTACCTACTGTTCACAAGATCGCAGGTTCGGCTTCAGCTGGAGTAAAGTGAAATATTAAAGTTGTTGCATTTTTCTTTATTTATTATTAAAAATAATAAATTGAAGAAAAAAATTAAACCAAAATTGAATTTTAACACGGCACTCCGCTAGCCACACGGCTACAACTCTGTATGCATGTGAGAACTTACAGAGGCTACTTATAATACAATATACATAATTATACATTCACTGTTACCAACTATTCATTATTGAAGTTAAGTTTGCTACACAAGTAAAATGTTAAAACTGTTGAAAATACTGGAAATGAAGACAAAAGCAGCTATTTTAAAGGGTGTATGACAAAAAATACAGTGTGTATACCTAGGGTGCAATGCTTTTGTGACATTATTGTTACAAAACTGTCTTCTGAGTTGGCGGAATAAATATTTATTTACAATAATTAAAAATACAACAACGATAAATGCAATAACGAAAAGTCGGTTTTAACAATAAAAAAACTTAAATGGTAATTATTGAACTAAATGAGCCACTTAAATAACACTTAACAAATAACTATATATACAAGGATTATTTATCTGTAATTATTTATGTCACTGTATTTTATATCAGATTTATTTCTAACGTTTATTTATGTCGGTCATTTACTCAGTTACTTCAGTAGGTACTATTTATTTACATCCACTCCACTATTTATATCACTGTACTGACTGATTCGACCGTTGACTGACTCACCATTCACTGCTTACCGATTGCGTGACACCCGACTGATCCATTCAATACGTACCGGCTTGTTTATATACCCTGCGCGGCCCAGCCTAGTACGTTCTCGCGTTCTCTGGAACATTCCGGAAGTTTCTCGTTGTTCAGTATGCAGACCCCCGTTTCTCAGAACTGTTGCCCGCCGTTCATATACGGGATGATCCGTAACATTATGTTAAACTCGTGTTTATAGTCGCCACTAAACGAGATGTACCACAATTGCACTGGCGCCCTTATAAAAATTCTCCGGAATTTTAATTCCACTTATGGCACAATACCTATGTAACCCAACTTTGAAAAATAATAATAATTATAAAAATCATTTAAATAGTTATTTTCATAATAATATGAATGGTATACATATAATATTATTATTAGAATAAATATTGCACGGTATCCATGCTTAATGTTATGGAATGGAAAAAAAATAATTAAAAATATCGAAAGTTTTTCTTCTACAAAATTCAAACAATCGAACCTGATTGTTACTTATAGTTGAAGAACGTAGGATTGATGGACATTGGACACACACTAATAGATTTATAAATTAATTTATAAACATTTCCAGTTTCCTAAATTCCTTTATTTTTTAAACCTCTTGATTGATCATTTAGTTCAATGCCACATTTTTAACTAATTATTTTAAAGGGAAAATTTAATATATGCAATGAGCTGCAATAGAAAATTCATAGTAGCGTCATTATAAACAACGGTGTTTCAACAATGTCGGTTATTTTATTTATTAATTTGATTTGTGACGTTATTTACGATATTCCTTCTGTTTCTTCTCCACTCTATGATACCTAAAGCTAAACACATGGTCCTTCAACCAGTCGACTAAATTGCGTCATCTAACCAACCGATAATTGAATCAGACACGCAACGCTGCCGTAGCAAAAGTACATTTTACAGGGTTGTATTCGTGTTATGGCTAATTTATAACAGTTAGTGATCAGATTTGCGCATTCCTAAAATTGTAAAATGTTACTGAAGAATAGATTTTTGAACTTTGAAAACTATAAACGCGATTCGCCGTAGGTATCGCAATATCTATCGTGGTCACGATACTAATCTACCTTAATCTTTAAAAGTAATCTATATCGCGATAATGGCCTTTGATGCTGAAAAAAAATAATACTTTTTTATAAAACGAAGTAAATATTCAGATGTGAAGTGGATTATAAGATCGTTTTGATGCTTTTTTTTTTGTTACATATCTACGATTACCTATAGTCCAAAATTATCATTTTACTTTTTATATAATTGCATGTATAAAAGTACCATCCTAGCATACTTTATTAGTAACTAATGCTTTTGTGTAAATGATAATGTAGGTTCACTAGTAAAACAAAAAATCTCATTATTTTCAGTTACGATGATAAAATGTTTAAAATATTGAAGTTATGTTCAGAGTTCAGAATGAAAACAATGTTCAAAGTAAGGCGACACATAATCCTAGATACCATTTAAATTTTAAGCAATATGGCGTTCTGAGGTCCGACCCAAGGATTGAATCTTGAATTAGTATTTTGATTTATATAGAAACTCCCGATAATATAAGGGCGGGCACGTTTGGTGGCATTATAATTTGCATCTAATAATAATCTTTCATTTGATTGTCAGTATATTTGTATATCTGTGGCCAAAAGGAAAAACCAGTTGATATGTGAAATTTTTGCTACCTTTTTTTACTACCTACTTCAAATAGATTTTTTAAACTTTATTCTGTTTATAAGCACTGTAAAAAAGTTTAGACTAAACTGCATGTAAAACTTGCTTATTATCATTTATTAGGTCACCTGGAGTCCAAATGAACTTGCAAAAAATTTGGGTACTGCCGCTTCCTCCTTAAATGAACTGGATGATTCATTAATCTTATGTTAAACTATTCTATTACGCACATAAATTTGGAATAATCAAGATAAAAATAAAAATAGGAAGAAATCCTTTCCAAAAATTTTTTTTATTTTTTTTAAAATCATTTATTAAGCGCTTTCGGAACTTAGTCCATCTTCAGAATAACAAGAGATTTTTTATATTAAAAATCTCGAAAATAATCACAAATTAAAACAAATATTTTAAAAATAATATTACCGAGTAAATATCAGGCTTGCTGCCCTCAATGAACTGACTAACAAAAAATAATAAAAAATAATAAAACCAGATGTAACCTCTATTGTCCTTGAGGAAACAACATTTTTATAAATTGTAGTGATTAATACTATTTCGATAAAATTTTTGTTTAATGTTACAAAACCATTGTCGTTGAGAAATTTTGTGGTGTTATTAATGTAATTTTCTGTATGCATAATGACTAAACAATTACCTTTGTCTGCTTTATTAATAATTAAATCATTTTCTCTTAATTTGGTAGTAATATTGCTGAATTAAGAGAATTAAGAGAAAATGATTTAATTATTAATAAAGCAGACAAAGGTAATTGTTTAGTCATTATGCATACAGAAAATTACATTAATAACACCACAAAATTTCTCAACGACAATGGTTTTGTAACATTAAACAAAAACCCCAACAATTTACTCTTGAATAAAGTAAAGTGTTTCTCAAAAAAATTCAAAGAATTAAATTTCAAAAATTTAGTACCTATGAATTTCTCCACTCCTAAATTATACAGTTTGCCCAAGATTCATAAAAATATTGCCTCAATTAGACCAATTGTCTCACAAATTAATTGTATAACCAATAAATTGGCAGAATGGTGGATTGTCAACTTCTATAAAGTTACTAATTATAAATCTACATTATCTATA
This sequence comes from Mongoloraphidia duomilia, assembly GCA_039654895.1. Lineage (NCBI taxonomy): Eukaryota > Metazoa > Arthropoda > Insecta > Raphidioptera > Raphidiidae > Mongoloraphidia > Mongoloraphidia duomilia. The sequence continues at coordinate 25,950,007 of CM077516.1, read as the reverse complement.
GAAAATTCCAATGAATTAATTAAGGACTTACTGAATAAACATATACCTAATACTGCAATTTTAGTCAGTTTTGGTGTTATCATCACTGATATAATAAATAACTGCAAAGGCTCACAGAACATTAAATTAGCCTTATTAGAGTCCTTGAATATTTTATTGGAACAAAATTATTTCCAATTTAACAACACTTTGTACAGACAATCAGATGGCTTGGCAATGGGTTCTAAGTTATCACCTCTGTTAGCCAATATTTTTATGGATCATTTGGAATCTCTCATATTTACAGACCCTAATAATTCACATATCAAAAACATTTTATATTGGAGACGATTTGTTGACGATATTTTTGTCATTTACAACGGCTCCCTCAGCGAAGTGACTGATTTATTAAATGGTCTGAATACTTATAACCATAAATTACAGTTTACTTTAGAAGTGGAATCAAATAAAAGCTTAAATTTTCTAGATTTAGCTATTTCTCATAATAACTATGGCTTTATTGAATTTAAAATTTTTCGAAAACAGACACACACAAATCACTGCATACCATTTTCTTCGAATCATCCAATAGAACATAAAAACGCATTTTTTAATAGTGCTTTTCATAGACTCTTTAATTACCCCTTGAAGAAACAAAATTTTTTAATTGAATTGAAAACTATTATCCAGATAGGCACCGACAATGACTTTCCAATTGATTTCATCAAAAAAATATATAACAGATTTCTTTTTAAAAATCACATAAGTTCAAACAGTACATTAATTTATTCAGAAACATCTCTAAATTCCACATTTTATTCATTACCGATTTTCAACAATAATTGTTATAGTCTAAAGAATATATTTAAACGTTACAATATTAAGATTTCTTTCAAAAATTCTCAGACACTACAAAAATCTCTAGTGAAAATTAAAGATAATGACGACATTTTGGAACATTGCGGTGTTTATCGGTTATTTTGTGAATGCGGAGCAAGTTACATAGGCCAAACCGGTAGAAATTTCCGTACTAGGTTTAAAGAACACATTGTAGATTTAAAGAATATCTATAACCACAAATCCAGCTTCGCTTCACATTTAACAAATGAAAATCACAATTATGATCCCCACAATTATTTTCAAATTTTAGAAACCAAACATAAATCTAGCCTTTTAAATGAATTAGAAAAATTTCATATAGTTTTAGATGTCATCAAATCAGAGCCACATAAAAATCTTAACATAATTATGGATGATTTAGATAATAACAAATTTTATCGAAATAGTATTAATCACTACAATTTATAAAAATGTTGTTTCCTCAAGGACAATAGAGGTTACATCTGGTTTTATTATTTTTTATTATTTTTTGTCAGTCAGTTCATTGAGGGCAGCAAGCCTGATATTTACTCGGTAATATTATTTTTAAAAAATTTTTGTTTTAATTTGTGATTATTTTCGAGATTTTTAATATAAAAAATCTCTTGTTATTCTGAAGATGGACTAAGTTCCGAAAGCGCTTAATAAATGATTTTAAAAAAATAAAAAAAATTTTTGGAAAGGATTTCTTCCTATTTTTATTTTTATTTTTAATCTTATGTTAGATTTTTGGTCACAGGACACAGATATATTCGTTGGATTCAGTATATTTACTGTTTATAGAAATATTTTCATGTCGCTCTATCCTATTCTCCTCTTTTCGAAAATGCATTCGAGTGGATACGGCTCTACTTAGATGGAACAATCAATATAAATGTAATGTGCGCATTATGCTAACAGGGATCATTCGATCATTTCTTGATCACTGAACACATCCAATGGAAACAACACTGCATTAGTTACCTACTGCTCTGCTACTAGGTTCTTACTTTCTGTCTGATAGGGTTACCAACTATTTAATGTTGCCAGCTAAGTGCAGACTTTCCGAAATAAAGTTTCTACCTGAACAAGCTTTCTTATTTTAATAATTAAGATAACTTTGTATCTCACTAATTTTGCTATCATTTGTAGTCCAAGAGTTCAAAGATTTTAAGTTCATCGACTGCTAGGGTTATTTTCGGGTTATGTGTATATTTTCGATTAATTATTATCAATCCTTACATATAAATAAAATTGAAGTATGTCTGTCTGTACGGGCTAATCTTCGAAACTACTGAACCGATTCTAAAAATTCTTTCACTAATAGAAAGCTACACTATCCCTGAATGGTGTAGGCTATAATTTATTTTGAAACATTTCTCTCGAGATGGGGGATAATTTTTATGGGATAGTAACTCTGAAATTCTTTTGCCTTCTAGCGTATAGGGGGAATCCTACCAATATTATAAACACCACCAGAATAAATTTGCTTCGCACGGGGAGAATTTCTCGCGGGGGGATAATAAATCATAAATCGAAATATACGTGGGCGATGCCACGGGTAACGGCTAGTCTTTAATAATACATTGAAATCAAATTGATATTTTCACTAGTTCACAGGTTTTAACTTAGGAAGTGGGAGTTTAATCATGCGACGGCATTGCTATGCCCTTGGATACTAATTTCAATGTTTGCTTACTTAGGTGAACTTTTCAATTTTCTTATCTAATTTAGGAGGCCCTAGAGTCACGATATTTGAGAAGCACTGATCAAAGCACATAACTTTATTATACTGCAGTTCCATTGGCAACCTCAATTCTCTGCTACAACTGGCGATTAGTTCGCAGTTATAGCGCAAAAAGTAAAAGTGAAATGAACTTGTGTGAATTAAGAGAGAAATTATACCCACAAAGGTTAATGATTATTCAGAAAGAAATACATAATTAATACTTTTCCAGGAGCGCACTTTGTGTGGATTCACGCGTTCGTTAACAGTCTGTGCTATTTAAAACGCAATATAACATCCCATCAAAAATATTCTTGTAAAGAAAAAAAAGCCAAGTCTCGCAACACTTTCGCCGTAAAAACTTTTGAAATCCCGAAAAGTACCAAGTCAGCCATTCTATTACCTTTGACTATGAAGTTAGCAAATTACTCGATAGTTGTCTTAAAACTACACAGGTAAAATAAAGAATAATTTATAAATAATATTTTATGACTCTAAACTTGTAGTACCTTTTGAACTTGGCAATCACGTGGCGTAGGTGCACTGTGATGAAATATTGTTTTAATTAAAACTTTATCGCACGGTATCATATATCCTGATGTTATGTGATTGCCAAGTTCAAAAGGTACTACAAGTTTACAGTCATAAAATATTATTTATAAATTATTCTTTATTTTACCTGTGTTAGTTTTAAGACAACTATCGAGTAATTTGCTAACTTCATAGTCAAAGGTAATAGAATGGCTGACTTGGTACTTTTCAGGATTTCAAAAGTTTTTACGGCGAAAGTGTTGCGAGACTTGGCTTTTTTTTCTTTACAAGAATATTTTTGATGGGATCTCAGTTCTTTTTGTAAAGTTGGAAAGGGAAAATCACAAATATTTGAATTTTCTCGCTACTTGTACGTGAAACCCAGCCTGCATACCAAATTTCAGCTTTCTCTGACTAAGGACCTATAGAAATCTGCAACACCCCCTTTTAGGGGATGGAGGGGGAAGATCACACATGTTTGAATTTCCTCGTTACTTGTACGCGAAACCTAGCCTGCATACCAAATTTCAGCTTTCTCTGACTAAGGACCTATAGAAATCTGCAACACCCCCTTTTAGGGGTTGGAGGGGGAAGATCACACATGTTTGAATTTCCTCGTTACTTGTACGCGAAACCTAGCCTGCATACCAAATTTCAGCTTTCTCTGACTACGGACTTATAGCCTATAATAATAGAAATATGCACCACCCCCTTTTAGGGGTTGGGGGGGGGAAACATAGATTTGTTAATTTTCTCGTTACTTGTACGCGAAGCCCAGCCTGCATACCAAATTTCAGCTTCCTCTGACTAAGGACCTATAGAAATCTGCAACACCCCCTTTTAGGGGTTGAAGGGGGAAGATCACACATGTTTGAATTTCCTCGTTACTTGTACGCGAAACCTAGCCTGCATACCAAATTTCAGCTTTCTCTGACTAAGGACCTATAGAAATCTGCAACACCCCCTTTTAGGGGATGGAGGGGGAAGATCACACATGTTTGAATTTCCTCGTTACTTGTACGCGAAACCTAGCCTGCATACCAAATTTCAGCTTTCTCTGACTACGGACTTATAGCCTATAATAATAGAAATATGCACCACCCCCTTTTAGGGGTTGGGGGGGGGGAACATAGATTTGTTAATTTTCTCGTTACTTGTACGCGAAGCCCAGCCTGCATACCAAATTTCAGCTTCCTCTGACTAAGGACCTATAGAAATCTGCAACACCCCCTTTTAGGGGTTGAAGGGGGAAGATCACACATGTTTGAATTTCCTCGTTACTTGTACGTGAAACCTAGCCTGCATACCAAATTTCAGCTTTCTCTGACTACGGACTTAGCCTATAATAATAGAAATATGCACCACCCCCTTTTAGAGGTTGGAGGGGGAAAAACACAGATATTGGAATTTTCTCGTTACTTGTACGTGAAATCCAGCCTGCATACCAAATTTCAGCTTTCTAGGACTACTGGAAGTGCCCTAGCTTTTTGATGAACGCTATGTCAGTGAGTGAGTGAGTGATGACAAAATAGACAATTTTGAGGGTTGAAATTTTCTGAACTATATTTATTAGAAACTTGTAATTTGGGGAATTAGTTAAGACTGTTAGGTACAATCTCTAGCGAAATTTTCAGCCTTCTGCTTGCATTTGTAACAGAGATATAGAAAGTTGAAAAGTGTCTTGAGTTGCTTCGAGAAAAGGTATACACGGTAGCGGCCGTCTGTAGTTTGCTCGACTTGGCGGGGACCACTGACGTGGCCCCAGTTTTATATCAACTTTTTAAATAGGTATGTACCACCCAAAAATGGAATTGATTGAAAATTCATTCAGGTGAATAGTTATACAAGGTGGCGCAGAGCCAACTGACGAGTTAAAATTAAAAATAAAAACAATTAAGGGGGTACTTAAATTAAATCTCGATTAAATCTTTCACATGGTCAAACTAGCAGGTTACATCACGTTATTATTATCAGTCTAAAATGTAAATGGATTGGTGCATACAAGAGCTATACGGTTTTTTTACGAAACTAAGTTGCAGTTGTCAAGACGCAACGCAATTTTTGTATTCATTTTAATGTTTTCGTTCGTGGCCTGCATGCAATGTATACTTACATACACACACATACACACACATACACATACATACTATTTTTTCAAAATAACTTAGACTTCTTTAGCTGACCGATTTTTAAAATATAATCACTTTTTGCGCTCGAAAAACTGCGTCGAATGCTATAATTCCGATCCCAATCGGTTGATTCGTTCAAGAGATATCGTTGTCGAAAAATTGTCAAAAAAGTGTTTTTTTTTTCAAATTAACTTTTAGATTTTTTGACCGATCGATTTTTAAAAACTAATCGCTTTTTACGCTCGAAAAACTGCGTCGAACTCTACAAACCCGATCATCTGTTGATTCGTTCAAGAAATATCGTTGTCGAAAAGTTTTCAAATAATTAGTGTTTTTTCAAAATAATTTTTTTGATTTTTGAAACGAATCAACCAATTTGAATTATTTTTGCGGTGATCGAAAGGGTTTATCAAAACTTAGATCTAATTAGATTTTGAAGCTGATCAGTCAAATAATTTCAAAGCTAGGTACCTATATGAAAAAAAATTAAAAACATTTTTTTTCTTAAGTTTTTGTCACATAACTCCTAAACTACACAACTGATTGGTCTCTAAATTTATTTAGATTGAGTCTTGAATATCTCTTTCGATTGCCGAAAGGTTTACCAAAATAAGTCGATTAGTTTAAAAGATAATTGCACAGTTAACATTTCTTTTTTGTCGAGGTCGAAGACAGGGGAAAGTTTCAGGGATGGCCTGTAGAGCCAAGTGTTTTTCAAATTTTTTATTTTCTATAGATATAAAATTTATAATCCTGTTTTATTTGCAGTACAATATAATTATTATCATCACTGTTAGTACAAATACAAAAATGAATGTAAATTTGATATTTCATTCTGTATTTTCATTTTAGATTACATAAATAAATTACAATAAAAAAAAGTAAAATAAATGTATAGAAACATTAATAATTTTATAATAGGGCGGAAGTTACTATATGCACATAAAATTGACACATGTTTGATGAACTTAAAAGATATATTAGTGGCGTCTATCAATGCTTCTATTTTTTGCCAAGATTTATATTATGACGCTGAATTTCAGAGTAGAAAAATTGCACTTTCAATAAGTCATGTCTTTTAAGCAGTTTGTATTCAGGCCGCGTGATGTAGTGCATATAGCGTCACAACGTTTTTGGCTGCTTTTCAGTTTATACGGACAAAAAAAAATTGGTAACGTTTTTTGATGCTTTTCTATTACGAAATAGGAATTCCAAATTATTTCCTTGTTTGGGCATATTTTTGTCTAAAATCGAGATACACTACAAAATATAGGGTCGAAAAATCGTGTCCGAAATAAGGTTAGACTTTGCTTTTACTACACCTAAAACGTAATGCAAAGTAATTTTCCGCATGGTGAGTACGTTCGTGTATCTGTGAAATTTCTTTCGTTCACAATAACTTCAGCAAAAATTTGAATTAGATATGTTTTTCTCAGTAATAATTTTTCTAGACCTATTGATTTTGGCGCTAATCGAATCAGTGGTTTTGGAAATATTCTTTATTTTGTGCATAGGTATTTTATATTTATAACAATAATTATTAATCTGGCAACTTCCACTGAAATTTCACATACTAAAAATAATTTTGAAAAATTACTTTGGGACATAGAAATCATGTATAGTTCTTCATATCGATTCGATAAATTAAAACGTTTTCCATACAACGAAAATACGAAATGATTCCGTAACCTATTTTGCTTATTACTGAATTTGTACTTGTGTTGTGCTAGTCAAGTGATGGTTGAATGATGATGTATTCTAACACATAGAATGTGTATTTGATGTAAGGTTTATCGTATTGGGATTAGCGATATTATATAGATATTTCTTTGTCAGTTGCAGACGCAGTTGTATGTAATCTTACTTTGCTGAACTTTGTGATTAAGTTCGCAGCGGCAGCCGTTGCCACAAGTTGGTAACATCAGCAAGCGCAACGCTTAAGGCCGGTTATAGCAACCATAATTCGCTGTTTCGCGTTCGTACGTATGAACAGACGCTGTTCAATAAACGTGATAAGGAAGGAGCCTGTACATGAAAAAAATATTTTAGGTGTTCTCAGTGTAAAAAATATTCACACTCTAAAAATGTATCATAAAAAATATTCATACAGCAGACAACTGTTATTTACAGGATGCACAGTGCATCAAAAAAATTTAAAATATTTAAACCAACTTTTTCGTTCTTATACCCTTCCTCTTAATTGCAAACAAGAATTAAAAAAAATGTATTTATTTCAAACGGCTGAGCTTAGCCGTCATAAGATGTCGTAAAAGCCATACTAATGAAGCCATACATACGTCCACGCATAGATATTAGATATGCCTATAGAACGGGAGGAATACTTCCTCGTCAGTAGTGCCTGGTGAAGAACATAACCTGAGTTGTAACTACCGGTCTGTCAACTGTACATAAACAAATCAGTGAACTATATTCTCATTTTCTCTCTTTATCTATGGATCAGTGAGCGTGATTCAACTACGGCAGCCAATAAGAGAAGGCTGGCTCTGAAAGACCTATTCTGCGGCGGATATTTCTATGTTTAAAATAAATATTCGTAAAAAAAACTTTTTAAAGACAAGCTTTTATTTAAATGCACTAAAAAGGAAAAATAATATTTAATAAAAGTCAATGTGTTTTGATGCAGGCCCGTGGCGAACGGCCGTCGTTTTACCATTATTTGCAGATTATGCAAGGCCCCTTTTATATAATTTTCTTCTACAGTTTTCACTCTTGTGAAATATTATACAAAATGTATGTAGAAATAGGTTTCGAATGGATCTGACTTTAATTAAGCAAGCTGTAAGCAAAAAATGCTTTTTTTTATTGCTCTATTCTTGGACCAAAATTCCTACCTAGATCGATTTCTCGCCCTGAAAAATCCCTATTCTGAGAAAGAATTTGCATACCTCTACTATCCAGTATACCTACTACTGTATATTACATACCTATAGGTATATTATTTAAATAGTTAAAACTACTTACATAATAATTGTGGTTATTTCTGAATTTTGATTGTTTTTTTTTTATTTTATTTTTAACACGCTTATATTAGTTTCACCTGTATGTTTGCGGGCTTGTTTGTCAGTTTGTAACCGACTTCTTTGAACTTGATTTTGACCAACTTTGAACGGTCAGATTTAGTTTAAACTTTGTCGACTTATCAAGGACCGACGACAATATAATAATTCCATAAGTTTGTCTCATTATCCTGACCAGGATCTCCAGGACTAAAAAAAAAAAAGCAAAAAACTTCAGATTGAACTGAAACTTTGCACACTTATCAAGGACCGATTACAATACAATAATTCCATAAGTTTGTCCCATTATCCTGACCAGGATCTCCAGGACTAAAAAAAAAAGCAAAAAACTTCAGATTGAACTGAAACTTTGCACACTTATCAAGGACCGATTACAATACAATAATTCCATAAGTTTGTCCCATTATCCTGACCAGGATCTCCAGGACTAAAAAGCAAAAATAAATTATAATTTAAAAAAACTATAAAACACGCTTTAATGAATTAAAAAGTAAAAAATAATTATTGTAAAAAAGCGTGGGGTGCTTTGGATCATATTTTCATACTACCCTACGCTTTTTTTACAATAAAATTAATTATTTTTTACTTTTTAGTTCATTAAAGCGTATTTTTTAGTTTTTTTAAATTATAATTTTTAATAATAATGTACGATTTATTTTGATAACTTAAAGATATTATGTGTCAGAGTATTTTGACATAAATAATGTACAGTTTGTTTTTTTTTCTATTTGTAACGTAGATTCCAACCCTAAAAAATGTGGGACAACCCCATTCTGGGGCCATTATTGGCTAATTTTATTGTACTGTGATTGGAACGCTTTTTCCTTATTACATTAATATCAGACATACAGTGCAAGTAGATAATTTACAGAATGCTTTTATCCAATATAAAACCAGAGGATGTGTGCAAGTATTCCAGAATAAAAGTAAGAAGCCGGTTTTGAAGATATTTTGTCTTTTTAGAGCTCGTACACACTAGTCGGATGCCGAAACGATTTTGTATCGTCTGCCAGACGCCTCCTGTTCACACTATACGATAAATTCCGGACCGTTCGTTGACTCTAGATCATTTTTGAAACAGGCAACGAAGTTCTTGTTGAGATGTGTTACTTTTTAAACAAAAAAAGAATGAAAAAGTGAAAAAAAAGAAATATTGGATGCACCCAATCTTAGTAGAGAGATTTTCTATAGGAACTTTCTAAGTGTTGATGGGTGAATTGAAAGACCAGTGGAATTAAAACTTCAGGGTTGATTCTATCCATAATACGTCCACAATTTTTAATTCATATACAAAAACTTACCGTTCTGCGTGTGAGCTTTCTGGTGACTACAATACACGATTAATTTGTATAGCATAGGTACATGTCTGTGTCCGGCAAACGTGTGAAGATAAGAAACTATAGGCCAATGAATTCGGATCCGATTTTTATTCGTCCGGCAGGCGATTACAAATCACACGGGAAAACGTGCCGGATACTAATTTTATTCGTATCGGATAAATGTGAACTATGCCATATAAACTAATAAGGCATAAGGGCATCCGATAAAAAATCGTTTCGAAATCCGTCTAGTGTGAACCAGCTCTTAGTGTTCCGTGCAAACGAAACACTTATGGAATCATTTCGGTGTCCGTCCGTCTGTCTGTTACAGGCGATTTTCTCTGAAAGTATTCGACGTATCAATTTGAAATTTGGCACAGAGATAGAGTATGGGGGTCCAATCACAGACGTGAAGTATAAAAAGTAGAATTGTGATTCTGGGGGTTATTTTCAGGGGGTGAATTAGGAAATGAAAAAAAAAACTGTTTTCAAGGGCATCGTGCAGGGTGTAAATGAAAGCTTATTGAAGCACGAATTCAATAATATATATGATGTATTTTTATGTTTTCACTTTTTAAACAATATTGAGAAAAAATGCTTAAAAATTACTGTCCCCTAAACCGTATCACCAAAGGGGTCGCTAAAAAAAATCTAAAAAAAACATGAACATTAAGAATTAGTATTAAATCACTTTTCGAGTTCATTTTCTATACTATATAAAACTTTATCTTAGGGAGAAGGACTCAATAAAACTTATAGAATTATCTTATTGGTTTATGTTGAACGTTTCTTCAGCAACTTAAACTTAGATATCCTATTGTCCATTTGGTGTAACAACTATAAACATTATTTTTTAGTTGATTAAATTTTTTGTTTTCATCAATATATTGATTAACAACCGATACTTCTATTATATTTTTTTTATAATTAGATTTTATATAATTTAAAATCAATTTTCACAGCAGCCAAATATTTTTTGTTTAAAACACTTTTTGATACTACATGATTTTTTTTTGAATTTTTGATGTTTTTCAAGATGGCGGCCAATAAAAACGCATTCTAGACTTTTAGTATATCAAAAAATACCAACAACGAATTAAAAAATTCAAACTCCGTCTTTGTGGGAATTAGTTCCACCCAAAAACCTATATCTACTATACTAATACGATTTATGTACCAATTTCAATTTTGTAGTTAAAATAGGAATGTAATGGAATATATATTAAATTATACATATTGCGACATATTGTATTTAAAAGTGTCCTTAATCCGATAGATTTGAACTTGCATGATTCCGTTACCGGTTTCGGATCTGTCAATCGTACTTTATACAAGGAGCAATTACAGTTTCCCAACGAGCTTGTACAATGTATGTGTTTGCTTTCTTTGATTACTGAAGGATCTTTTGATGTGGGTTTACCATCAAGAAACTGTTAAGTAGAGTGCTATCTTGAACAAGACAGTGTGTTGCAATAGATTCATTAAACACAATTACGTTGCATGTCAAATGTCAGCTAATTTCCTCATTGTTTTCTGCAATAGATCATTTTTAACAGACTTAAAAAAAGAATGTTATCAATTCTACGTGTATATTTATATATTATTTTTTTAAATGTTTGTTCAGCCTTAAAATTTCTCGAGAGGTTTACCGATTTGAATAATTTCGACGACGTTGTGTTAAAGAAGATGACTGACTGGTTCCATATAATTTTTACTTAAATCGTTTCGGTAGTTTTTTGTTTTGTTTTTATATACGTTCAGCCTTAACTTCTTGAGGGGCCGATTTTAATTTCGACTTCGTTGTGTTCAGGAAGATGTCGAGGTGGTCCTATATAACTTTTACTTAAATCGGTACAGTAGGTAGTTTTCTTGTTGAGTATTCAAGTCGGTTAATAACATGCCAACTAAGTATTGCAAAGCCACTAAATAGTAAAAAACAAAATTTTTTATAAGAAAATGAGCCTCCTTTAGAAAAGCCACTAAAAAGAGAAAAATAATAAAATTTTGAGGTCGGCGCCGATTTAATAATAGTTGATTGAGTCTAGATACGTCGTAATGGGGCATATTACGACGAGTGATGACAGTATGTAAAACGAGTGATAGCGAGTTTTTACAGTCACACGAGCCGTAATACCATTACGTACGAGACATATTATACGGTATTTTTTGCTATACTCACTACAAAATACCTACTTTTCATGTCATTTTCAAAAAATTCTGACAGTTCATTTGCGTCGCCATCTTTTCTTCCAGTGTGCCGAAAAGTCCGTGCAAGTAAGTAATGACAGGCGCACGCAAGCGTACGTAGCGAATAAACAGAAGTTGCTATGGCAACCGTTAAATTCTACGCTAGTGCAGAAAGTAAACCATTTTCTGCACACCTGCCTGTTAAATGAGCCATTAATGGCCGTTATACATACATCGAAAGTATAGCTATTTTGTAGTGAGTATGGCAAAAAAATATATAAAAAGTTTTATTAATTAAATTGGCGCCGACCTCAAAATTTATGTTTCTCATTTAAGTGGCTTTTTTTGATGGAGGGTTAATTTTGCTATAAAAAGTTTTTATTCCATGAGCAGTAAATATACTAAATATTAGGTAAGGTGAATATTGCAAATAATAATGCACGGCTCTAAAAGAAAAATCATAAAAACAATAAAGTTAATAAAAGTAAATTAAAGCACAAACTATACTTTACCTGTCTCAAAAAAAAGACTTATAACGACGCACATAGCCTAGTAGCTGCGCGTCTTATTAGAATAAAAAAAAATAATGCACGGATTAGTTCGTACTTCGTATCTTTTACTTATAGTCCAGTCACGAGAGGAAGTCCACCTTGCGTTTTGTGCAGCAAATGATTTTATTTTTTTGTGTCCTCAAGCATGTTTAGGAGATGTCAAATCCAAGTTTGCGACCTCTAAAACAGGGTGGGGGAGTTTTGGTGGGCTAAAAACCACGATTTTTTTGCACTTTTTTTGGTTTTGCTTATAATATGGAAACGGCTGGTCCTATCGAAAAAATGGCCCTATTCAAAATTAAAGGACACAAAATTTACTTTAAAATGCTTTAGTCAAATATGTTTATGTTCCCATTTTTACCGGCTCTACAGAACTTAGAAAATCGCAGAAATTTACCAAAATGAAATAAAAGCATTTTTTCAAGTTTTTAACTATTGAAAAACTCGAACAGCCTATAACCTTCCTTAATAAACGGGCTATCTAACAAAAAAAAAAAAATTCTAATTGGACTGGTAGTTCCTGTGATTAGCGCGTTCAAACAAAAAAAAAAATAATCTCTTTTTTTGTTTGAACGCCCTAATGTCAGGAACTACAAGTCTGATTAAAAAAAATTTTTTTTGTTAGATAGCCCGTTTATTAAGGAAGGTTTTAGGCTATTCGAGTTTTTAAAATTCATTTTTAAAATTCAATCCCAAAGGGGATACAACGGGGGTGTAAGATTTCTGGTTATTACAATAAATCTTACTCCCACGTTTCACCCTCTTTGGGGTTAAATTTACAAAAAACTCGTATATCCTATAACCTTCCTCAATAAACGGGCTATCTAACAAAAACATTTTTTTTTAATCGAACTTGTAGTTCCTGAGATTAGCGCGGTCAAACAAAAAAAGAGTTTATTTTTTTTTTGTTGGAACGCGCTAATCTCAGGAGCTACCAGTCCGATTTGAAAAAATGTTTGTTTGTTAGATAGCCCGTTTATTAAGGAAGGTTATAGGCTATTCGATTATTTTTTTTAATTCAATCCCACAGGGAGTAAAACGTGGATGTAGGATTTTTTGTTATTACAATAAAATATCCTACACTCCCGTTTTCACTCTTTGGGATTGAATTTTTAAAAAACTCGTATAGGGTCTCATTGATTAGTACTTTGCTTCTTTTACAGACTGGTAGTTCCTGAGATTAGCGCCTTCAAACAAAAAAAGAGTTTATTTTTTTTTTGTTTTTTTAAGTTCTTCAGAGTCGGTAAAAATCAGAACGAAAACATATTTGACTAGTGCATTTTGAAGTAAATTGTATGCCCTTTAATTTTGAATAGGACCATTTTTTCGATAGGACAAACCGTTTTTTATGTTATAAGCAAAAAACCGAAAAAAGTGCAAAAAAATCATGGTCTTTAGCCCACCAAAACTCCCCCGCCCTGTTTTAGAGGTCGCAAACTTGGATTTGACATCTCCTAAACATGCTTGAGGACACAAAAAAATAAAATCATTTGCTGCGCAAAACGCAAGGTGAGCCTACCTTTTTAAGCTCTCGTGACTGGACTATTATTGCACTGACTTGATGAGTTTTTGTACAACTAAACAGTTAAAGGTGTTTGTTCCTGCAGAAAATCAGAAATTTGTCTCTAAATATGACAAAGTGGAAACTCAAGCTCATATTTTGTTGGAATAGCTGACGCAGTGTTTACAATACGGCCAAAAAAAAACAACAACCCCGAAAACTTTTATTGAACCCTAGATCTATTCCAACGCAACATACGGTCACGTGCACGAACACCTTAGATATTTCAGAAACCAATAACTTTAGCTATTATATACTTTCTTGTTCAATACTGGGTTCACTAACTCGAAACTAAATATTAAAATATTTCAAATAACTTAACATTTCTTACATGAAAATTGTTCAAAATCGTCAAAAAACATATTACAGACCTATAGTACTTAACGTCGCAACGATTCGATACCTACGCTTGCTTGGTTCCCCCATTGAAAAAAAATGTAATACGTGGAAAATTTTCGAATGGTTATGATAAATGTTCATTATCACGAGTCAATTAATGTATCCAAGGGCGTACGCAGAATTTTATTCAGGGGGGGGACAAGAGTTACAAGAGTAAACATGAACATCCGGTTACCATAATGCAATTAGACCGAGAGCTAGTGACAAATTTTTGGTGTTATTTATTCATGACCTTATTTTTGTAAAGATGTTAAGGGAGGCATATTAAAGTGCCCTGAGTAAGGGATTTGGCTTGATAGCGCTATTGAGAGGGATGCAGACCGCCCCCAGCATGTAATGAAAAAAATGATCACAATTATTGTTGCTTCAAGGCTGAAATTGTTTGTATAACTTGTCGGTGACCCAATAGTGCCATTATAATATTTGCATATCGATTGGTCAGTATTAAAGGGGTGGCAGCAAGCAGATCACCCTAAACGTGTCATGTACCCGACGAAATTTATATTATTAGTTCAAGGTTCATATTTTAATATGTTGTTACGGCGACTGTTTTAAGCATATATTTCAATTTGCAGAACAAAATATCGCTATTAACCCCCTTGCAGAACGATATAAACACCTAAGCGAGCAAGTTTCCCCCTAAGAGAGGGGGTTAATATAGACATTTTGTTCTGCAAATTGAAATATATGCTTAAAACAGTCGCCGTAACAACATATTAAAATTTGAACCTTGAACTAATAATTTAAATTTCGTCGGGTACATGACACGTTTAGGGTGATTTGCCACCCCTTTAATACTGACCAATCGATCTGCAAATATTTTAATGGCATTACTGGGTCATCGACAAACTATACAACCAATTTCAGCCTTGAATAATTGTGATCATTTTTTTTATTACATTTTGGTGGCGGTCTGCATCCCTCCCATACCGCTATCAAGCAAAATCCCTTACTCAAAAACTTTAGACAAACAAGATAAGATTGATATGGGGCGATAGTTTGACATTACTGTTCTATCTCCCTTTTTAAAGATAGGTTTTACTATGGCTAATTTTAGTAGATCAGGAAAAATTCCTTCTGTAAGCATAATATTTATTAAATGGTACAGAGGCTTTACAATTTGATGAGCGCACAATTTCATTACCTTGACTGGGATACCATCCCAACCGGAGGATTTTTTATTTTTCAAGATCATACATGTTTCATAAATCTCATGTTCACCGCACGGGTTTAAAAATATCGTATTGTTTTGAAGGCCATTTATTGTAATATGCCTCCCTCAACATTTTCACAAAAATAAGGCCTTGAATAAATAACACCAAAAACACCGAAATCTCACTGACAGCTGAGAATATTTACTTCGTTTCCATAATATAACAACCAGCATTTAAATGCTCACACACGCGTATAAAATATTCGCATGCGCGCGCACCCGTCCAAAAAATATTTTTTGCACGGGTTCTATCTAAAGTCGTACGGAATAAAATATTTTTCATGTTAGTTAGTGATCGGATTTGAAAAACAAAAAGACTGTTGTAAAAAGAATTGAGAGGCCTTTCGAACTGCGAATCGTTTGACTCCCGTTTCCATTAAACATGTTTGGGGTGCAATTCACCCTGCTCTCAGGGTTGAAGTTACGTAAATAATACTAATCGATTTAGATGTTCCCCTTGATTCCAAAATTGACGTGTACGAGCTTTTTTCGCAAAACTGATGTTAAGTGGCCAAAACTTGCCCGGACTGTTTTCATTGGCCCACTCTGTATATTATCTTACATGCGTGCGATAAATATTATTTTACGTAGCCGACTAATCTAACGATATGTTGTACATTTCATACATGTGTTGCAAAAAATAATTAATAATAGATGGCCATTTATGCGAGCGAACACCTGTTGTTATTGTTTGAAAAAGTATATCGTTGAATTCACCTAGTAGTTCGCCTTTTTTGCTAAAACCTTTTACAATCAGCTGATACATTGCAGTGGTGTAGATTTGTGTGCATTGGTCTGGATGAGTACTCGTTTAAACTTTAAAGCCTGAGTTTGTATGTAGGTACCTACCAATATAATACTCTTTGATAATAGCCACCCACCATTTGTCCATTTACAGGTCAGTTGGCACGTCTACTTTACAGTACACTCTGTCCCATTAAGCTTTGAAAATTTTAAACAGTTAAATATCGGTGCTCAAAAGTTTTTTGAATATTTTAAAATAAAAAAATATGTAATAGTGTTAATCAATATTATTATAAAAGCCCGGCTGCAATGAATTTATGATTTATTTATAAATTCAACATTACTCACAAGCTTCGCTCGTTCGCTCGAATTTATGTTTGATTAATACATTACTCACTCCCTTCGCCCCAGTTATTATAGCCTATGTCCTAAAGCAAAATGAAAAAAAAAATTGAAATGGACACTCAAATGAATTCAGATGAATCGTAAAAATTGATATTTTTATTATATGCTATTTTGACAATAATAAAAAATGCCAATTTTGACAATAATTAAAAATTAAAATCAAAACTTAATAATGAGATTGATAATGTTTGTAGATAAAGCAATAATTTAATAAATACTTAAAGCTATATTATTGTTTACTGTGCTCGTTTATACGTTTTTATATTTCAGAGTTTCGATAATTATGAATATTATATTAAAGAACGGAAACGGAAATTTTATGCTTAATTAATTTTTAGATGTTCTGTTATGCTTCTCCTTCGCATTACTATAAAGATACAATTGTACGCCACTGAAGAAAAATACATAACTGAAGTTATAATTGAGTCATAAATTATAATTTATAATGAAATGTTATTAACTTTACTTAATTTACAATAACAATTTTCCAGGAATATTATGTGAATATTATATTTTTTGTCTTTTATTTAAAATCAGAATTTATAATAAGACTGTACTGTCGTTGTTGGTTTTTATTTTATTAACCAGGACGCATTTGCAGTTCTTCAATTTAGAATGAGTGCGTTCGATAAACCAACGCCAGTTGTTTTCCCTCTCCTTTTCTCCTCCCTGAACTCGTTAAACCAATAAAAAATCAAATTAAGCTTTGCTTTCCTATATAAAAACTCTTTCCACATTTAGATGATGCATATTCAATGCTGGTTTTTAAATAAAAAACCTCATGTTTATGCATTGAAATGTTTAAATACATTTTTTACTTTTGTCCCGTTATAAAAATTATATTTTTCTAAAGCTATTCAAATTCGATTTATAATAAAAAGTATGTAAAACACACTTTCAAGTTTGTTCGTTCTAATTAATTTAATAAAAACTGGAATGTTTTGTTTGGTCAGTAGCACTAATTTGTTTGTTTTTGTTTTCATTAAAATATAAATTATTTATAAAAATATGTGCCAACGGAAACTCAGAGTTTTTGGTTTTCGTGGCTGTAATTTTTTTATATTCTGTAATATCTATAATAATACAGGTTGTGTAATATTGTATGTTTATGCTCAGGTTCTAGGCACAAAATAACTTGTACGCATTTGTAACAATAAGTAAATATTAATACTTACTAAATTTTATCAATAAATATTAAGAAAAACATTTAGTCTTAAGTCTAGTCAATGAATGATCCTACCCGGAAAGTCAAAAACGCAAAAACCAACTTGGGGAATTTGTTTGGACTGGTTAGTAAAAAAACATATTAAAAGTCCTTAATCCTCGGTTGAGCGCAAGAAAGGGAAGGCACTTCAAAAGGTCCTTTTTTTTGGTTTTTAACGTATATCTCTAAAACCTCGTTTAAAACAGTTGGTCCTACGAAAAAATTCATTGTACGAAAATTGTAGCTGATAAAATTTCCTACATTTTCTGTGTTTGAGTTTTTTCTATCTCCAACCGTTAACGAGTTACCTCAAATATAGAGTTGGAAATTTTGTCAGCTACAATTTTTATGCAATGAATATTTTCGTAGGACCAACTGTTTTCGAAATATACGCGAAAAATAAAAAAAGGAACTTTTGAAGTGCCTTTTCCCCCTCTTGCACCCACTCGATGGTCAAGAACTTTTAATATGTTCTTTACTAACCAAACTCAAACAAAGTCCCGAAGTCGGTTTTTGCGCTTTTTGACTTTCAGGCTAGACCCCACTCATTGACTGAGCTAATTGTAGACAGTCTTTCTAGCCGCACATTGGAAATACATAAAAGTCTCCATTTTTTCTAAGAATTTATTTTTCGAACGTATTATGGAAGCAGGAATCTCTCCAAAACTTAAACTTATTTAAAAATTCAGAACAGTTTCTCCAAGCATGATAAATTTCGAAGTACACATTTGAATTTTCTTTTTATTTGTTTTTCTTGCAAACGCGAAAACAGGATTTAAAATTTTTGAAGTAGGAAAAGGTACGAAACAGTCCAGTGCACCTTATTTTGGTCCGTGCGGCTAACAAAGCTGCGGCTATAACGTCTTCACGCTTTCAGTTTTTTTTTACGATTTTCTCAAAAACGGGAAAAACAGGAACGGTATTTTTTGAAGTAGGAAAAGTGCACAAACGAACAAACCAGTAGAAATCAAACATTTACAAATTCAAAAAAAAAGGTACCTATTGTTATTTTACGTCTGTAACCATGGTTATGTATTTGTGATAGAAAAAGATAGATTAACAGCTCTATTTTCCATCTATTTTGCACCCACACTTTTTTGGGTTGCTTCCATATTCTATCTATGATATTTCTATGGTTAATTCTCCCATATAGATATATATCATATGGAGACACTGTATATAACAAAGAATGCGTTAAGAAAAGAGTAGGTATATTTAAAATAAACGGCGAGTGAAATACAGAAAAAACATTTTTAAATAAATATCTCCAGCAAAGACGCTTTTAACAACTTGCGTTATACCTACCTACAAAGTTATTAATTAAAATTAAAATGTAAAAGTGAAGAAGAAATAACAAAGAAAAAAGTTTTGACTTATTATACATAAACATTTTAATTCATTTTAAGTCTTTTTAGTGTTACTAAAACTAATTGTAAGATCAAAACCTTGTTTTAAATTTCACTAAAATTAAACCTAATGAAAGAGATTCTTTAATACTTGCACCCTATCACCATTAACCACATAAAAACATTCTTTTAAAATTTAAACACGTACGAAATTCTCAATCTTAGACAAAAAGGATATATTATACAGGGTGTATCACAGAAAAGCGAACATAGGGAAAATTAGTTAGGATCAACGATTACTTTGGCCACATATGAGAATGGGTACCATGGTAACGCTGACTAACCATTATTTAATAACAATAATAGCTAATAATGAATAATTAGAAAAATCAGTTAAAATAAATTCTTCAATATTAAATGAATTTATTTTTATTAATGAAACAATTTTTTATTAAGAAAATATTTTTTTAACTAATAATTAAACAAAACAAACAGTTAAAATAAAAAATTAAAGCAAATGTTCAAATAAACCTCCATTTTGAATTAAGCAGTGGCTTAATCGGTTACAAAAACTTTGTCTCACTTTATCTAACATTACAGGAGTCATATTGAAACATACTTCGACGATTTTGTCTTTAAGTTCATCCAGATTTTGTCAAATGAACAGCAATATGCATTTGTTACTGTATACGTACACCATGGTAACCATGGTAACGACCTCTGAATAGAGGGCAAAGCAATCTCTGATCTTAACTAATTTGTACTGTGTACTTTTCCCTATGTTCGGTTTTCTGTGATACACCCTGTATAGTAATTAGTATAAAATCCGGTCAAGTGCGTGTAGAACTCGCGCTACGAGGGTTCCGTACCGTTACAACAATGTAACTAAGTAGCTTAACCCCAAATCTCCCTGTATGGGGATCCCCCTTAATTTTTACTTGTTGTTTTTTTTATTTGTTAGGATAATAACACATCCTGTGAAAATTTCAACCAGCTAACTGTTACGGTTCAAAAGATTCAGCCTTTTAAAGGTAGGACAAACAGACGGACAGACAGGCGGCGTAGGCTTAGTAATAGGGTTCCGGTACGGAACCCTGAAATTGTATTTTAAAGACCACCAACAGCTAAGGTTATTTGGGCCTAGCACCAATTCATATTTTCAATTCATTATTTTTTTTTTTTTTTTAATAATAAATTGAAAATCCAATTGACATTTTTACCAGCTCTCGGGCTAGAACTCGGGAACTGGGGACTTGTAATAGACGAACCATAGCAACGCCATGTAAACAACAGCGCCGCTACACTCTCGGCTATTCTCAAGCCCGGTACGGAACCCTGAAAAGGAATAAGTTGTTAGTAATAACTGGTATTGGTCAAATACTCGAATCGGACCTTGGTTCTTGTAGTATTTTCATAATATAAAATATATAGAGATAATAATGTAAGCCTACAACTGAAACGAACGGGAATTACATATTTAATGGGATTTGCGAAAATAAGAATGACAGAATAGGTAATAATTTGTTTCAAGCAGTCGCGGTCTCAAAATGTTATTTTATCGTCATGAATTTAATAAATAATTTACCATGTTCAATGTAATGTAATTTGTAACTTGTTGGCATAAACCAGCGCTTTTTAACATTTAAAATTCAAGATAATCTTAGATTCTGCTTGTTGCATGTATAAATATAATATAACAATATCTGGGTGCCGAGCTTTGCTCGGATGAGTTCAAAAAAATAGTACTTGTATGCTGTGAGATATTATTTTCTCAGAATATTATTCCGAAACGAATTTATTTCTGAAACATAATTTAAATAATTGTTTCTGTTAAATATTTTAAATACCTATGTGTATTTTTAAGCGTAAAAACTAAGTATCAACTTGAATCAAGCATTTTTTCCTGTAAATATTACTTAGGTCGCCATTTTCAAATCTACCGCCGTTATTGTTTTGTTGACTGAAGAACTCGCAAAAACCGATTTTCATAGATCTTGTAAAAATGTTCGAATCAGATGAAATTCTGCTTGCCCGTTGCCGTTTCAATAATCCGTTTTTAAACATTGATGCCAAATATCAACTTTATCGAAGTACTTTTTCTCTGTGATATCATCTTAGCAACTTCCAGTAAATTTCAAATATTTTTTTTGCATAGAAGGTACCTACTGAAAAACTCACAAAAATCGATTTTCGAAGAAATAGAATTCATATTATATTTTTTAATAACAAACGTCAGACTATAAACCTGCAGCGCAAAACATTTTTACATGCATCTTCACCATAGTTTTTAAAAATCGATGTGTTTTGATATACTGCATGCCTGCGTCGCTAGAAGTGCGGCCCTTCGGGCCGCCGTGCAAATTTTTAAACAAAACTTTTTTGTATGTATCTTAACAATAGTTTTCAAAAATCGATGTGTTTTTACACAGACCCGCGGTGCCAGAAGTGCGGCCCTTCGGGCCGCCTGTTTGTCATTGTTTACATATTGTGCAAGACACTTCTTATATTAGTGTTTACAGTGTTACAGTTTTAACCCTTGTGATATATTATACAAAATCTATGTAGAAATAGGCTTCGAATCGATCTGACAATTGACCGAGTTATAAATAAAAAAACCCTTTTTTTTAATTGCTCCCCTCTGGGACCAAGATTTCTACCTAGATCGATTTCTCGCCCCGAAAAATCCCCATTCTGTAAATTTCATCAAAATCGTTATTCGTTTTTGAGAAAAGAAAGTCTTAGTAAGATTATACGTCATACTATATTTAACGTACATAATATACATATTTTATGTAGGTAATATAAAAATAACATACTTAGGTACCTATTTATTTAAATATTAGTTAAAACTACTTACATAATAATGTTTAGTTTTTATTTCTGTTATTTTTTACTATACAAATAGTTCACGGATTATTTTAATAAGTTAAAAATTCTGTCAGATAATTTTGACATATAAATAATGAAAGTAGTTTGTTTTCTCCAAAGCCTACTCACGATATTACAATGTTTTGACAGGTCAAAAAACCGTTTTTAAAAATGATAAAATCGATAGGAAAACGAATTTTTCCAGGGATGAGACCTAGCTAAATCGATTTTTTGCCCCCCGAAACCCCTTTTTGGTAAATTTGATCAAAATCGTTAGAGCCGTTTTCGAGA
The DNA here is from genome assembly GCA_039654895.1 of Mongoloraphidia duomilia. NCBI lineage: Eukaryota > Metazoa > Arthropoda > Insecta > Raphidioptera > Raphidiidae > Mongoloraphidia > Mongoloraphidia duomilia. The sequence goes on along the minus strand of CM077516.1, from coordinate 25,927,658 downwards.
AAATATTTATATAGATACATAGAAACATAGATAGGTAGGTATATACAAGATTTACTCGTTTAATAATATAGGGGGATAATAATAGTTCTTACTAAGTTATTACTGATAATAGGTACTCTAATTAATGTGGGTAATTTATTATTAAACTATATTTAGCAATTAGAGTATTTAACACAAGTTACTGTTAATGTAATGATTACTTATAGTTATTTGATAATAAATTGTCCATTTGTGGGAGAATACGGTACCAGAAACACCAAACATAAAATCAGTATTTATAGATTTGAACGTACCAATATTATGTTTGACAAACGCTAAATGGTCGTTAAAAATCATATCAAATGGATACCTTTTATAGTTTTGCTCATACCAGATATTTTTCAGCGATATAAGTCGATTGAATATTATGTAAATGGTTTGTTTTCTTTGGGAAAAAAATTACATTTTGCTGGAAGAATTTATACTTATTTCTTTAGAAAAAAATTTGTTCATATCCACATTTTGAAAAATATCATCAAAGCTTCTAAAAACAAGATGTGGTGCCACGTTTATTTACCCCTTTTTATTCCTAGATGGTAAACTATCTTTGCGTCCCTAAATTACTTGTTGTTATGTAAATGAAGCCACGTTTTGACCTTTTATTCATATTGTGTTCGCAAGTTCTAAAATGAAGGGACATAAAATTTAGACCATCTAATTTATTATCTACACTTTAAGGAAACAGTCAGAAAAAAAATTCGTATACTTACCTACGTAAAAAGATTTTAAAATTAAGCACTTACCTGAAACAAAAGAAAATATTATTATAAAATTATATTATATTTATCTGGGGCCACGGCAGTGGCCCTGCCAAGTCGAGCAAACGGCTCGCTTTCCTTTACACATTTTATACCTGAAAATATACAGGGTGTTCTACTTAAAAAAATTTTAAGTAGCACACCTGTATATTTTTAGGCATAAAATGTGTAGAGGAAAGCGAGCTCTATTCACATACCTAAAGATATACTACACCCTGTAGTATATCTTTAGGTACTTAAAAAAATGACTTAAGGTAAGTTAGAGTTATACATTTTCCAACTCTTGCTACTAACACCCTGTATAATTAAATTTAACTCCGAAGTATCCGGAGGGTAGCACATGCTATGGACTAATACTTGACACGCAAAAATTGACACAACTTGAAAAATGTGGTTGGTGTGTATTTTAGTAGCAGATAACGAAAATGTAGAATTTTGCAGAAAAAGTTGAATATTTTGGCAACGTCCCAACCGAATCCAAAATGGCACCATTTTATGTAGGCCTCCGAATGCCTGAAAATATACAGGATGTTCTAGTTATAAAAATACAAGTCAGTTGTACCATAACTGCATCGTACACCATGTATAGCTAAAAATAATTTTAAAGTATAGTGCTCTTATTCTACTCCAACTTTTTTAATAGTTGAAGGAAAGTTTGGTTGAGGATCAATTTATCAAATAATAAAACTTTATCAATGTTACGCTAGTGACCAACGTTTCGAAAAATTTATTTTCATCATCAGGGCCTATGAACACGTACATAATATACCTACCTATATCAAAATTAGAACAGTTAGTTCTTTCATCATATTTACAACTTGTAGCTGATTAAACTGTTGTAATTTTGATATACGTGTTCATAGGCCTTGATGATGAAAATAATTTTTTCGAAACGTTGGCCACTAGCGCAACATTGGTAAAGCTTTATTATTTGATCCTCTGAAGATTATTAATATTATTTCAGTCAAGAGTACTTATAGTCAGGGGTACAGCGCCAATATTTTAAAGTGATTACTAACAGGCTGAATTTTCGTGAGTAGCTTAGTTTTGACGAGTCCCCCAAATCTCTCTCTGCGACAATTCTCGGTAGAGGTATGCAAAGTTCTGCGCAGCCGCTAAACATGTTGATTTGGCGAGTTTTTTCAGTTAAATTGCCAGATAATTTATAAAAAAACAGGAAGCTGCGCTTGTCCTACAAAAGCGATGGGTGGACTGGCGAGTCCTCCGTCCCCAATATGTAAAAATGACGAGGTCTGAAATTTTATTACTAACGGGCTGATTTTTAGTTTATTGTTTAATTAATATTTTTGAAATCGAAGGGTCAAATTGTCCTACAAATTGTCCGGTAGGGTTTTCCGGTCCTACGCCCTGAAAGTGTCAGTTCCACCCATCGCTTTTGTAGGACAAGCGCAGCTTCCTGTTTTTTTATAAATTATCTGGCAATTTAACTGAAAAGCAAAGTGTTACGTATAAAATTTAAAAACTCGCCAAATCAACATGTTTAGCGGCTGCGCAGAACTTTGCATACCTCTACCGAGAATTGTCGCAGAGAGAGATTTGGGGGACTCGTCAAAACTAAGCTACTCACGAAAATTCAGCCTGTTAGTAATCACTTTAAAATATTGGCGCTGTACCCCTGACTATTAGTAGTGATACACTCGATCCTAATATTACGCCATTTCAAAATGATCTCCTCTATAAAGATGTTTTATACGTGCGAATTGCGATATATTTTCTCGCAACAACAAACATTGTAAATTCACATAAATCGTCAAGCTGTGCTTTTACCAAAACGTCGTTCAGATAATTTAGTGGCGCTAAGAGATTTTTGAAACCAGGCACATCGTTTATTGATTAAAAAAGCGTTGTTCAATCAATTCACTTTGCTAGTGAAATGCTTTTTACTAACAGACCGGCGATTCTCAAACATTTTTTTATAGCGGTTGTTCAAACCTGATAACAAAATCTTAAGGTTCCTTCATCGCAATACCGGAATAAAATCAGTTACTTAGAAAAGTTTATTTACCTTGTGTTTTTAATAATAAAAAACCTCTAATTTAAAATTACGTTTTTTTTTTCGATATCTAAAATAATTCTTATAGAAGGAAATCTTATTTTAGTCTAATTCTTTGTTACTGGTTATAGGTAGATAGATTGAGTGTAGATTATAGACGTTCGACAGCTGCGTTTGTTACTGGTAAAATGTAATGAAATGTGCACATTTTTGGGGATGATTCAATTATTTGTCAGTCATAAGAAACTTCAACTAAATAGGTTAATTATTATAGCACAGTTTTGTAGTGTAGAAAGTATAAAATTATATTTCAATAATAAATATGTACAATGTACATCGGTCCCACTGTAATGAATTGGGGCTTGAGAATAGCCGACAGTGTAGCGGCGCTGTTGTTTACATGGCGTTGCTATGGTTCCTCTATTACAAGTCCCCAGTTCTCGGGTTCTAGCCCGAGAGCTGGTAAAAGTGGCAATTGGATTTTCAATTTATTATTAAAAAAAAAAAAAATAATGAATTGAAAATATGAATTGGTGCTAGGCCCAAATAACCTTAGCTGTTGGTGGTCTTTAAAACATAATTAAATCAATTGTAATGAATTGGCAAATTAAATATGAGAATAATATAGTTGTATAATTTGATCACTCAAACTTTCGTTTCAAATACAATTCCAAAAGTTGTCCAAATGTTGCTTCCACAAACCACTTAGTATATAGACGTTTCTCCTAAATGGAAGCCGTTTGTTTCAGTTCTTAATTCTACCTTCCGGTCAAGAGATGTCGCGTCGAATAGTTTTTGTCTATTTTTGTCTTGCAGAAACTGCACTATCTTCAACTTTAGGAATATTTTAGTGCTTGACGTTTGCTGTGTGTCTTCTCTATGGTTACAGATCTGTTTATTTTATATCGTTTTGTGTTTTCGTGAGCTTATTAAAATTGTATTTTTGTGTGTTTCGTTTTGTATTTTCGCGAGTTTATTAAAATCGTATGCGTAAACCATTATCTAGTGTTATAGTGTATGAGTTCAAGTAAAAAAATAAATACAAAAAGGAAGAATCTCAATAAAACGTGTACCAGTCATTTTAAAATCACAAATAAGCTGAAATATTTTTTTAAAGACTCTCGAAAATAAAAACATCTTTGAAATGATTGCTAATACCTGTTTGTTATTTCAAAATTGTCGATAGTCTTTATAACATTATGTGAATGCTAAATTTTTAATCAAATCGATAATAATATAATTTTTTGAAGAGAAAAAAACAATTTTATCAGCCATTCATAAGATTTTTTATTTGTACCATTTATTTTTATAAAAATGTGCATTTTTCACATTAATATTTCCAGGCATTTGTGGACTTTATATACCTACAAATTAAAGTTAAAATAATTATTTTATTATTTTTGACAGATGTAATTTTGTAATGGTATAAAGATATGAAAAATCACCGATTTTCGTACATACATTAATTCTAAAGCTTTTCTATGCAGTGCGAAAAGAAACGACTCAATATAATCAAAACATATTTAAAAAACATGTAATAATGTCTAAGCAAAAAAATGTGTAATATAATGTAGGTCTATTTTTTTATTGCTTTTAATTGTAACGTAGCATATTAATATTATTATTAAGTTATGTATTTTATATTTTATATACAATGCTAAATTGCTTGTATTTTAATAAATTAATTTTTTTTGTACATTTTGTGTGCTTGTTTTGCCTTTTATCTCATGTGTATGTAATAAATTATAATTACATCTGTATGAAAAACAGTGACATCACATTTGAATTGCCGCCAAAATAAATTTAGTTCACCTTCCGAGCAACAGAGTTTTAGTCCCTAGTGATAACATGGTCGTTACGCGTCTATAGTACTAAGTGGTTTGTGGTTGCTTCCGTACCCCAGCAACGCAACCCTGCAATTTAGACCTAAAACTGTGTATGTATTTGTCGGCATATTTTATAATGTCAAATATTGTGTGCAATAATTAACCTGTAATTAAATTATTTGTTTAATTTTATAAATGTTCTGCAGCTCTTTGGCTGAATATTTAAAATACTGGGTGACTGCGGATGATAGTTTGAGAAGCTCTATGTTAGACATTTACATGCAACTCGTTCTGAAAGGATGTTAATCTTATTTGCTGTATAAAAGGAAACTGTTCAACAGGAAAACAGAATATAATTACACGTTCAATACCAATTTTCGAAATTCCTAACAATTCTCTTTTCCATTACATATTTTCAAACAAATTTAAATTTCTTAATAAGAAAATAGATTTACTATTTATTAAGCCAAGTGAATTGTGTTCTTACAAACATAATATAATAAATACGAATAATATGTTTTATATGCAAAGATAATAAATAATAATTATGATTCTATTTATATTTGCATACCCTTGGCTTTTTGGTAAAAATTACTAGAAACTAACTTTCTATGGCTGATTAATTGCACCAAAAACTGCTTTTACCAGAATTTAAACTAGGTACTAAGTAGGTACCTACATAATAATAATAATATGTTTGTGTAGCTTCAAAAAATACCAAACGTCGGAACAGATCTTTTATACAGTTAGCTCAGTTAAATATTTTTTAATTATTTTTTAAATCTACATTTTAATTGCTGTTTATTTCGAATGTTTAATAAGTCTGTTAAATTTTTTATGACCAATGTACAACGGGGCTATTTTCGAAAAATAATTATTTAATGTTCTCCGCATTAAATGATTTTATATTATAATTATGGTAGGTATATGTGATTGTTTTCATTTTTAACAGACTTCAAAAAAAGGAGGTTTCTCAATTCGACCGTATATATTTTTTATGTTTTATGTGGTTATGTTTTATGTATGTTCGCGGATAACTTCGTCGTTTATGAACCGATTTTGAAATTTTTTTTTATTTGAAAGGATATACTTTCAGATTGGTTCATCAAAATCGGTTCAGTAGTTCGGCTGATTTTAATAAAAAAGTAAGTAACGGCGTGTGATTCTTTAAGAAAAATGTTGCTTTTTGACACTAAAAAGTAAAAAATAAAAAACTTTTTAACAAAAAAAAAACCTCTTTCAAAAAGGCACTAAAAAGAGGAAAATAATGAAATTTTGAGGTCTGTGCCAATTAAAATATGAAGTCGGTTAAAAAGTATAGTATAGTGATTAATATCTTCTTTTTAACCAATTTCATATTTTAATTGGCACAGACCTCAAAATTTCATTATTTTCCTCTTTTTAGTGCCTTTTTGAAGGAGGTTTTTTTTTTGTTAAAAAGTTTTTTTTAATAAAACATTTGTTTTTGTGCATGCAGTTCAAAAGCGCAAATTTCGTAATAATATGTCAACAGTTTTTTCTCATTAAAAATAATTAATGGGATGTTGCAACTTCACCAAAATCCATTTTTATTCGTTGCTTATCATCTTTAAATTTCCATTGCCCCATACAAAGTTTCCTGCTATATAAATGTCCATTTTTTATGGTAAATAAAAGAAATCTATGTTTACCAGACTTGGCTTTTTATATTTTATTACTTTGGGTCCTACCCTATGCAACTATAATTTGGAAACAATACCTTATATTTCATAGACGAATTTTTTGCTTACATCTACAAATATGGGTGATCCATAAATAAATATTACTAAAAAAACTTTTTGGAGTCAAGCTTTTATTGAAATGTACTTACTAAAAAGAAAAAAAATAATATTTAATAATTTAGGCTAATAATTTAGGTTAATAATTTTATTATTATAGAAGCTGGGATTGCGGCCAATATACACTGTCATAGATTATTCAGGCAAACATTTTGTTATAAAAGTGTAAAAGGCGATAGTTTTACAGTATTACAATGTTTTGATGAATCTAATCAATAGTTTTATATTAAACAAACTTAACAATAACAATTTATCGGTAATGGACGGACAATTACTGAGCTTATTCCAAAACAAAATTTATGTCCGTTTATATAGACGAGTACCATTGACTGTTCTGACCATACAGATTTTTTGATCCGAAATCACTTCTAGAATAGCATTTTCAGGCAATTAGTTATTTTGAATAAAGTGATTAATCAAAAATGAATACGAAGTTTCAGGTTTAGTCCTTAAAACAGAGAGGAAGTAAAAATATCATATGTTCTCTTATTCATAATGTTTAAAGGGGACGTGACCACATTATGTGAGGTGAAATGAGATAAACTAATATTTATGTCTAAAGGAAAGCAGCTAATGTACAGTCTTGAATTCTGAAGGAAGGAAGGAAGGGAAAGGAAGGGGCCTGTAAGCTTCATCATCATCAGCATCGCAGAGACATTCTCGTTATACCTGTGTTACGGACTGATTCAAAATATTAAATTGAGGTCTCTAGACGTGCCTATATTCGGAAGTAGTGGGTTCAAATCCCAACGGAAGTAGGTGCAAAAATGTTTGTTGAACTACTTTCTGCCAAGAAACTATAATTCCTGTAATCCTGTACCAACTAATTTTGCAGTAGTGATGAACAATTACTCGATTTTTGGTTACCGAAATTTATACTGAATTTAGAACGCTTTATGGCATTATTTTTGCTTTTTATTAAATAATACATTATATAAAATTTTGTATAAATGTTATTAAAAAGAGTTTAATATTTAATTTTAATGACACCTTGACATTCTTTCGGGACTCCTAGATTAGGGTAGGCCGGGATCGAAAGTAAACATTTGACTTATAATTATTTATAGCCCAGAAAAATAGAGGTCAATTGGTGGAAATAAATGTTTTGATCGCTTCATTTGACATGAAATAGAAGTCTCCTAGGTTTGCACGGTCCCTCGACGCAAGCTTACGTGAGGGCATCAAAAAATCACGAAATGTTACCACTCTTTTGCTTCTCTCGATAATATCTCAGAAAAGGTCGTCTTAACCAATTCTTCAACTATGTATGTTTCAAAAAGGATTTCATTTCCTACAATTTTCATTCCCACAACTTCCTAATGGTAATCGCGTTACAGCTTCTTGAAAATCACGCGCTTTTTGTAACCTTGGTAGCCAATGCAGGTTAAAATGTTAAGTCCTTTTCATTAGCTTTATTTATTGTGTTCTTCATCGAATTTTAAATTGAAAATACATATGTTCATAAAGCAAGAAACGCCCTAAATCGTGCTTTTGTCCCATCTTTAAAAACTGAGAAGTTATAGGCAGTACCTTCCATAACGAATAAAAAAAAATCCGTCTAGGAATCCATAGGAAATTTAATGCCCTAAACGATGTTTTATGTCCTATCTCGATAACTTAGAAAATGTTCGAGTTATAAGTTTTAAGCTCATTTAAAAATCAGCGTTTTTCTTCTATTTGGCAATTTTTCATTCAATTCGCTTGGACTTGAATGTCTATAATTTGAAAACGTCTGAAGCTATCGAGATAGGACAAAAAGCATAGTTTAGGGCATTAAATATCCTATGGATTCCTAGAGGGATTTTTATTTATTCAGGATGGAAGGTACTCGTAACGCGTGTTAAAAAACACGTATAACTCTGTGTTTACCGTAAATTTGTCCACAATGTTTGTCCAAAACATTCGGTTGCGGCTACCTTACAGATACAATTTCTCCAAGGAACACATTACGTGAAGTGCTCTAGTAAAAAGTGTATCTTGGAAAAATTGGTTTTGAAGGGTAACCCCTTGTAAATTTTCCAAATTTTTCGACGTTGTTAGGTAGCCTATGAATATGCCTATAACCTCCGTATGGGGATTTAATATAGTTTGAACACACTTTTTACTAGAGCACTTCGCGTCAAGTGTTCTACTTCCACGTCAAAATCCTACCTGTGTCTGTAGGGTGACCACAATCGGATTTTCCAAATTTTTAGATGCATTTCGATGGCCTATTCATAGATCTATAACCCTTGTATGGGAATTTAATATTTCTTGAACACTCTTCTTACTAGAGCACTTCGCGTTCAAATCCAAAATTTCAAAACGTGTTTCGCAATTTTAATAGTGAATATTTTCAACAATAATACATTAATTAATATCTGACGTTTTACAAAAAAATGTTTGGGAAAAAATGTGGACAATTGTACGGCAAACATTTTTTGTTTGAAACATTTTGCTAATAGCATATAGGTAATGATAATTCTTTTGAGATATTTGCGAAAAGCTATAATTTACCCCCTTTCACTCCCTTAAAAAAAACACGGTTCAAATTAAGGGTACTTTTCAGAATATGCTTAGGACGTCAAAATAAAGGTCTCCACAAAAATCCAACTTGGTCGGAATTTTTTCGAAGTTTGGCCCTTCTTTAATTTTTTTTACTGGGCTGTTTTCTTAGTAAATATGTGGACACAAAATATCCACTGTGACAAATTCATTCCAATAATTGCAATTTAATTTTTGTATTTTAAAGAGTTTCCTGCATTTAATAATTGATTATTACGTGTAAGAAAACTGAACTTTTTGAATAAAAAACATTAAATGGAATCATAAAAATGTTGTTTACATGAAATTTGCTTGTATGAATACTTGCCAACAGTTTTTATCGATCATAATATTATGTACGGGCTGATTCAAAATAAGCTCAAAATTTACAGTGATCATAGGAATCTTTTTAATTCAATACATTCACTCTTTATATAGCACTAGCGGTCCCGTCCGGCTTCGCTCGGGTACTAAAAATTTATGATTTATTATCCCTCCGCGAGAAATTTTTCCCCTGCAAAGCGAAGTCGGGCTGGAGGTATAATATTAGTAGGATTCCGCCGAGGATTCCGCCTATACTCTAAAATGCAAAAGAATTTCAGAGTTACGTTTTGTTAATATCCCACAGGAATTATTATGTAATACAACGAGGTTATTTTTTTGACGGAATTGTATTCTTTAGGATATTTACTAACACTTTTATTAAGGGCTGTCCAAACCCAAACCCAATATTTTAGTACGAAAATATTAAGTTGAGGTTTGGACAGCCCTTAATAAAAGTGTTAGTAAATATCCTAAAGAACACAATTCCGTCAAAAAAATAACCTCGTTGTATTTAACAATCAAAAGTTACACGTGATTGAAGTTAGGTAAAAGACTTACATTATTTTGAACACCCTGTATAATAAATTCATTTTTTTAGGACAGACGTTGATTTGTCCGTCCATTATCTAGTGATCCTCAAAATTTCAGTTTGATAAAGATTTCTATTTTGGCTATGTCGAATTTTAGGTAAAGGTCTGCGCATGTCAAAAATTTCTAAAAAATTTGAATAACTCAAAAATTACTGAATTTTCGAGCATAGCTTCCCTTACAATTTCTATTCACATTTAGGTGCAGAATTGAAAAAACAAATAAAAACAGGGTGCTAGGTTAAAAAAAACATAACTTTGATCTGCCACGCTTAAATGGGACAGGCCGTATAATTGAAAATATTTTTAGGTTATACACCATTAAAATTTATACAACTTTTGTATTTAAACTTCTTTCCTATCTTCACCCAAAATCAATATATCGGCCGACAACGCAAGTCTTGGACACCCTGTATAATATACTACTTTTATTTTTCTTCCACATTTTTGTGATTCGGTTCGAATTTCTGCTTTTATAGTAAAGCTGATCTCATTGATGTGGTGATAGTGTTTGGTGTTTGAACTTTGATAAAAAAATGAAAGCTCTTACATTAACCAATAAAGGTGAAACAATAAAAAAAATTAACAAAGGTGCAACTGTGACTGCCCTTTCGCGTGAATATGGTGTTGCAAAATCTACCATTTGTGGTATTCGAAAAAATAAAGAGCGCATTTTGAGAGCTCTGGGGAATACACTTTCTGGCGAAAGTAAGCGAAAAAGAATGACATTTTCAGAACTCCCAAAAATGAAAGCAGCATTGTACAAGTGGTTATTAAAGATGCGAAATAGTATAGATTTAATTTATGAAGTTTTTTTTCATTATCCCTTTTTGTTTACCTTGATAAGATGAACAAATTCGATAAGCTGAATACCACTGCATGGTCTGAATTAGTTCACCTTATCGCGACTCAACTGTATATTGAAAAACATTTGAAAAACCCGTTATCTAATTAACATTATGTACAGTCGCGGACTTAATAAAGTTTACACTTGAGTTTTTCAGTGTAAGTTCACAAAAAGTCAGTAGCTTAGCAACAAATTTAGTTTTTAATAGGTAAATGTAAATGTCAAAAATCAAAAGAAATAATTGTTGTTATGCCTAGAAATTATTAAAACGATGAACAAAAAAGAAGAATCATTTCAAGATTGGAGGAAGGAATTTGCTAGTATCAAATGTTATCAAATCTTTTTATGTTTTAATTGAATAATATTGGGTAATTTGGATTGTATATTAAACAATAGAGATGTTTTGATTATAATTTTTTCATTTTCATTGATTTTTTAGGATGTAACCTTAGTAATTGATACATTACTATCAAAAGCCAAATTACAATAAGCAAAAATTAAAAAAACCGGTAACTAGTGATGATACAGGTGTAAACTTTTTTAAGTCCGCGACTGTACCTCTTTTCGGTGTTATAATGAAATATAGTTACTATGGTAACAAGCCGAATAAATATTGTATCGAGACCAATGTTTTTATTTTGAGATGTACTTCTGTCAGTAACGAATGAATTGTAAATTATAGACGCCCGACAACTCTGCCAGTAACATTAAATTATTCAATTAAAGTCTAAAACCATGCGTGTGTTGAATAAAGTATAGTGTGCAACGCGTGTGCTAAATCTTTACGCGTCAGGCGTGATGTTTTCAACACTCGTATTCGGCTCGTGAGCGCTCGCCTACTACTCGTGCTAGAAACATCTGACCTGGCGCATAAAGATGCATTTAGCACACTTGTTACACAATATACTATTACGTAGCCGATTAGACACACGATATGTTGTACATTCCATACATATTGTGTTATAAAAATAAACTAATTATACAAATTAAAAAAAAAATGTATCATTCATAAGTTTCAATATAGAAATACGTACCACGCGATAACATTTTTTTTGTTAAAAAAGTATAAACTTGTTTTATGATCGAGCAAAACGTATAAACCTGCTTATACATTTTGTTGCATATTGATGTGCGATAGTAGGAGGCATGCTTATACAATTATGCAAAAACGTTTTTGCTTAAAGCAAGTTTGCTTAATTGGTGTACGGCCTGCTATAGAGATACATCTCTTTTTGATAACTTAAATTTTAGTATAAGATTAAAAGTTCCAATTGGCCACAACATTTTATGTACAACACAGACTGATGATAATGTCAACATCTCCATTCGTATAAAAGTCCAGATTCATTCTGTATATCGCAAAAAGTTTATCATTCACAGAGCAAGCTGTCGTTGACGTCACGTCCGGTGAACCGTCTTACGTTTCCTCTACATCGTGAAACGTCAGAATAAGTTAGAATGTATGTGGGCGTGACGTAAGTACCTGCTTACTTCACGGTACCGTATCAGAACTCCAGACAGTACAGTCATTTGCATTCAATACTAATTATTACTATTATTGATGTTTCATATTCAAATTTTACCATATCGTTGATTGTAATGTAAAGTGGTGGATGTTGGATTTTTGTATTAGGGATGCGCGATACGGATCGATCTTTTAGTGTATCGATACTTATTAGCTTTCGATACTCGATATTTTGTATCGATTTTTTGGAGTTTACTCCTTAAGAATCGATTTTCATATAAGGGCCCCGCTATGGAAAAATATGAGGAGTAAAATTAATACAAGCGTTAACTAAAAAGCGTTACGTTTTTGCGTTAACTAAAAAGCGTTATGTTTTTGCGTTATTTTGCTTATAATTCGCTCAATTCAAGTCAGATCGATTCGAAACTTGTTAAACGAAAGAAGAGAAAATTCTAGATAGATTTTATGTATAATATTGTGTCAAAACAGTTTTTTTATACACATTTATATGCAAATTCAACAAATATTGTTCTAATATAGTCATTCAATTTTTTGACTGCTGATGTTTGAATTTTATGTTTAACAACCATAGTTAAAATGACTTGTAAATAATTATTGACATCGGTCGGATCGGACCACAATTTCTCGACGTTTCACTGAACAATTTGGCTTTCTCTGTCTGTATGTCCCTTTGTACACTTATAACTCGAGAACTACTGATCCGATTTATGTGAATTTTTGAAGCTATGCTTCTATAGGCGCGTTAGACGTTTATCTTTTTGAAAATTGATATTTAAGAGTTTTATAGGACACAAAAAAAATAAAATGGCGGCCATATGTACCTACTTAAGGAGTAAACTCCAGTCGTGCGTCGGAGCTGACACACACTTTTTTTTTAATGCGCTACATAATGAGTATCGATACATTTTGGTGAGTATCGATACAATGTCTAGTCTAGTTCTTAGAATGGTTATTAGCTGAATTACAGGTTTTTTTTGCTCGTTATTATGTTCTGGGATACTGGATCGATAATGTATAGATATATTGAGTATCGGTCTTTTATAATACAATTTTATACTGTATCGATACTTTATAATACGATCCAGATCGATACTTAGTATCGATATTTTTTGGTGGATCGGAACATCCCTATTTTGTATACCTACCTACCTTTTTTATGTCTTTAGAAATAATTTGTTACAGTAATATGCAGTGTATAGTGTAAATAGTGACTACTGGAACTGACTGTAAATTAAAAAATTAGGTAGGTAGCGTTAGTCGTCGGGGACGCAAACCGCAGTTTTGACGTAAATACTCATTACTGATGGTGGATTGTGGAATGAATGCAGTAGATAGAGTAAGTTCCCGATGATTGAATTGCCCAATATTAATTATAGCGTAGTTCGTTAGCTTATTCCAAAGACATCAATTTCATTTTCCACTCGACGCAATCCCAAAACCTGCCGATCACTGTAGAATTTGGAGAGAAACGGTATACTGGAAATAGACCAAACACGGCCCTTGAAAAAATATTGCACATTAGTATCAAAAGTGCTGTGATTGGTCTATTTCCAGTATACCGTTTTTCTCCAAATGTCGTAGGATTATAGATTTTCATTAGTGACGAACTAGTTCCAAAATTGAAGGTCGTATCCAAAACTGTTCTTCCAATATGACGATGACAATATGAAATTTGTGCAACTTTGACAACTTAACAGACGACGATAGCAACCGCTTTGGCATGGCAGCCGGTCATTTTTTAATCTGCAGAGGTTAAACTTTTATATGCAATTAAAATTTTTTATCGGGAATATGACGTTGACAATGTGAAATTTTTGTAACTTTGACACCTTGACAGACGGCGGAACGCAACCACTTAGAGCCAACTGCAGACCAGAGTTAAATTATGTGCTCGGTGTCCTCTATGTTCCTCCCAAACGGTGCATCAGCACTATGACATATGAAAATCATCACTAGCTCGCGTGCTATAAATAGATCTTTTTTGTATACATTTTTATTAACAAAGCTAAATTTTATCGTTAGATGTTTATGTTTACTCATTAATGTTAAATTACCAATTATTTTTAAATATATAAAAGAGTGAGTGCTTACTTGATGTAAATTAATATTCAACATTAAAAAAAACACAGTTTTTTAAAAACTTACACTTTTCCAAGTCTTCATGGTTTCCGGGCTTGTAGGCCGTGGTCCGGTGGTATTTCTACCTGACGTTTCGTCTACAACTGCGGTAGACATTCTCAAAGGCGATGTGGCAGCGGTCGAAGTGTCCTCCTTGGCGGCTCACAGGTCAGTGTGTCAGTGACTGGTGTCCTCCCTTCTTTTATGCCTAGTACTAGTGTGTTCTCTGTTCAGAGAACACACTGTTCAGAGAACACACTAGTACTAGGCATAAAAGAAGGGAGAACACCAGTCACTGACACACTGACCTGTGAGCCGCTAAGGAGGACACTTCGACCGCTGCCACATCGCCTTTGAGAATGTCTACCGCAGTTGTAGACGAAACGTCAGGTAGAAATACCACCGGACCACGGCCTACAAGCCCGGAAACCATGAAGACTTGGAACAATGCCGGTCGTGAAAGCTTGCACACTTGAACTTACACTTTTGCTTTATTTTTGACAATTCTTTCGTCTACTTCTTCAGAACATAATTTTAAAGTTTAAGATTATGTTCAAGTCACTGTGTTGAAGAAACAATTGTCAACAATAAAGTAAAAGTGTAAATTTTTAAAAAACCGTGTTTAAAAAAAAATGTTGAATTACTTGTATCTTACGAATAAAAATTAATTGTCACTAGGTTTATTACTAATAATTTATTTTGAATTTAAAGCAATACTCTGTGAACTGTTATAAATGTAATGTTTCCTTGCATAAAAAACTCAAATATTATTTTATGTTATGTTGTCAAAGCATTTGAATTCATAATAATTGCTTAAATATTGTGCTTTCATTTCATAAAATGAATTTGAAGTGCCACATAAAAAATACATTATGATGATAATTTTTTATACGGCGAAAATAGCAAACGATATGTTTTCATACTATATTTTTTGATTGCTTCCTGTTATGTTAAACATTAAGAGTCTTCATTAAAGGTATTGACCTTACCAATCTGGTTGAATGAATGAAAAAAAAATTCGACTGATGACCAGTCCTACACTTCCCACCTAGTAAATATTTGCAAAAAATAAACACTTTTTTTTATTCTTTGAAAAAAGCATGGCCCTCTTTTTTGTTTGGTGATCTACTTATGGCTAGTAATATAGCAAAAATCATGCTTACCTTGATTTACGTACAATTTTCTTTTTTTAGTAAAATATTTTTTTCTCAAAAACTATACATTTTAGAAAAAAAAATATTTACATTTTTTTCATATTATAACATCTAGAATTCAGTTATATTTTTTTTACTTATGTTAATACGTGACATTGAGAACGTTTTTTTTAATATCTCAGGATCCACTGAACCGATTTGACTCAAAATCTAATAAGATCTAAGTTAAAGGCTGATAAACACAATAGAACAATCGGCATGGCCGTATGTTGTTCCGTTTTTACGATATCGAAGGCGAAAAATTTACCACATACACATACAGACATCAGCCAGAAAATGATCTTAAACGATTGCTAGGGTCTCAATTTATTTTTAACAATACATATAATTAATTAAAAAAACGGCTGGACCGATTTTTATCAAATTTATGTCGGATCACATCATCACAGTGACGTTAACATGCTTTGATAGACACCTCAACGAAGTTGATAACATTTTTTTGGGCGACATTTCGTATAAATCTACTTTTTTGCAGTCGTTTTGTTTAAACAGAAAAAAAAACGGCTTGATCGATTTTGATAAAATTTCTTTCGGGTTTTGTTGATGTCAATATGCTTCTATTTGCATCCTAACAAAGTTGATAACATTTTTTATTCGCAAGATTTCATGTAAAATCCACTTTTTGCAGTCTTTTTTTTGAACAAAAAAACGGTTGGGCCGATTTTGATAAAATTTCTTTCGGACGAAATGACGTTAACATGCCTCGATTGACACCCTTACGAAGTCGATATAGTTTTTTATTCGCGAGATATTGTGTAAAATCTTCTTTATTGGAGTCTATTTGGTTAAGAAAAAAGAACGGCTTGACCGATTTTGAAAACATTTCTTTTAGATCATATTTACGTAATAAGCGTCGATGGACATTCTAATGTAGTCGATATCGTTTTTCATTTTTGATATTTCGTCTTAGAAAGAAATTATCACATACGTACGTACGTACATACACACACATACACAGCCCCCCCCCCACACACACAGACATATTTTCAAAAATAGTGTAGTGACCTTGAAACATAAAAATTTGTCAGAAATTTTAATTTCGATTTTCGGACCCATTACAATAACTTCCCAATATACTTGGGAAGTTAACAATGCAAACTTTAAACACCATCTACGACTTATTTATTGGAACAGAGGAAACGCCTTTTCAGGAATTACAGTCCCTACATGGATGGCAGTAGGAAAAAACCTTTACCATGGCTCTGTATAAAGAAATTATTTGAAATTATTAAGGGCATTCATCTATCTAGGAGACAGTCGACATATTATATAAGAACTGTAAAACGCTGAGACGCCTGCCGCCATCGTGATTTAAAGCTAGTGCCTTTAGAACGTGTTTAATGTTTATTTGATAGGTACTAATGGGTGAAATGAAAACACAAATGTCATGAGAAGAAGATAAACCGCAGTATTCGTAAAACGAGCCTTTATTGTATATTATCATTCTTTTTTCGCTGTCTGACATTTTAGTATAGTTTTAACACAAATGTATATTTTTAATTTTTATAGACCTACACGTTTATATTGGAACGAAAAGTTGATGCCAGACAGTCAGACCATATGACGGTCATATAATATATTGTCGTTTCGTATCATCTTAAGACATGCTTGTATAATTAAACAAAACTGTGCTGTCGTTTTGCTTTCAATTCAATAGCGGTTACAAAATTTAGGTATCTATATTTCTTTCAAGAAACAAAAAAATTAAGTTTCTCGCACCGATTTAGCTGTTGTAGTAATGCACTCAGAAATAGAATCCAGTTCATTTAAAGTTTTATAAATTTAAAATCATTAAATATGGCTTTATATGTTTATATGGAAGTTGGTCCAGAAGAAATGCATCATTTTTCATTATTCTACATCTTTTCCGATAGGCCAACGTTTCATAATGTGTTAAGAGTGCACCTCTCCGCTGGATGCGCAATCTTTCTCGAATAATAAAATATTAGTAAAAAAAAACTTTTTAGAGACAAGCTTTTATTGAAATGTAGGTACCTACTAAAAAGGAAATAATAATATTTAATAATTTTGGTTCATAATTATTATAAAAGCGGGGGTTGTAATCTCTATGATAGTTTATTAGTCGCAACCCCCGCTTTTATAATAATTATGTTTTTAGCAGTACGATGCCAAAATTTTCCAGCTTTCTTTTCAATATCGTCTTTCTATCTTTTCTTCTGATTTCCTTGTTAGTGTATTTGCCATATGGCACATACACTATTGGCGTCGGTCGGATGGCGGGACCTAGGGGTCGGACCAAAATTTCTCGACGTTTCATACCCCCCTGAACAGTTTGCCACCATTTTTAAAAATGTTTATGTATATATGTAAGTGTATATATATGTAAGTGTTTATATATATATATATATATATATATATATATATATATATATATATTTATTGTGTGTGTGTGTGTGTGTGTGTGTGTGTACACGATAACTCTCGACAGACTTAATCGATTGAAACGAAATTTGGTACACACATTGGAACCCATCACCGCAAGAAGCCTATTTAAAATGGGCCCGATCGGACCATTTTCAGGGTTGCATTTAGGGGTTCCAAAAAGTTTTTGGGCCCAAAAATACCGAAAAATTTGTCAGAATCGTTTCAAAATTGAAATTTAACTCTTTAGTAAAGATTAAAATGTGCTGCTAAAATTTTAATAAAATCGGCCCGACAGGACCGGACTTTCAAATTTTATGAAAACACTAGTTTGTTGATACGGATTTACTTATGGAAGGGTGTATTTAATTGGGTGTACCGATAAAATCCATGTCTAATATTGAAATTTAGAAAAATTTAATTATTTTAAGGGATGTAATAAGGGGTTAAATTTTTTATTTTGTCAAAAAACAAACTTAAGTTCACATAGTAATGCGACAATGCCTGTATTAGCAAATACACTATATTGTCGGCAGGGTTTGGCACTGCGACCCGAGTTTTTTTTCTTTTGCCATTAATCTTTTTGTCATTTTTGCTATGTGAACTGCCCACGTCCATTTCATGTATTTGATTTTTGATTTTACCTTGATTATTTTTGTTTTATTTCTGCTGATTTTACACTTTTTACTTCCCACCTCTACTATGGTAGGGAAGTAATGGATTCAGTCCGAAAACAATATTTCGAGATTTTAACAGATTTTCACGTTTTGAGACCCTAGCAATCGTTTAAGATCATTTTCTGACTGATGTCTGTATGTGTGTGTGTATGTGTGTATGTGTGTATGTGTGTATGTGTGTGTGTGTGTATGTGGTTAATTTTTCGCCTTCGATATCTTAAGAACGGAACAACATACGGGCATGCCGATTGTTCTATTGTGTTTATCAGCCTTTAACTTAGATCTGATTAGATTTTGAGTCAAATCGGTTCAGTGGATCCTGAGATATTCAAAAAAACGTCCTCAATGTCACGTATTAACATAGGTAAAAAAAAATATAAATGAATTCTAGATGTTATAATATGAAAAAAATGTAAATATTTTTTTTCTCTAAAATGTATAGTTTTCGAGAAAAAAAATATTTTACTAAAAAAAATAAAAATTGTACGTAAATCAAGGTAACCATGATTTTTGCTATATTAAGCTAGCCATCAATAGATCACCAAACAAAAAAGAGGGCCATGCTTTTTTCAAAGAATAAAAATTAAATTGTGTTTTAAAGACCACCAACAGCTAAGGTTATTTGGGCCTAGTCAAAGAATAAAAAAAAAGAGTGTTTATTTTTTGCAAATATTTACTAGGTGGGAAGTATAGGACTGGTCATCAGTCGAATTTTTTCTATTAGATTTATGCTGAGCCTTTTTCTTTTTATTGATCTTTGCCACGTTTTCAGTTTTTTTATATTGATTTTCAGTTAGGAACAAGGATTGGGTATCAGGAGTTAGGGACGAAAGTACGACAGGAAGAAAGCTTTTCGATTTGAAATTGCACAAGGAATTTTTCCTCAAATTCACCGATGTTACTTCTGAGAAATCTTGTTATACAATGTTTAAATGTTTGTATCAGTTGTAATTTGAAATTAAAGGTGACACTATTATTAATCTAGGAAAGTATTTTATTTTAATGTAGGTAATTATATTTTAGGTTTCTGCTCTGACACTCGTTTATTGAAGTTAAAATAGTGTTCTTTAAAAGAAGCTAAACAATACCATGAGGGCCTTAGATATCTATAAACATAATACGTCTTAATTCACTATTTTACACCGTTTTTAACGTTATGTAATATGTCGAGTGAAAGAAAATTTAACACATAATCTTTATGGCACTTCCTGTAAACAAATGCGCTTTGAGTCATTAAAAAGGACTTATGTAAAAAATGCAATTAATTATTTTATCTGTCCATTCTGTGTTTTGTTCACATTAAATATGCGCACAGTGTAAATATATGGAACATAGTATTTAACTGTTCATGGACGCTCTACAAAACTACAGTATTATTTTGTGATTATAAAAAAAAATTAACATATTATATTAGTTCTGTATATAAAAACAGGTTGGTTGAATCTGGCGATCATTTATCAATTACTTGAAGTTTATAGATATTATTAGGGGCCGTACTGTGATGCCTTTATCCCTATGTTTTAAGCTTGTTATTGTCAGACGATTAACTTTTTGTCTGCAAATTCCTTCAATTGGATCCATCAATCTAGACAGAGATTTATTTAAAATACTCAACGCATTGCTTATTATGTATTAGGCATTACCAGAACGAAAATTTTCATTCTTCAAACTGTCTAAATTAACTAATTTATAAACTTTATAAACTTACCAAAAATCAGTTATTTTACAAACAGTACCAAGTTTGTTAGCTAATTTAGTGTAAATTGCATTTTCTATTGAAATAATCACTACTTTTGTTAGTGTCTATTTATTATTAAGTTAGTTTATAAACTAGCCAAGTTTACAAATTAGCCAACATATACATAGTTATCTTTATAGACTAAGAGCCGATAACACTTTTTTATGTGTTTATATAAGACTTAGAACTTTTTTTAAAATATGACTTTTATGTTTCTCTATACAAAAGGTAAATAGTCTGTCATTCCAAACGCGGGACAAAACCACCCCATTTTTTTTTGTTCACTCTTGCGAAAAAAATAGACATGTGTGTTTATAAGACTTGAAATTTGGACAGCTTTTTCTTTTAAAAAAACTGACAGACTGTTTGAACGGGGCTAACTCCCTAACAGACAATGTTCAACTAAAATGACACGACACAAATGGAGAATAAAATATAAAGTGCTGCCTCTCGTAGATAATTGAATGGACTACTCTCAGGAAAATGGCTCATTGAACTATTAAATATGTGAAAATAAACATTTCGAAATGTAAAAAATAAAAGTGTTATTTTTCAACACTTCAGGAATATTGTATACGTAGGTATAGAAACTAGAAAGTATGTTTTGAATTATGTAGACAATCCAATATTTAACTAAAAATCAACATACGAGTTTTACGAGCTTACAGTTCAACGACACAGAAGTTACCACTGAACATCCCTACTAAAATATAAAAATGAAAATTGTATGCTTGTTGCTCAATCACGGAGTTACCTGAAAATTATATGGATATAGTTATTTTACCTACGACCGAGCCTACGACTTATTATTGTAAAATCCTAATAAATTTGTTTTAGCTGTATTTAGGTAAGCATAAGTGTAGAGAAAAAATAAAATTGGTAGGTACCTCTACTTATAGTAGGCGAGTTCATATGATATTTTTAGAACCTAATTGAGCAATGAATAAAAACACATTCCATGAAACACCTATAAAATACCTACATGAAACGCGATCGGTTGCCTTACCAGTTCTGTACCAATCGAAATGAAAGGGCTATTCCATTGAAATTTTTACAAATGTCTACATCTCTTGGCAATGAAGTGGGAGTTCAACTATGTTTTAGAGGGGTTCAAACTATGCTCGATACGCGTTAGGTACCACTTTTATCTTGATCATAGCCGAGGCAACCCTTTTTAAATCGGAATTTTATTGCGGCATTTTTTCAACATGAAGCAATTCGATAAAAATATACATCAAATCAAAGATAGAAGTCTCCCGTTTATGAATATTTATGATGTTTGCCTGAGGCAACGCGATTGTAAATGTGACATCCGAACGTATTTAACGCGCTCCCGTTCTCGATTCCCTAAGGCTTAAGCGATCGCGCCCACGTCTAGGTTCGCTATTTTACATTGTGAAAAATATATTTTTTAGCTGCAAAGTAGGTAATTTTTGGTCCCACGTCATTATGTTATATTGTGTTTTTTGGAACTTGTTTTTAATATCTGCAAATTTTAAAATAAGTAATTTTTAATAATTATTAGTCTATTTGCCATAATATGGCACATACACTATTGGCGTCGGTCGGATGGCGGGACCTAGGGGTCGGACCAAAATTTCTCGACGTTTCATAGCCTCCTGAACACTTTGGCAGCATTTTTAAAAATGTTTATATATATATATATATATGTACACGATAACTCTCGACAGACTTAATCGATTGAAACGAAATTTGGTACACACATTGGAACCCATCACCGCAAGAAGCCTATTTAAAATGGGCCCGATCGGACCATTTTCAGGGTTGTATTTAGGGGTTCCAAAAAGTTTTTGGGCCCAAAAATACCGAAAAATTTGTCAGAATCGTTTCAAAATTGAAATTTAACTCTTTAGTAAAGATTAAAATGTGCTGCTAAAATTTTAATAAAATCGGCCCGACAGGACCGGACTTTCAAATTTTATGAAAACACTAGTTTGTTGATACGGATTTACTTATGGAAGGGTGTATTTAATTGCGTGTACTGATAAAATCCATGTCTAATATTGAAATTTAGAAAAATTTAATTATTTTAAGGGACGTATTAAGGGGTTAAATTTTTTATTTTGTCAAAAAACAAACTTAAGTTCACATAATAATGCTACAATGCCTGATGTATTAGCAAATACACTATATTGTCGGCAGGGTTTGGCACTGCGACCCGAGTTTTTATTAATAAGGACGAAGGTTCTTTATATAAATGTTTTAAGCTATTTTTGATTGCAACGTTTCGTTGGACACTCCAACTTCGTCAGGCTCTATATTCCATATAAGTACAAAAAACAAACATAGCTTAATAACATTTATTTAAAGATCCGTTATCCTCCAAACTTTCGTCCCTATTAATTACACACAGGATCCTAACTATTATGATGATTATTATTATCCAAGTGTGCAAGCTTTCACGGCCGGCATTGTTCCAAGTCTTCATGGTTTCCGGGCTTGTAAGCCGTGGTCCGGTGGAAAAGTACAAAGTCAGGACAATCTACAAACCAACGAGAAAGATTCAGGAATGTCTAAGATCGGCCAAGGACACAAGAGACCCACTGGCAACATCAGGAGTATACCGCATCCCTTGCAGCTGTGGATCAGTATATATTGGGACAACGAAACGAAGCATCAACACACGTATAGCAGAGCACAAAAGAAGCTGTAAACTGGGACAAACGGAAAAATCTGCCATAGCCGAACATACTTTGACTCTGGACAATCATAAGATCCTCTTCGAAGAAACCCAAGCCATAGACAGAACGTTGAGCTATTACCCAAGAATATACAGAAGGGCCATAGAAATACATAAACACACACAGAATTTCAACCGAAAAGATGAAGGCCTCAATCTCAGTAAAACCTGGACACCAGCACTCCGACATACAAAACCAATGACCAATCGTACAAGGACGGGATACGACCGAGTAGAGAACTCACCACCACTACACACTGCGCAGTTGACCAATGGCAGAGAGACGGACTACGACCGAACAGAGAACACACTGGCACTAGGTATAAAAGAAGGGAGAACACCAGTCACCGACACACTGACCTGTGAGCCGCCAAGGAGGACACTTCGACCGCTGCCATATCGCCTTTGAGAATATCTACCGCAGTTGTAGACGAAACGTCAGGTAGAAATACCACCGGACCACGGCCTACAAGCCCGGAAACCATGAAGACTTGGATTATTATTATTGTTTGAAGATCATTAATTTTATTATTGCCAAATTGTTAATGAGGTATAGAGCAGAATCAGCGTTGATGCTGTACACCCGTACCAAAATAGATTTTAATATTATTATTATTATTACGATTAACATTCGCACACACCAAAATCGATCACATATTGTAAGTGGTCCGATCCCTACTCAGTTTGAACGCGAATAGAAACACAATTAAACAAACAGATTATTATTATTATACATTGTCCAACGATTGTTCAGTATCGAATGAACGAAATACAATATTATTGCTATAGCATAAACTATAGATACAGGTCATAATACTTGCGATGACGTCACGTTGACCATATTCGTTGCCAAAAATGCAGGGGACGCGATTTGGCAACGGTTTAGTTTTCCGTTCGTTAGTTTGTCGAGACGTTCGGACGTTGGCTCGTTTCTATATTTCTTTATATGTTGTCATCCTCCAAACAAAATATATGTCTGCTGTGTCTACACAGTACGCGCATTTTTTCGATAAAAAATGTGTGTAGGGTGATCTGAATGGAAGTAACTTCCTTTTATTATGAACATAATAAATCTAACAGATGAGAACACCACTGGCTGATGTACTTTTTTAGTGTATTTGTATTCGGATGGCGGGATCTAGGGGTCGGACCAAAATTTTTCGATGTTTCACATCATTCTGAACAACTAGGCACCATTTTTGTAAATATTTAAAAGATATAATTCATTTTAACGAAATTTGATACATACGTTGGGATCCAACACAGCAAGAAGCTTATTTAAAATGAGCCCAATCGGATTGTTTTAAGGGTTGTTTTTAGGGATTAAAAAAATGTTGGGCCCGAAAAAATATCGGAATTGTTTGAAAATTGAAATTTCACTCTTTAGTAAAGATAAAAATGTGCCTCTAAAATTTGGTGCAGATTCTGAATTGATAAAATGGAAACCAAATATTGAAATTAAGAAAAACATTATTATTTTAAGGGGAGTATTAAGTGGTTAAATTTTTTATTTGGTGCAAAAAACTTAAGTTTATAGTACAGAAAAACTTTGTGTAGGCCTCAAATTTAGATTATAAGTTCAAAATAGGCCAAAGTTCACGAAACAAAAAAGCTTACGAGTTTTACGAATCCGAGGAAACTCTCTATTTTCTCGGGAAATATAGCAAAATAGTTAAAATAAAAGTTGTTTCTGACAAAATTATCTTTAATTTGGTGTTTTTAAATTAATGTTATAGCAATAATTAACCGAAACACAGATATTTTTCGATGGGGGTTGAAAGTAGTCTGGAAAAAAAATGAGCTTTTCGACCTGGAAAAAGGATGCTGAAATCAAAAATTACGGATATACGTCATCAATATGGCGGCTCAGATTGGAGATGACGCGCAACTATTTTTTGAATGTCGGGTTTCCACGTTACTTATTAATTTACAGAATTTGAAAAAATAAATCCAATTAAGACACCGCTCGGTCTTTAATATCAGTTGAAAATTTAAATACTTTATCGTAAACTTAATTTTTAAATTTCAGGGTGAAATGAAATAGGAATGCTTAGTGTACAATTTAAATTTTAAGAATTTTTTGATTATATAGTTTTGCTATAAATTAATATAAACTAATATTAGGAAAATCAATTAGATATGTTATATTCCTAGATAACGGAAAAATATCAACACTATACTATATTATATTATTCATAAAGGCATATAATATGCTAATAACAAAATACAATTATCTAGTTACCTAGTATATCACCACAACGAAATGACACATGGGGACTCACTGTTTTTAGATTAAAAATGTATAAGGATGACGGTGAATTTATTTACATATTCATGTACATAATATTATTGTTTATCCCTAGGCATGGATATCTCTTTTAGGTATATAAAAATGTAAATGTTAATTAATTTGAAAGCTTAGTAATTTTTTATGTTTGGGGGTATAATTTATAAAAAAAAAATGTCTACTGGAATATATAAATGTTTGTAACAGCACAGCTATGCAAAGTTAAAAAGTTAAATTTTAAATTAATTTTTTACTTAGACGTCCTTTATGATAAAAAGTTAATAGTCATGCTTCGCACAATTGCTACTTAATTTGTAATTCATTATTCGAACTTTTAAGAGCAATTTTACACCTTCAACTTTTAGCTGTGATTAAATAAAAAAGCTATGTAAATTTGCTATGAATAATCAAAATTTCTATTCAAAAATACTAGCATTAAGTTACCATCAAAATTTCCCTAGAAAATTCTATAATATAATACTATAACATTATATAAAGCCCTTTCCAAAGTAGCAGCCAATCGTAAAATTTTAAACAAGCATGTTTTTAATACTCTTTTTGCCATACTCACTATAAAATAGTTACTTTACATGCGTCTATGTATGCATGGAATGAGTCCATTAACAGGCAGGTGTGTTGAAAGTGTTTATTGCTACTGTGCTTGCGCACTGCGACAGCTCACGGCCTACTATAAAAGTGAAGTTGGCGACGCAAATGAATTATCAAAATTTTTGGAAAATACTGAAAATAAAGTGAAAAGTAGCTATTTTGTAGTGTGTATGGCAAATAATTCCATATATTTCTCGTGCTGTTAAAAAAAGATTATCATGATCACGATGTCACGTATGACCTATATTATAACACTAAAAATGACGCATCACTGCTAACAGTTTTTATTTTCAGTACACGAGAGCAAGAAGGCGGGGGTGTTAAGGTACTGTTTATCCTTATCACGCTGAGTGGATACAAACAATACGCGATTAGTATTCAACAGCAGAATGTAATTTTTTGTCGCTTGTATCCGATCCAGTGGGATCATGATAGCATTCCAGATTTTATTTTCTTTTAACGCACTTTACCACGCCATGAATTTAAAATAGCTTCTATATACGAACTGAACATATAGCTTCAGTTCACACCTATTTAATTAACGACATATTGTCTCAATGTGACTTATAAATCATGTAAAAAACTGATAAAATCTTTCTAAAAATTAAACTAAATTTTATCAACAAACAAGAAAGCACAGATATTATTATGTACACAGCGTGTCCACGAAAGTTCTTTACAAATGGAATTTTTTTTATTAATTATTGGAGCAAAAATTTTTTTCTGTGGAAAAGTTCTGCTTAGTCCAAAACCATTAAAACACCGAGTAAAACACCAAAGAAAATTTTTTTCGGCCTAAAGTTATACTGTTCTTTGTATGGAGAGAGATGGAGGACATGTTGAATTCTGATTTATAATTCTGAATAAATAATTACTTAGAAGTTAAGTTATGTTATAATAATTTTGAATTAAATTTCATTATGTAACTAATTTTGCGAAAATCTTGAATATCACAGATAATTTTCATTTTTAGTAAAATAAAACTTTTTGATTTCCCTCGTATAACTTTAGACCGAAAAAAATTTTCTTTGGTGTTTTAGAGGTTTTGGACGAAGCAGAACTTTTCCACAGAAAAAAATTTTTGCTCCAATAATTAATAAAAAAAAATTCCATTTGTAAAGAACTTTCGTGGACACGCTGTATATACTTATTATACAGGGTGTATCACAAGATTGAGAAAATAGGGAAAACACTGACTTAGTGAAAATAATTAAGGATCAGTGATTTCTTTTGCCTCTTTTCATGTAAAAACCATGATAATTATTTTAATTTAGATGTAGCCATGATTGCATTCCATTTTTGTCGCGCTACTTATTTGAACCGATTTTGACAAATAAGGTGTCTATCGATTCGTCTTGGTGACGTGAGTATTATGTCCCCACGGATCCAATATGGTGGATCATAAACGCAAAGTATTTACTACGGAAATAGAAATGAGGTATGACTGGCCAGTGGATCTCATAAAAAGATGAAAATAAAAATAAAACATTAAAAATCAAAACCCGACTACGATAAAATAGAAAACAAGCTACCAATATTATGAAAATTAGTCGGGAAGCTAAAGCTAACCTCTTTTTACCCGACTAATTTTTATATTTGAAGCTTGTTTTTTTCAGTTTTTTAAGTCGCGTTTGAGTTTTTTAACTTTTTAATTTTTTCTAAAAGATATTCGTACTACGTATGAGACGGGTTCATGCTGATATTTGATAATGGTAGTTTATGTAGATAATACTACTATTGTACTGTTGCTATTGTTGACAGTAACTTAAGGTTAACGAGCCGCCCGCTCCACTGAGAAATCTGACTTTCTTTTGCCCGAACTTTCTTTAATAGTCGCTTAGGTCAGCGTTGATTAACATGGTAATTAGAATTAATCATAGATATCTGTAAAGTTTTAATCTCCGAAACCAAGGCTTTGCACGTTGCACTACCACACCAGTTATAACCGCAGTGCGGTGTTCACACCGCATCCTTTAAAACTTTAGGCGCGACCTCAGCAAAGTTTATGGCACTCGCGCTTTTTCTGTGTGCCATACTATTTTGTATTACGCGTGCAGCCATTAGGCCTTGTCTAATGCATACATCCGAATGCAAAACGTATGTCGAAATTTTACACATATTTTTTTGGAAATCGAAAATTTTTCTCTGCAAAATAAATTAGTGGCGACAAATTTCAAAACAGAGGAAAATAGTAAGTGGAATTTACAAGAGGGTGTAAATGATACACATTATAGGGAAAAATGGCTTGGGTCATGAGTTGATACTGGGGCATTTATTAATGAAAAAAGCTGCCATATTATATTATTATTATTATTTTGTATTATTTTAACGCAATTTGATCTGATTAGAAGAATTTATTTTAGAGATATCTATCCACTCATTTAATCTGTTTGAAAAGCAGTTCTTGTGAGTTTTTAAGCTTGTACAAAAAAACTCAAGTGATGACGGAGTGTTCAGAAATAGTAGCGAAAACTTTAACCCAGGGAGGTGTTTAAGATGTAGACATCCATAGGGGCGGCAACCAAAATTGACTGCTCGATAAAGTTGATACTTGGTATTTACAAGTGGTGAGAGAAAATACCGTTAAATCTGTAATACTTGAATTGGAACCTCTATTTTAACTTGGATAAAGGTCCCGAAAAGTAAGAAGTAACTTGTAAAAAAACGTAAAATACAAATGCATCGCCATCTCAATAATTTTATCAAATAAGACAAGTCTTCTTAAACACGTCTTGTACAAATATGACATACTATTTTATGTATTCAAAGTCCTTCATCAGCTGCTCACACGTATCCAGGCAATATGTGAAGGATTAAACGAGTAACTGCGACTCTGTTTTATCTGAGAACGAGATACCACAGTACTTCTAAAAAAGATGCGCTGCCTATCAAAATAACCACATTTGTTTCTCGAGAACGGAAACTGCTAAGCGAAATTTCCATCTAATTTACCGAATAGGGGTTTCTGGGGGCAAAAAATCGATTATAGCCCACGTACACAACCCAGGAAATAATGAAGTGCCGAGTGACATAAGATTTCTTCGGTCGCATTTTATCATCTCACAAAAATCAGTACTTCTGCTTTAACGTCATAAAACGAGTGCATCGCATTGTGCGTAGGCTTTGGAAAAAACAAGGCTACTTTCATTATATAAGCCCAAATCACTCTGACTAGTCAATCTTTAACTTATTATAATACTCAGTAATTATTTGAAAAGTGAAAAATGGCACCAATATAATCTAAACATCCTTATGTAAGTAGCTTTTAGATAAAATTTAAATAAATACGTCCTGTTAGTGTTATTATATTACCCTATACAAAATATGTATAAAGGTGCAAAGATTACCTGTATATAACTGTAAGTATGACGTATAAATCGTACGCTAGACCGTTATATTTCTCAAGGGTTTACAGGACGACTAACGATTACCCTGATAGAAATTTACAGAATGGGGACCAGGTTTTATAGGAACGGCGAGAAACCGATCTAGGTAGGAATTTTGCTAGTTCCAGAGGGACGCAGCAAGTAATAAAAACAATAGGTGTTCTTTACTCATTCAATAACAATCTGCTCAACTCTAGCAACGTCAGATTGATCTCGAAGCTAACTATTTCTACATATAGATTTTATATAATAGTATCACAGCAGGGTGACGTCTAAGTTATATAATGTATATCTGAACATCTATAGTTATATAGAAGTGTACCGTTGTCACTAATATGCACAATAATGATTACTAAAACGGCGTGCCCAAAGGGCCGCACTTCTGGCGCCGCGGGTCTGTAAAAATTGTTGTCACATCGCTACTGTTATATAACATGAACTTTATGGTGGTAGAGATGAACACTGCAATATAAGTACAGTTTTGTAGCGAGGTTATAGTCTGACTGTTATGTAACCTCATTAAAAACTTTAAGCTCTCGATTACTTCGTGAGTATTTTCAGTAGGTACCGTAAACTGCAAAAAAACTGATCTTGATATATCTTACTGGTAACGTTGTTAGAGACGTACATCACAGGAGTCAGCAAAAGTAACAGTTCGATAAAACGTTGATATTTGGTATCAATGCTATTATAAACCGGATTGTATAACTTAATGCGTCACTACGGGCGAGCAGAAATGTTCATCTGGGTATCGAATATTTTTACAAGATATTCAATCTATGAAAATCGGTTCTTGCGAGTTCTTCAGTCGAACAAAACAACTAACGGCGGCAGATTTGAAAATGGCGAAACCTTTAAAGGGAGGTGTTTAATATTATCATCATAGGGAAAAAATGCTTCGATTCAAGTTGATACTTGGTTTTTACGCTTAAAAAATACTTACATAGGTAAGATTGAATTGGAACTCTATTTAACTAGGTTAAATACAATAAGTAGTACCTTGTAAATTATCGTTTCAGAAATACAAATATCGCCTTCTCGGAATAATATTCTGAGAATAATACGAGTATCTACACACGTCTAGTACAAAGATACATATATTTTATTGAACTCAAATCCGAGCAAAGCTCGGCACCCAGATATTTTCATATAAAGAAAATAAGTCGACATCTTTTTTCTTTTTTTCGATACGACGACATTTTATATGAAAATTTATTGCTCAAGAAAGTTTTAAATGATCAACGAAGCTTATTCTTTGTTTGCATGCGAAAGAATGAATAAGAATAAGGAAAAGAAAGAAACGACGGTATATACCAATTTGTCATTCTATAGCTTAAAACGAAAATTGTTAGACTATGAAGATTTGGTTTATTGCAGTAAATGACCGTTAAATTATAAAAGAAACAAAATATCTAAAATACATTTTATAGTGCAGTTATATTACCTCAGTGAAAATCTATAAACTTTATGTATATTTTTACTTATAAAAACTGAGAACTAGAATTTAGAAACCAGTTAGTGTACAAATATTTTTTACACAATTATGGAGAAAATAAAACCTAAAACGTTCCAGCCGTTCTGAGGATTGAGCAGTTTTAAAAATAAAATAAAATAATTTTAATACTGAGCTAACATATAGGGAGATGATCACAATACATTTTTGTGAAGAGTAAATGACTTGATATTTTTTAATAAAAATTGGTGGCGTTACAGATTTTCTGAAATGCATTTAATGAAAGATTATTGCATGCGGTGGAAATATCGTTTTAGTTATGGGAAGTTCACGTTTTCAGTGCTGATACGTACCTATTATTATTTGTTTTTTTTTTAAGAAAAGGTAAAGTATGTTTAGTCCAGTCACGAGAGGAAGTCCACCTTGCGTTTTGTGCAGCAAATGATTTTATTTTTTAGTGTCCTCAAGCATGTTTAGAAGATGTCAAATCCAAGTTTGCGACCTCTAAAACAGGGCGGGGGAGTTTTGGTGGGCTAAAAACCACGATTTTTTGGCACTTTTTTAGATTTCTTGCTTATAACATGGAAACGGCTGGTCCTATCGAAAAAATGATCCTATTCAAAATTAAAGGGCACAAAATTTACTTCAAAATGCACTAGTCAAATATGTTTATGTTCCCATTTTTACTGGCTCTACAGAACTTAGAAAATCGCCAAATTTTACCGAGAGCACAAGCTACTTGAAAAACTCGAATAGCCTATAACCTTCCCTAATAAACGGGCTATCTAACAAAAAAAATTTTCAAATCGAATTGGTAGTTCCTGAGATTAGCGCGTTCAAACAAAAAAAAAAACTCTTTTTTTGTTTGAACGCGCTGATCTCAGGAACTACAAGTCCAATTAAAAAAAAAATTTTTTTGATAGATAACCCGTTTATTAAGGAAGGTTATAGGCTATTCGAGTTTTTTTAAATTCAATCCCAAAGGAGTTAAAACGGGGGTGTAAGATTTTTTGTTATTACAAAAAATCTTACACTCACGTTTTACCCCCTTTGGGGTTAAATTTAAAAAAAACTTGTATATCCTATAACCTTCCTCAATAAACGGGCTATCTAACAAAAAAATTTTTTTTAAATCGGAGTTGCAGTTTCTGAGATTAGCGCGTTCAAACAAAAAAAGAGTTTATTTTTTTGTTTGAACGCGCTAATCTCAGGAACTACCAGTCCGATTTGAAAAAAAAATTTGTTGTTGGATAGCCCGTTTATTAAGGAAGGCTATGGGCTATTCAATTTTTTTTTTTTAATTCAATCCCAAAGGGGGTAAAACGTGAGTGTAGGATTTTTTGTTATTACAATAAATCCTACACTCCCGTTTTCACCCTTTGGGATTGAATTTTTAAAAAACTCGTATAGGGTCTCAATGATTACTACTTTGCTTCTTTTACAGACTGGTAGTTCCTGGGATTAGCGCCTTCAAGCAAAAAAAGAGTTTATTTATTTTTGTTTTTCTAAGTTCTGTAGAGTCGGTAAAAATCGGAACAAAAACATATTTGACTAGTGCATTTTGAAGTAAATTTTGTGTCCTTTAATTTTGAATAGGACCATTTTTTCAATAGGGCCAGCCGTTTCCATGTTATAAGCAATAAATCGAAAAAAGTGCAAAAAAATCATGGTTTTTAGCCCACCCAAAACTCCGCCATCTTGTTTTAGAGGTCGCAAACTTGGATTTGACATTTCCTAAACATGCTTGAGGACACAAAAAAATAAAATTATTTGCTGCACAAAACGCAAGGTGGACCTATCTTTTTAAGCTCTCGTGACTGGACTAGTTATCAAATTACAAATATTTTTATTCGTAATATTTAAACTTAATATAAAAATTTGGTCACATATTTTTATTTTGAGCCAATCCTTACGACACCTCGCAAAATCTAGTACTTTATTTTATATAAACGTCGCTATTGTACGATTTGTGAAAAACGAAATGTATTGAACTTTCCGAAAATGACGTAATTTTAATTCAAGTTATTTTTATAAACTTTTTTATAAACCCTTAACCCAGTATATTTTTTGAGATTAACCTTTAGTGAATGGTTATTATTTTCTAAGGTATCGCAATTTTGTTTCTACTCGGTACACCTACCGAGTGATTAGCTCACTGATCGATATTTCACTGTCGATTTGCATTTGTGAGCAGCTTGTAACTTTTGCTAAAGTATAATATTATTGATTCTATTGTCACATAACTTTGGATAGTGATCTGTCAAACGTTTATAACGAAATTATACGACAGGTTTCTTGCACAGAAGCTCGATAAATTTTATTGGGTTGCTCTAAATGAAAAACTTAAATACTTATAATATAAATAATAGTTTTATACGGCTGAAATGCAATTGAAACATTTTTTTTCGTTGGAAAACAGCCAATTATATAATTGTTTATCTTAAAGAAAAATAGTGTATCTTAAAGAAAAATCAAACTCGTTGGTTGATTTCTATATTGTGTTTTATGTATGTATCTAACGATGTCTACAAGATATGATTGTTTCTAAAATATTATGTGGTAATACCATTTATAGCATTGATATATCTAGGTATTTATTAATATATCCCATTAAAGGGTGTTCGAAATAATTTTCACTGTCATGTTGGGCTCTCGCTGGTACGAGGATTCACTTCATATCATAACTATTGAATTAGCAAATATGAATTGACACTCGCATGTAGTGAAAATCTATTGATTCTGAAGCATATAAGGAGAATATTAAATTAGCAATCATGTCACGGTTGAGTATTGTAAGGTCATTCCGCCACGAAAGTGGAAAGGTTCAGGTTAGAATCATGACTGTGACCATGGTTGGTAAAATGATTTTTTCCTATGTTTCGAAACAATTATATAATTGGCTGCTTTCCAACGAAAAATAATACTTATAATAGTTGAAAATTTCCATTTTACGGACATATTAGATACGTAATTTTTTATGTACGACTGTTTTATTATACTGGAATGCACTTTAAAATCTAAGTATTTTGTTTCCTAAAAACATTTTAGTAAATATATTCTGCATAAATTAGAGCTTTTAGTACTTTTGAAAGTGCATTCATGATGCAGCTCTGTATAAAACTAAGAGCAGCTTATATTTCATTGAAATGATAATTTTGTAGACTGCAAAATATTATGCAGGTAAGCACTTCTTACAGTAAGAAACATAAATATGATTTGTTGTACGTTTCAACGACTTTGACAGAAATCTATACTTAAGAGGGTTCTCCCACTGACGACTAAATCCACCATTATGATTAACACTATACACAAAATTACGATAATAAAATTACTTTAATGAAACATATTTTATAAATAATTAAAATTGAAGTAATCAAAATATTTTATTTAGGTGTGCAATGAAATATATTATACAAAATAAATGTTATTCTTTAAAGTTTGAACAAACTTTATCTTTCCAATATTAGGCATAGGTAAAGAAAATTGTATTGCCCTAACAGGGCTTTTTTGCTTTGGACGACATAGGCTGTTTTCACTTTTATTTAACCTGTGGGAACTTACTGTCTTAAGCCTGTAATGTGGAGGTACAACATATATAAGTCTTAACACGTTTACATATCTTTTTTGGAAAATGAAGGGCAGTCGCATTAATCGACTGCGATATGTGGCGACAGGCAATATTGTACACTACACAAAAAACAAATGTCTTTTATATAATTTTTATCTTGCATTAGCTGCATTTTCATTATTTCTACTGAAAAATCATTAATTCTATTGAAGAACCTTTATTTATACTGAGCAACCGTCATTTATAGGTACTGAACATTATTTCTACCGAACATCAATTACTTTTACTGTCGGAAATATTTACTCTTTAAAATGGAAATTTTCCTTTGGGTCACGATTAGGTATTTAGTATATAAGTACTTACGAATATATTATATCCGTAAAAACTACCATCGATCGTCTATTTTTACAACTTAACCATTGTCAAATATACTGGAATATCATATTAAGTATACACTATAATTTTATATCAATAAAAATTGGCAGTGCAGACTGCAGAGTACACTTCTGAAATCATTTCAAAATTATACATTTTGTTGATTTAAATTCTATTTCAGTGATAAAATTAAACTTATCTTTACTTCAGTTCTTTTATTTTCATATTTTACTACTTTCCACACATTTTCATATCCTAGTTTATTATGCATTGAAGCATCTTCGATGTAATATTAGGATGGGTTTTTTGCGAGTTTTTTCCATATAAATAAAAACAAGTGTTGAAACAAGCTTATCATTATGTGTAATTATAAATTAGGAAACATTAAATGTCCTGGGTGGTTAATGGTACCAACTACCAGTACTAAC
Source organism: Mongoloraphidia duomilia (assembly GCA_039654895.1). Lineage (NCBI taxonomy): Eukaryota > Metazoa > Arthropoda > Insecta > Raphidioptera > Raphidiidae > Mongoloraphidia > Mongoloraphidia duomilia. The sequence continues at coordinate 25,892,501 of CM077516.1, read as the reverse complement.
AAAATTATGTAATACCTGTATACAGCGTGTCCACGAAAGTTCTTTACAAATGAAATTTTTTTTATTAATTATTGGAGCAAAAATTTTTTTCTGTGGAAAAGTTCTGCTTCGTCCAAAACCTCTAAAACACCAAAGAAAATTTTTTTCGGCCTAAAGTTATACGAGGGAAATCAAAAAGTTTTATTTTACTACAAAAGGATTATCACCGAAAAAATCCATCAAATTCCTGCTACAATGATTCGAAATTCAGTGACGGATTTTGGAAGGAGAACTGTTCTTTGTATGTAGAGAGATGGAGGACATATTGAATTCTAATTTATAATTCTGAATAAATAATTACTTAGAAGTTAGTTATGTTATAATTTTGAATTAAATTTGATTATGTAACTAATTTTGCGAAAATCTTGAATATCACAGATAATTTTTAATTTTAGTAAAATAAAACCTTTTGATTTCCCTCGTATAACTTTAGGCCGAAAAAATTTTCTTTGGTGTTTTAGAGGTTTTGGACGAAGCAGAACTTTTCCACAAAAAAATGTTTGCTCCAATAATTAATAAAAAAAAATTCCAATTGTAAAGAACTTTCATGGACACACTGTATATGTATCTAGTGTTTTTTCGTATCTATTTGCGGACCTTAAATAGCCGTTTATTGACTAGTGACCATTATGTAACGCTTTTTTGTGCTATAATGAAAAACTGTTACATAATGAACCATTATGTAACTGTTTTTTTTAACTCAGTTAAAGTCTAAAGTCATGTGTTGAATAAAGTATAGTGTGGAATGCGTGTGCTAAATCTTCATGTGTCAGGCGCGATGTTTTCAGCACTCGTATTCGGCTAGCGATGCACACTCGCCAAGGCTCGTGCGCGCTCGCGTATTATATACTTATTCTGAAAACATCGCGGCTGACGTATAAAAATGTATTTAGCACACCGTTCTGGGTTTTTTAAGAGCTTTTCCCAGAAAAACAAGCCAATTTAACTGAAGAACAAAGACAGTGTATTTATTTACAAAAAAATTATTGTGGTAGGTTATAGGAACGCCATAACAAAACCTGTAACATGATGTACATTTTATACCTTATGACAATAAAAACATATTATCTTATCTTATCTTATGTATTTAGCACACTATAGTTACCCAATATACTATTATCTTATTTTTTATGTACTACATTGTGTTTTTATAGTTTATTTAACATTTATGCAGTCATGGTGCAACGTGTTTTTGAAAAATAAATCAGTTAGTTCATTGCACTTTTAAGCAGCGAAAGTCTTGTCATGAAAATATGAACGATTTCGTGGGCGATGTCACGATTATAATCTTTAAAGAAGAACCTAGCTTTTCTCTCGCATTACGGTATATATTATAGAAATTGCCAGCATCAAAAAGATCGATATTCGGACATAGGTTCATAATGACTGATTTGTTTTTTTTCTTTTGCTGGATCTACCCCGTAAATTTCATTGATAATTTAACTATTCTTAATAAATTGATATATTCATTTGTGATTCAATCTATTTTTAGATATCAATTTTTATTTAGATCAAGCACTTTTCTGTTAGGATAAAATATTTTTCTACGTTTCTACATCTAAATTTTGATTAATGAAGTAGGTAACATTATCATTGCGGAGAACTCTTATGTACCTTTTTCGAGTAACTGTGCTTAAAATGTGCTTCATAAATATAGAAACACTCACGTGAAAGGCAAAAAAGATAAAATAAATTGTAATAGAAACTGTATTAAAATATAAAAAATATGAAACATTATTTATTTTTCGAGTGGCTGTATAAAATTATTTTTATTTTTTGAATTCCTTTCTACCACGGTTGATGGTTTCAGTAAAAAAAATTTACAGACTGCTATAATATTTCTTTTTGCTATATAACTACACAATATCGACATAATATATTTTCAATTCATTATTTAAGGCAATGTCTGTCTGTCTGTCTGTTCGAAGGTGATATATCCGGAAACTATAATGCCAATTTTAATGCGGTTTTCAAAAATAGAACAATTTTTTTTAAATGTTTTAGTGTAATACCGACGTAAAACTCTAAACGCTGCTTTTGCTCTAAAATATAGATGAAAATCGTATATGAAAGATTTATAGGGTTTGAGGATTTGTAAAAAAAGAACCTGATATGAAATTTTTTTATCAAATGAAATTTCAATTTTCTTCTGTTCGTGCATGCCAACTCTCGGATAACGCCGGGTAACTTATACTGTTAGTTTACTAATAAACTAAAAGATTTAATTGATAGTTCAACAAGTTCTTAGATTAGAATCTGGGAACTGGAATTCATTATAAACTAACTGTTAAACCCGATGGTGTTCGTGTCTCCCCATTATTTAGCGTTATATCTATTTTTAAATGACCAATATACATAAAATGACCAATGAAAATAAATTTCGTTCCCTTCTATAACGCTTAAAAGCGTGGGGCACTGGGGCACTCGATGAATAATTTGAAACATAAGTAGTACAGTGAGTGTCCCACGCTTTAGACGTTATGGAAGAGAAATCAATTTATTTTCTACTTTTTGGTGCGTTTATATAAGCGTGCTTTTTTTAAGTAAGTACCTATATTTAATATTTTACATTGTTTTACTTGATCTTCTGAACGTAGGAAAAAAGATTATCGGCTTCATTTTTCGTAATACAAAAAGCATTGATTTTGAATGTGTTTCTATAATTATTATTATATAAAAATTCCTAGCAGAAAATCCGTCCACAGCTTGGGTATTATATTAAGTCTACCAATGGAACAATAATTTGTGCACTGAACATAACACAGGTAGGTCTGTGAATCAGTTCACAGCATCATCAGCTGCTTTAGAGTGAAAACATCAGCATACCACGATTCATCATACCGCTACCAGATATGAAAATAATTTCACTCGTCTGCACTTTAATTTATCATCTTGTACAGAAGACTTCCGCGTTCATAGACGTCCTACGTTTAGCAACTTTAGAAAAATAATAATAATTTATAAGGAAGATGTAATAAAATTATGGAACAAATGTTAAAGCATTAAGTGTACTAATTATAATATCTGAAATTTCCAAATTATCTTTTTGAAAATTAAATATTGTATTTTGTATTTGTAAATTAAATTCTAGTAATGCTGTAGGAAACAATATACTCTAATCCTATTAATAGACCAGAATTAGCCTTGACTTACAAGGTTGAAAGAAAGAATATATTCAAGGGAAAAATTTATACATGTATTATCCCGATTGAGATTCGATTCCGAAACCTACAGCTGTTTATACCCGTAAGGATAATGTAGCCATGAATCGTTCTAACAAATTCTTACCGAAGAATATTATAATTATCCAAGTGTGCAAGCTTTCACGGCCGGCATTGTTCCAAGTCTTCATGGTTTCCGGGCTTGAAAGATCCAGGAAGATCCAGGAATGTCTAAGATCGGCCAAGGACACAAGAGACCCACTGGCAACACCAGGAGTATACCGCATCCCTTGCAGCTGTGGATCAGTATATATTGGGACAACGAAACGAAGCATCAACACACGTATAGCAGAGCACAAGAGAAGCTGTAAACTGGGACAAACGGAAAAATCTCCCATAGCCGAACACACTTTGACTCTGGACAATCACAAGATCCTCTTCGAAGAAACCCAAGCCATAGACAGAACGTCGAGCTATTACCCAAGAATATACAGAGAGGCCATAGAAATACATAAACACACACAGAATTTCAACCGAAAAGATGAAGGCCTCAATCTCAGTAAAACCTGGACACCAGCACTCCGACATACAAAACCAATGACCAATCGTACAAGGACGGGATACGACCAAGTAGAGAACTCACCACCACTACACACTGCGCAGTTGACCAATGGCAGAGAGACGGACTACGACCGAACAGAGAACACACTGGCACTAGGTATAAAAGAAGGGAGAACGCCAGTCACCGACACATTTATCTGTGAGCCGCCAAGGAGGACACTTCGACCGCTGCCACATCGCCTTTGAGAATGTCTACCGCAGTTGTAGACGAAACGTCAGGTAGAAATACCACCGGACCACGGCCTACAAGCCCGGAAACCATGAAGACTTGGAATATTATAATTTTAAAAATAAATGTTACTATATGCGTTTTTTCAATTTACGTTCTATCGACTGATACTCAAGGGAACTTTATATATTATGTAATTAATATATATGTAACTAGCGGTCCCGCCCGGTTTCGCCCGAGTGCTAAGAATTTATGAACCTACAGAAACTTTTCCCGGCGTGCGCACAATAACTCACCAAAGTTTTATCGCAATCGGATGAATGGTATAGGAACGCATAAGGGACAAACAAAGAAACAAACATTCATTTTTATCTAATATGTAGATTAATTATTGTAGCATGTAATGAATATTGATGCTATACCTACTTAAATAATTTATTTTTTGAAAATTATTGTTTATGAATAGTAATTTCCATTTTCGCACACCGTTAACAAAAAACATTATCCTAAAATTTATTTAGTTCCATATTCACGTCATTTTTAAATGAAAAGATTTACATTGCAACAACATATCGAAATAATTCGTATTATTATTATCAAAATGCCCTTTGTGTTCGATCAACGTTCTGCACGCTGCGTGAAATTTATGAACTGCATCTTCGCCCACAGAAGGCACAATTCGTCGAATAGTCGAGAAATTTGAAGCGGCTGATTCAGAAGTGAATCAGCCATCACCTTTACGTCGTCAAAATGCTCGTTTGGATGAGACAATTGCGGCTGTTCGGGAAATTGTGAACGAAGAACCAAATCTCTCGTCGTGCATAAGACTTGAACTCTTTTAAACCTTAACTTAGCGAACTTTACGTAAATGCTTAAATATTTTCCTTATAATATAAACTGACCCAAGAATATAAGTCAAATGACCATTTATAGCGCTGATCGGGCCCTAGGGTAGTTAGAAATTGACCGATTTTGAAAATAAATTGGGACATGCGAGAAATTCATTGAAAATTGGGTCAGTCGTATACACGCTACTAAATAGTGGTTATTTGAACGATATTTTTTTCTATAAATTATGCCATTGAGTGGACTTTCGTATGAAATAAAAATTGTTTGTCCTTAAGGTGGGCCTACAACAGAGGCTTAAAGTCAAGGAAAGCTATTTTTGCAATGTAAAAAGTCGTATTTTTCGCTCTACTATTGCGAATATCTCATAAACGGCTGGTTTGAAGAAAAAAGTTTCAATTGTAGGGCATACTTTTCTCTACATGATACATTTGCTGTTAATATTTCGCAAACATTTTTTAAGGTATCTTTAAATTTTGATGGTAATTGTTTTTAATACTATAGTTTTTGTCGCAGCAAAAAGGTTTAAAAAAATGTTTTTTAATGGCTCTAAAGTGAATTTTCCTAGCTTTTCCGATACATTAGTATAACTGAGAGTGGGGAGAAGTTCTTTTCGTCTATTTTTAATCTTAAACCGATTTTAAAAATTTTGTTTTATTTTAATTTAAGGATCTACCGTAGCTTAATGGGAAACTTTGTATATAGAGTATATAAGTACCTATACAAAAATAAAATAAAATTGTGGGAATACCCGACTTTGATATTATCACCACATCATTGAATAGTAAATATGCATACAATTGGCATCAATCCCAATTAATTTTCTCTTTCTCTCTCTGAGTTTTTAATAAGTTTTCGGAACCAAACCTGTCTTTTTGTAGAGGCTCTGCCGCCGCTCTAGATCTCATATAAGTATCATATAACACAGTTCCACCCAACACGGAATTCTCTAGGAATCTGTCGACCGTGTTATACGAGGGTTTACTGTATAGGATTTAGTTTTACTTCTTCGGGAGAAAATTACGTAATTACTATAAGTTGGTCTTTCAGGAAAACCGCGCTGAAAAATAGCATCACGAGAGTCGACAGCAATTTCACGCGGATAACCAGGTGCAGTATAATTTAGTGTTAATGCTAAACCGTACGCTCGTGTGCACAACTTCCGTAAAGGTCACGGAGAAGAAAACAGCGATTTATTTTCTTGTCGACGTGATTTATGAAAATGCCTCATTATGCTTGATGCTCGTTGTTCATCTTTCACACGGAGCGACAGAACTGAATGCGGTATCAAATATATCTCTGACAACTTGGGTGCCTATACTGAAGGTTTACAAAAAAATTGATTTTAATTGGACCAACAGCAAAGTTAATCTTGATGTTGCTAACTAAACATTAAAAAAATTAAAAACCGAAAAAAGACGTTGAATAATTCAAAATTTATCTATATCCATACATCTTATAAAATCGGCATTTTTGAGCTTCGTGCAGTAGTTACACAACACACTTTACAACTGTACTGATTATACAGGCAGAGTGTCCAAGACTTGCGTTGTCGGCCGATATAATTATTGATTTTGGGTGAAGATAGAAAAAAAGTTTAAATACAAAAGTTGCATAAATTTTAATGGTGTATACTGTATAATCTAGAATTATTTTCAATTATACAGTCTGTCTCATTTAAACGTGGCAGATTAAAGTTATGTTTTTTTAACTTAGCACCCTGTTTTTATTTATTTTTTCAATTTTGCACCTAAATGTGAATAGAAATTGTAAGAGAAGCCATACTCGAAAATTCAGTAATTTTTGAGTTATTCAAGTTTTTTAGAAATTTTTGACACGTGCAGATTTTTACCTAAAATTCGACATAGCCAAAACAAAAACCTTTATCGAACTGAAATCTTGAGGATCACTAGATAATAGACGGACAAATCAATGCCTGTCCTAAAAAAATGAATTTATTATACAGGGTGTTCAAAATAATGTACTTCTTTTACCTAACTTCAATCACGTGTAACTTTTTATTGTTAAATACAACGAGATTATTTTTTTTTTTTGCTGGAATTGTATTCCTTAGGATATTTACTAACACTTTTGTTAAGGGTTCTCCATATTTATAATATTTTCGTATTTATTGCAACTTGAATATAATTTTCACATATTTTCACCTGTCAAAGAAAATGTCGCAGTGTGCTGTGAAATATTTTTACCATATTTTTTGTACGCGTCTTTATTTAACCCTCAACTATAACAATAAAAAATTCGACTGATGACCAGTCCTATACTTCCCACCTAGTAAATATTTGCAAAAAAAAACACTCTTTTTTTTATTCTTTGACTAGGCCCAAATAACCTTAGCTGTTGGTGGTCTTTAAAACACAATTTAATTTTTATTCTTTGAAAAAAGCATGGCCCTCTTTTTTGTTTGGTGATCTATTGATGGCTAGCTTAATATAGCAAAAATCATGGTTACCTTGATTTACGTACAATTTTTATTTTTTTTAGTAAAATATTTTTTTTCTCGAAAACTATACATTTTAGAGAAAAAAAATATTTACATTTTTTTCATATTATAACATCTAGAATTCATTTATATTTTTTTTTACCTATGTTAATACGTGACATTGAGGACGTTTTTTTGAATATCTCAGGATCCACTGAACCGATTTGACTCAAAATCTAATCAGATCTAAGTTAAAGGCTGATAAACACAATAGAACAATCGGCATGCCCGTATGTTGTTCCGTTCTTAAGATATCGAAGGCGAAAAATTGACCACATACACACACACACACATACACACATACACACATACACACACACATACAGACATCAGTCAGAAAATGATCTTAAACGATTGCTAGGGTCTCAAAACGTGAAAATCTGTTAAAATCTCGAAATATTGTTTTCGGACTGAATCCATTACTTCCCTACCATAGTAGAGGTGGGAAGTAAAAATTTCAGATTTCTAAATTTTTCTGAACACCTTTTTCATTAAGAATACCTACCTTATCACATATTATTTTAAATTAGTTTTTATAGTAGGTAGTATCACGCTTTATTTAACCATGAAAAATAAGCATAAAAAAATACAGACCTTTAATTTTTTCGGAATGCTACTTTTCATCATCCCTTATGATCAAAGATTGTAAAATTAGTTGTTAATAAGGAGTGAAAACGTGTGAGGGGTGTAAACTTTCTTGAACGTTATACGCACGTATCTCTGAAATCGAGTTATAAACGTGAAACCTAGTAAAAATACTCTTGTTAATAAAAATTAAAAATAAGAAAATATAGGTTGGACGATTTTTCTGAAAAAAACTATCTACCGTCTACCCAAGCGAGGAGGGTTTTTCGAGATACTGTCACTACAGTTATGAATGTTCGAAACTGTGGAATTCTAAATCCTACCCGCGCTACAGCTACATTCAATAACAGTCAGTTTTACATTGTAATTAATAGACCACATCCAAGCTGCGTTGTACACAATCAAACACTGTGTACAGAGGCTAGTTGATTTAATGCAATTCATCAAACAGGTTGGTACTACATGCTATGGCCTCGAGGAAAAGTATCTTATGTCCATTTATGATCTTTCTTTATACCTATAAAAAAAATTTAATTTTGTTTTGTGAAAAGGTTTTATTAAGGGACTGCACTGCCGGTCCTATAATTTCAGACATTTTTCTACTATTTAGGAGCGTCGCTACCGACAAACTGCATTCACTCATGTACAGTCTACATTTAAATAAAAAGTTTCGTATTAATTTAGATTTAAATGACTGATGAATAATATATACCAGGGATCGGCAACTGGTGGACCGCGGTCCAAGTCCGGACCGCGGAAGGTCAAAAAACTGGACCACCAAAATTTGTTTGAATTATTTAAAAAATATTTTTTTGTACTTTCCGCTACGAAAGTTTAATTTTCGAGTGCTTTGTGGCGGTAACAATGAGGCACATTTTGAAGAACCAATATCACTCAAGATTAACGATCGCCCACCTTGAAACACTCTTCGCATAAGCTGCTCCCCGCGTGAACCTAACTTTAAAAAACTGACTTAAGACCGCAAATGTAATTTCTCCCATTGATTTTTGAATACAATTATGCCTACCTATTGTATTTCAAATTATTTGGGAGTGAAAATTAAAATAAAAAATTATTAAAGAATATGAGTTGTTTTTTTTGGACCTCGATAAAAATTTTCAACAGTATCCGGACCCCACCTATAATTACTTGCCGACCAATCAAAAACAATTCTTGTAAGTCTTGTAAGTCTCGTGATCGCGTAGCAGTAAAAAGTTATGAGATCTAATAAAGCCAAGCCCAATTAATTGTAAGTGAAAAGAATTGAAATCTAAAACTTGGCTAGATTAAATGTTCCACTACAAGGCCTAGCGCTTTAGTCATTCGTCTTTTATTCTCTTAGCGAACTTTGAAACTATCAAAGTTTTAGATTTCACTACTTTTGACATACAATTAATTGGGCTTGGCCTTATTAGATCTCATAACTTTTTATTGCTACGTGATCGCGAGACTTGACCTTATTTTTACAGGAAATGTTTTTGACGAGATTTCAATTCTTTTTGTAGGAAGTTGACTGCACCATCCCCCTTTAGAAGTGGAGGGGGAAAATAACAGATTTTTTAATTTTCTTGTTACTTATACGCGCCCAGCCTGCATAACAAATTTCAGTTTTCTCTGGCTATACGGACCTATAGAAATCTACACCACCCCCTTTTAGAGGTTCGAGGGGAGAAATCACAGATTGTTTTTAAATTCTTCGTTACTTGTACGCGAAACCTAGCCTACATACCAAATTGCAGCTTTCTTTAAGTACGGGGACCTATAGAAATCTGCACCACCCCCTTTTAGGGGTTGGAGGGACAAATCACAGATTTTTTTTTAATTTTCACGTTACTTGTACGTGATACTCAGCCTGCGTACCAAATTTTAGCATTCTAGGGCTACGGGAAGTACCCTAATAATTTTTGACTTATAGAAATCTGCACATCCCCACTTTGAGAGGTTGGAAGGGAAAAATCACAGATGTTTGAATTTTCTCGTTACGTGTACGTAAGACTTAGCCTGCAAACCAATTTTCAGCTTTCTAGGACTACGGGAAGTAGGTACCCTAGATTTTTGATGCTCATAAGTGAGTCAGTAGGTATATAATGTAAGTCAGTATAATATTATAAGTGAGTGACGAAATCAATGAACTTTGCGTATTAATAAAATCTAAAGTAACACGGCTATAAAAACGAAACTTGGTACATTCCATAATATTGGTGGCCCCATCCTATCCTGAAATTGTTATCCACACCGATAGTTACGAGGGTTCAAAAATGCACCGCGACGCTTCGAGAAAAGGTAGGCTTGGCGGTTACACTGCCGTGCAACCAAATTTATTTCAATGCGTAATTGCTGCCCTTTTCATTGCAGAGCAAAATTGAAAATCGATTCGCCTATAAAGATTGTATCTTATTTTACCAAAAACATAACATATAGTAGGTATATATTATATAATCATCTTCGCAATTAGTTTAAAAAAATCGTACAATAATGAGATTTGGTACACACGCAGTATTTGATCAGTCAAGTAACATATTAAAAGTCCTTGGAAATACTGTTATGGCCGCCACTTTGGAAAATGGCAGACAAAATAACATGTTTCGTATAGTTATCTCGGTAAATATCGATCTTATCAAAAAATGTTAGAAACAAAAAATGCTTTCCATAAAATGACTTGCATTTTTCGTCTCTAACTCTTTCAGAAATTTATTTTTTTACTGTTGAAAAATATGAGCAGGAAAGATGATAATTAATTTATTTGCGTAGGTAGTGTCTGTGGATAATATAATTCATATAATTCATATAATTTAATTAAATGAAATATTATGATATCTGTAATGTAAATCAACTTAATTAACTTTCATAAAAAATAATTTCTGGCATAATGGCATTTTTGATCAAAAAATGTTGTAGGACAAAAAATGTAGATAATTTTATGTCAAATATTTTTTGTTTGGGACATTTTTTGATAAGATGGGTAGTTTCCGACATACCTGCGAAAAATATGTTTTCGGCTGCCATTTTTCAAAATGACGCCTATAGCACAACTTTTAGTATGTTAATCGGGTGACCAAATATTACGTATGTACCAAATCCTATGGTTGTATGAATTTTTTACCTAATTTTCGTAAAATGACTACACTAATAAGCTACTTTAGTACTTTAGTAAACATACATAATATATATCTACAATCTACATGCACTTTATTGATTCTGCAGGTTATGATTGACTGTGTAACACATGTAATGTAACTCAACTATGTAACATTACGTAATGCTTGTTATTATAGTTCCTTCTGTACGAACTATGGATTAAAGGCTGTTGAAGCTCTGTAATATCCGTGCAATTATTAAGTTAGTAATGTCTTAATAATTAGTTATTAACTTACATTTCGTGTAGTAAACAAAGGTTACGTGAATACATAGTCATATTTGCATAAATACTACACGAAACTAGTTTTCGAAAACTTATTTAACATTTATGTTTGAGTTGTAAATAATAACACTTCTATAAATAAAACTACCAAAAAACTTCTTCGTCTTACTGTTATCTAATTAATGAGTAGCGGATAGTTCCTATACAACGCCAGAAACCTTTTAGAAATGGCAGAATGTGGACAAGAGGTACTGAAGGAGAGGGGATTTTTATGGTGACAAGTTTACCGGAAAAGTTGAATTATTAATACCGCAGCTATACGTTTTAAATATGTTCAAAAGCGCTGGGTATATTTAATGAGTGCTCTTATGGGAATACTAGATGCCCCGCCCGACTTCGTCCGGGTGCAGTCGCTTCTTCATTCGAATTTATAATTAATTATTATGTTTCTCACCTGCTTTGCTCGACTTTATAATTAGTTGATAGGAGGCGAATATCGAAAATTCGAGGAACACAATACATTGTTTTTTTGATTACACTGTATATGAAGACAAATAGGTCGGAAGGTACAATAAATATAAAGAGGGTAGAGTGATCCAATATTGGAGCCGGTCCGTCAAAGTCAATGACCGGAGCCGGCAATAAACGTCAATCAATCCCATCAATTCTTAACCCGTTAATTAAACACTCACGTAAGTATAGTTGTGCGTACCTACTTTTCTGAAAGGAAGGTTGGTTATATTTTACATTATTTATTGCATTCAATGCGTTGATTGATGACCTAGAAAACGAAACAAATTCAGATGTAAACCAGGATAAACTCAGGAAAACTTAATTTATTTTCAGTACTTAACATTTTTTATATTGCCTATCTAATATTTATTTTTTTGATATTGACATAAGTTTTTCAGACGCTATTGACCTCAGTTGTCGAGCGTCTATAATTTACAATTCATTCATTCAGACATAAGTTTTCTGCCTTATTTCCTCCATGAAACGTTTAGCCCCATGCTACCGTCATTTTTTACGAAGCGAACAATTAATTCTTATTCATTATATTCTTTCAGGTTACTCCTGCTGAGGTTGATACACTTTTATATATGTTTGTACACTTCCAGGATACTGCCTGTTTTCCCTGTGTTTGATCATCTGCTCCGAATTGATACTTTTTGATGTGAAACATCTAATGGTGCGCCTTAGGGTTCACGTGTGTGTGTGTAAATATCTGTGTATTGCTGTTTCAATACCTTCGCTGGGTGAGAGTTTCTTGCGGGGCGGGGGGAGGGTAATAAATTAGAAATTCTAATCTCTGGAACTACTGAACCGATTCTAAAAATTCTTTCACTAATAGAAAGCTACACTATTATAAATTTATACACTATAATGAATTTACTTCACTGGCCTTCATTTTTTACGCCTTCACGAACTTCACAAGTGTACTCTTGCTTTTGTCACGCCTGCTTCAACGTGCCTAACTGCCCATCTATAGTTCACAGAGGAAGATCACGTTTATCCATGATATATATTAATATTTTATTATAACAAACACTAGTAAGTCACTATGTAATTACTACTAATGTGTAAACTATACATCTTCTCTTTGGTTCCTTCCTGTGGGTTTTTGCAGTTAGTTTTGGAAACTGGACACTTCCAATCTAGCTTTTCACATGCGAAGGGGGGTGTTAATGTTGGGTCTTTTTGAGTCAACATTAATACTCTGCATATTGTCGACCACAACATTGTTTTTTGGCAGTTTCTATGAGCTACACTTTGGAAACAAACAAGTTAATCAAAATTATAATCTAGTTGTGATCAGACATATTTAGACACGTCTTGATTAAATCAAATTTTGTTGTGATTTATTTATTTATTTTTATTTTATATAAAGATCTACGATATTATTTAATATTACCAAATAGATCTTTATAATACATATATGAATACCCTGTATATGCGGTTAAGTATACAGCGTGCATGGTTATTAGTTTTAGAATATAGATACAGGATTACTGGTTTGGCGACCGTCGTCGGTGACTGGTCTGTCAGCTATCGTTTCAACCAGTGATTCTTAACTTACTACTGATCGTAATTTAATCGCATAAATTCTTTTATTTTTGCCATATATTTTCAGTAACACAGATATTAATTGTAATAATAATAGTAAGATATTGTTGGTAATTTTTTCTAAATATTTAAATAGATTTTTTACATTATATTCGTATAGGTAACGTTGTAAAAACGTTTCGTTTCTGGAGAATTCTAAACTGCATTTCAAAACGGTTTATTTATCCTCCAATGAGTCGTTATGCTAATAAGTAGAAGTTTATTTTTTACTGCATTAAAAGGAGATCGATCCCAAATTATATTTATAAGTTCATTAATTATAGATTTAAAATGTACGTACGCTAATTATGAATTACATTTATTTGGAAGACGCCAGCGTTTATTTAATACGGTGGTTCCTCGAGGCATGTAATTGACAGTGCTACTTGCTTTCATTGCAGTGGAAAAAAATAAATATCTCAATAATATTAAAAAAAGTCAGGTCGCAGGGTCAAACCCGCGACAATATAGTGTATTTGCTAATACAGGCATTGTGGCTTTATTATGTGAACTAAGTTTGTTTTTGGGCAAAATAAAAAAATACACCCCTTAATACATCCCTTAAAATAATATTTTTTCTTAATTGTAATGTTATCTTTCCAACATCTGCACCATATTAAACACACCCTTCAGTAAGTAAACCCGTATCCGCAAACTAGCGTTTTTATAAAATTTGTAAGTCCGGTTCGGTCAGGCCAATTTTACTAAAATTTTAGCAGCATATTTTAATCTTTACTGAAGGGTTAAATTTCAATTTTGAAACGATTCTGAGAATTTTTTCGGTATTTTTGGGCCTAAAACATTTTTTAAACCCTAAAAACCACCCTTAAAAGGGCCCCCATTTTAAATAGGTTTCGTGCGGTGATGAATTCCAACGTGTGTACAAAATTTCATTAAAATCGATTGAGTCTTTTGAAAGTTATCGTGCAAACACATATATAAATATATAAATATTATGTACCTATATATACAGATTGTCCTACTTCGCTTTGCAGGGGGAGGGGGTATAATTAATCATACATTTTTATCTCTGGAACTACTGAACCGATTCTAAAGATTCTTTCACTAATAGAAAGCTGAACTATCCCGAGTGAAATTCATGAAAAGAAGACTAAAATGCAAAAAATAAATATTAGTAAAAAAATAAGAAAGAAAATACGGTTGTTTTATGAGTCAATATATTTATTATAAAAAAGGCGACGTTTCGACGACTATTTTGTCATCTTCTTCAGACCTTGAAATTAAACTAAATCAAAATCAAAAATACTTATGAATATATACATATGTCAATCACAATGAATATAGGTAGATATAAGATTTATTAATTATATACGTACTATAGATATAGGAAACCAGTATTGCCAACAACTATGTACAACATATAAATTCCCAATAATTTAATGTCAAAATTCAACTGTTCTTTAGTTTAGAAATTAAAGGAAGATATATTTTACATAATTTTTTTTTGTGTCATCCTTAATATTGATAGAACTTTTTTGTAGATTAATATGAACCATTTCTGAAAAAATCCTTCTATGCCAATTAGCTTCTTTGTCTTTAGCTTCTTTTCTTTCTTATTATATATTATATTGTGAGTGTAACAAAATGTTTATTAGTAAAAAAACTTTTTAGAGACAAGCTTTTACTTAAATGCACTAAAAAGGAAAAAATAATTTTTAATAAATTATTTACGTTCATAATTATAAAAGCGTTGGTCGTGACTAATAAACTATCATAGAGTTCACGACCCACATTTATAGTTATGAACGAGGTTATGAACATAAATTATTAAAAATTATTTTTTCCTTTTTAGTGCATTTAAATAAAAGCTTGTCTCTAAAAAGTTTTTTTACTAATATTTATTTTTTACTTTTTACTTTTTTTATCCCTGAGTGATATATTAAAGATATCTGTCAGACTATTTTTTGAAAAATCCCCATTCTGTAAATTTTGGTTCGTCATTAATTATTTCAGTGAAAGCCATTTTGCCTTATGACCACAGAATTATACGTTCATCTTCCTGGTATCAATTTTATTAATATTTAATCGAGAGCAAATACGAGTCTAGCATAAAAATAATGAAATTTAATTTTGTAACTCTCTAAACGGTAGCTCAGGCAGATCGGTATCATTGTCGATTAATAGCTTGGCCCCTTCCCCAATCAAAATATGAGTTCCGATTTGGTGTTGTGAATACGAGTGATTTTATTGTTATTATCATGGTGACTTTCTCTCTAGTCACCATGATAATAACAATAAAATCACTCGTATTTTGAAGGTCGTAGTGCGAAGCGCGAGCCTAAAAAATTAGTGACAATCATAGGTTGTGAGAGCGCCACAATTACTGCTCTTTTCAAAACGAACCTATGAATCACGTGACATTGTTTACAGTGTCGTAAAAAAATCACTATTTTTTTGCAAAATATTCGTAAGTACCTATATATAAGTATTTATACTTTTATTTTTTCCTTCTAGCTTCTAGCTTTTCCCGATTAAATTTAGTCATTCCTTGAAAATTATGTTTGGTCTTAGCGTGCCGCAGCGTATCTAAAAACTAAATCGATAAAGATTATCCTTGATTTTCGGGACGTCTCTAGTGTACACAGTCTTCTTCTCTCCAGTCTTCATGATTAGGTATTATACTTAACATATAATTTATTGTGTGTATGTAATATGTATGTTACGACACAAGTTTCGCTTGAGCCAATCAGTAATTGTATATGATAAAAGTTTGAGTTTCAGAGTGCCCCATTGATACAAATTACAATCATCGTCTTGGTTTTAAAGCTCGTGCAAACTTTCTTTGGTTTGTAGGAAATTACATGACAAACACACAATAATACAATTAATATAGAAACAAGGTGTTCACTGTTCATAATATTATCAAGTCGAAACGTACACTATTATTTGTTAGGAAGAGATCACGCTACCAGCCAACAACGATGCAGTTGAGGGGTTATTAAATTAGTCTTATTTAGTCACTAAGTTTATGCTTCACCTCGTAGAATGCTGTGAATTCATTTAATTGCCAAACACAAAACCAGATGTCACTCATTAGTCGCAATAAATGCCAAGGTTGACGTAAATGTACAAAATACAGAGGACTATAATTTGAACTACGAAGCAGAAACTTGTGCTGTAATTCGGGTTTCTCTATGGTCGATCGATCATTCAAAATCAGGCTGACTTGTCAAAATACGGCGTCTGTGTTTCCACAAATTGTATAATGATGACCGGGTTGCAGAAAGCATTGTCAGAAAATATGATTTGACACCTGGATTGTGACCAGTGACCACACATATTTTTCCATAAGAAAAGCATTGTAGAATTTTAAAACGATCTTGCCAAAAATAACGGATCGATTGAAACGATATTTTTTTAAACTGTGTATACATGTATTTAACATAGTTTTTTGTACAAAAATTTAGTTTGACAAGCATCTTTTTCTATGTAGGTCATTCATTTGTTTTTTGACTGTAATCTAATGTTCTACATGACAGAGAGTATCAAAACTACATTAGACTGTTCCTGCATGTATAAAAACTGTAAATATATGAACACAATCTAAGTTCGTTGTCAAATCAGATTTTTTGACAATGCTTTCTGCAACCAGCATCAGTGATATAAAGTTGTAAAACTGAACTTTATAATTAGCCAGCAGTGTTCTGTTTATTGTAGGTACAAAATGTTATGGTACCACTGTTGTAGTATACAATACCTGTAGGCACCACCCCGTCGTCGTAGACTACAATTTATAGTACAATCACGTACTGACAGAAGCCAAGCCGGAGCTTCTTTCCGTAGATTTAATACGAATCTTAAACCGACCCTACGTACCTGAAAACGCTACACGTAGCTATAAATGTTAACGCTACGTTTCATTCAGATATTAAATTTAAAAGACCTATCTAGTAAAATATATCGGATCAGTTTTTTATATTGTGAGTATATCCTTTCACAGCTATCAAATTAAGATATTATTTTTCATAATTTAAAATTAAAGATTAATTTTCTTTTGATTTATAGTTTTTTTATTTATATCGTAGTTTAGTGGACTAGGACATTACAAAAATGAGTGCGCACTTTATTAGAAATACGTTGTATATAAATAGTAATAATTTTTATTTTGAAATTGTTATATCATTTTTTTTTTGGAATATATGAGCAAACAGGAACGTGATTATATATGACATAACATATTATTTCGTACATTAATAAAAATTGATACATCGGGAAACTGTACACATATTATTATTTCCGTTTGTAAGTCAATCAGACAGAATGCAATTACCTATAATCTATATGACCAGTTGGTTTAACAGTTAACTGATCCTTTCAGCCCTCGAGCTACTCGACTTATACTACTATATCTTATCAAACTGTGGTTCAAAGGCAAAACAGCATATGTCGAATTTTGTATTTTTGTAAGATTCTAACTATAATTTAATTAGTTATTTTACTTTTAATAGGGAATTTTTTATTGGAAAAGGCAGCCAAATTTCATAATTATTTTTGCATTATTAGAAAAAATCATTTTTATTAACCTAGGTATGTCACAGTCGGGATTCAAACCCGAATCTTTCCACTTTCGCGGCGGTATGAGTTATATTACTCAAGGGAAAAGATTCGGGTTTGAATCCCGACTGTGAGTTAGGTTGATAAAAAATGATTGAAAATTCGATTTTCGGCACCAGTTTAGCGGTTTGAAACTGAGAGTTTCAACCCTAGGGATAAAAATGTTCAGTTGTTGGTTTTCTCTGTTTTTAACGTTGTTAAGAGAGAGACAGATCGATTGAGTCGCACCAACTTCAACTCGCATATAATACTCGAAAACGTCAAAATGACAGACATAATCCCACATAAATTTCACATGGATCTGACAGATCTAATATTTTTGCGGCTTTTTTGCGAGCCCAAATTGCAGGTACCTTAAATCGAATTGTCAATAGAGTTGTTGTAAAAAATAATATACATTTACTCGGAACGAAACACAGCGTTAGCAACTTGAACGAGGGCAACAAACTTCATACTAGTTGCAAACGCTGTGTTTCGTTCCATGTAATGCAAGATACTATTTTCTAACAATGCAAAAATAATTATGTAATTATGCTATTTTTGTGGTTGTATAGAACAGAATATTGAAAAATTTATATAAAAGATGTAATAGCGTCATACAGATTTAAATATACAATTAATATACATTTAATAAAAATGATTGGACAGATTTGTCTTAGAATTGTACGCGGCAGTCATATGGACAACCATCTATCAGCAAATTCTTTACTCTATGTTTGAAAATTGCAAAATTGATTTTATATCTGATGGTAACATGTTATAATAATGTATCCCTTTACAAAGTGGACTATTACTATATTTAGTGGTTCTATATTTTTCTATGTATATAATAATATTATGATTATTGTTACGGATACCTACTATAAATATGTACATCAGAATTCAGATTAAAATTCAATCAAAAATGTAGATGCCATAGAGAATGAGTATTTTTTGTTGATAAATAGTTGTCTTCACGATTGTCGCGAACGTGACTTAAAGATCATTCTAATTATTCTTTTTTGACAAATAAAAAATCCTGTTGAATTCAGGAAAATGACCCCAGGAAATAATGCAGTAACTCATCGAGCTGCAAGCAAATGCATAATAAACAGATATTAAGCACGTCGGTACTGAAGGTGTAGTCTCGTCGACCGGCCCGACTAAGTTTTTACAATATTTTAGATTATTTTATACTTTAAGATAAGTAGGTGTTTTTATGTATTCATTCAATTAAAATTATTTCAGTATTTTAGAAAAGTTCATATTATAATATATTTTGACAATTGGGTTTTTAAATGATTTTTTTTTTTAATTAAATGGAAGGACCACATACAAGTTTTATAGCAAAACTGTTTTTATTTAATTTTTTTGCTTACTAATTAAAAAGTTACATATAAATAAAAATTAATTTTTAAACTCAGTTCCGATAACGCGCCGAAAGAATCCGAACGCGTGTGACGTCATTATGTTATCTATGGTCTTTGTATCCATGGTTACCAAGTTAAAAATTTATTATTTTTGATAGTATGTGTAATACATATACACAAATCCCAACAAATGCAGACACATTTTAAAATAACGACGTCACAAACATTCCTGGCGCGTTTTGAAGTCACGTGATATTTTTTAAATTTTTATACATTTTTATTAATTTTTAGTAATTTATCTATAGCTTTAAAAAAAATTTTCTTTTCGATTTTCAATATTATTTATGTTAAATTATTAGAAAAAATTAAAAAATTAATAATTTTTTTTAAACTTAAATACCTAATTGGTTAAAATGATCTAAAATTTTAACAGATTAAACTTGTTAAAATACTTACGTTTAAATGAAATGAAAATTAAACTTACCTGAAACAAAGAAAAAAATATATTAGCGTACATTTATTTTTTGACTTCCCTAGTAGGCTAGTAAAATAGAGGTCTGTTGGTGGAAATAAAGGTTGGATAGCGGGAGATCATTTTGATCACTTCATTAATTGACGTCAAGTAGAAGTATCCTAGGTTTGCAGGGTCCCTTGACGCGAGCTTACGTGAGGCTATCAAAAAAACCACGAAATTTTACCACCTTTTTTGCTTTTTTCGAAATATCTCAGAAACGGTCGATTAAAGAGATTCTTCCATTATGTAATGTTTTAAAGAGGATTACATTTCCTACAATTTTTACAACTTTTCTGTGGTACTAATGGTAATTGCGCTACAGTTTCTTAAAAATCTCGGGCTTTTTGTAACCTTGATAACTAATGGTTAAAATGTTAAGTCCATTTCAATAGCTTTATTTATTGTGTTCTTCATCGAATTTTAAATTGAAAATACATAAGTTCATAAAGCAAGGAACGTGTTTTTTGTCCCATATCGATATCTTTAAAAATTGAGACGTTATAGACAGTCAAAGCTGAAATTATCACAAAGTTTTACGTGTTTTTTAACACTTGTTATGAGTACTCTCCACACCGAATAAAAAAAAATCCGTCTAAGAATCCATAGGAAATTTAATACTCTAAACGATGTTTAAATTTTATATGGATTCTTAGATGGATTTTTTTTTATTCGGTATGGAAGGTACCCGTAACGCGTGTTAAAAAAACATGTATAACTCTGTGATGATTTCAAATTTGAGTTCCTATAACTTCTCAATTTTTAAAGATATCGATATGGGACAAATAGCACTATTTAGAGCATTCCTTGCTTCATGAACATAATATGTCCATTGGTTACCAAGGTTACAAAAAGCGCGTGATTTTCAAGAAGCTGTAGCGCGCTTACCATTAGTACCACAAACAAGTTGTGGGAATAAAAAATGTAGGAAATATAATCCTCTTTAAAACATTTCATAATGAAAGAATCGCTTAAGTCGACCGTTTCTGAGATGAAAAAAACAAAAAAGGTGGTAATATTTCGTGGTTTTTTTTGTTGCCCTCACGTAAGCTCGCGTCGAAGGACCGTGCAAACCTAGGATACTTCACAGATACATCACAAACTGTTACAGATATATAAATATTTTATGATTGCTGGACTTCATTAAAACCTGTGCACGTTTTTCCTTTTTTTAAACTTTTCAAAGCTCTGCACTGCATTAATTTCACCGATATTTGGCTACATTTCATTGACATAAATATTTTTAAATCCAGAATGGAAGTATAAAAACACTTATTATCGTTGGGTTGCTCAAAGATTATTGACAACTTTGCAGCAAATTTTTAGTCTTCTATGTTTATGACAGTCGTCAAAATTAAAGCATTATTTTTGTAGAGCACACTTTGACGTTACATTTAGGCAATATTATTTAAATATCTTATTTATAACTGCTCATTTTTGATAACATATATTACATGATTACCATTACAAAATGCATTTTTTAAATAAAATTTCTATAAAAAAATAGTACTAGTTTATCTCAAAACTAAATTAAAATAAAATAATTATAATTAATTTCTTAAAAACTGATACGAAAAAAATTCTAAATTTTTTCTTTGGAATTTTTTTCGTATCAGTTTTTAAAAAATATTATTCCAAAGTCAATTTTGGACATTATCGGCGAGAAAGGCACTATAGCAAATCCTTGTTTCAAATGTTTATTTGAAAAAAGTCAATTTAAAACGAACCTAATTGAACCAATTTAAGAAGCGTATTTAAGGGTGGAAATTTTGTAAGGAAAAAAATTACAGAATTGTTTCAAAATTAAAATGTAGAAATTAAAATACACACTTGAAATTTTAACAAACTTGGTTGCATAGGGTCGAATTTACATAAATTATTGTGAATTACTTAGCATTTTTTTTATTTATTGTAAATTATAGACGCGTCGACAACTTAGGTCATTAGCGTCCTGTGAATTACTTACCTACTTAACTGTACGTGTATACAATATTGATATATTGATAAAATAATTACCCATGAGGCTGTAAAAAATAAAAAAAATAATTCCATATTAGAAATCATTACCACAAACACCATGTCGTTTATTTCAATTCAGTACGTGAAGTATTCACGGAGAAACAAAGTTTTAAGCCTGATTACGTCATGAGAGTCAAAAAACATAGTGCAATACTGACTAGGTACTAAAAAAATCACTATACAAAACATCAAATAGCTGACACTTTTTTCGACGCTCGTTTCGCTAACCATGTTAGCATTATCAAGAGATGATTCAAATTCTCTGGTTAGCGAAACTTGTGAATAAGTGTAGTGTTTTAGTGTTTTGTGGTTGCTTTTTTAGTATTCACTGGTTTTTTAGCTTCATATTGATGACTTTTATTCCCAATGAACTTTCTCGTATCAATTTTGTTAATGATTCATTGTTCTTATAATGAATAATATATAGGCACGCACAAGTTTAGATCATATTGTAATATTATTTATGTCCGCGGTGTAATTATGTGATGTTGACTTCGATTTAAAAGAAATCTTTCCAAATTTCAGCAAAATTCTCGTGTGTTATCTAGTGCACACACACATAAACATGACGTGATGAAGGTCGTGAAAGAGTGTGTCAAGTGTCAGTTTATTTTGCTATCTCGTATTCAAACGTTCACAGCCTAAACATTTTTATTTATGGTTCCGAAAGATACGTTTCAAAAGGTCGTTGCCACAGTGTATGCTCAATGTTGCCAACTAAATTGATTTCCTATGAGATCTGGCAACGTAAAAGTGATCTAACTAATATAACATTTTTCCAGAAATTTTGATGGGCGAAAATAATGTATGGTTAGTAATCTAGCTTTATTTAAAATTATAAGGTGGTGAATTTCAGTTATCAATACTAATATATTTTATGTATACTTCCAACGGAACTCTTGTATTTTCGTTTTCCGGCGGGTTTTTAGGGTTTTAGAGTATTTTGTAAGAAGGGAAAACGTAGTTGTTTTAAAGAATATTGGTCACTGTCCAATACTCCCTTAATAACTTGTCTCTTAACACAAATTTTTTCGCATTATGTTGCGTAGACCAAATAGTAACACTTTAAGAGTTAGCATTTAATAGGGGATTTTCTTACTAACTTCTTACTAATGATTTCAAAGTACTAAAAATTCCAATATGTTAATGTATAGGAAACAAGAAGAAATAAAATACATGGAATTTTGCTTTTTTCTTTTAATTCCAAGAGTTTAATAAAAGAAAATAATAAGTTCTTTATAATTTTTATTGCTTATTGTTTTGGTTGCGCGAATAATTTTAGAGAGGAAAATAGCACGATTTTTAATGAGTATTAACAAATTTAGGATCTAGAAGTTCAAAACCCTTTGAATTTGAAAAAATGACACATAAAAGAAACGGTGCTGTAGAATTTTTAAGATTTTAAAATTTTTAGTATTCGTATTTATGCATTATATAAAAACGTTATTTATCATATTCAAGTGTTGAATATCCGATATTTTATAAAAAAATGTTTATGACTACAATAACCTTCGTACTATTTGATAGTCCATTTTGATTTATGTATACGAGTTGTCAATAAATTTTATAACTACGCCTATCTTCAAAGGCTTTAGGAAGCAAAGGTTCAACGACATTTTCCATATAAAGTTATATTCACATCAACGTGGATGAAAAAGAATGATATTTCCATAATTTGCCTACATTGAACTGTATATACAATGGGATGGGGTCGTCCCACACTTTTTTTTGGGGGTTGGAATTTACATTACAAATAGATTTTAAAACAATGACAATTTTTTGGAAGCTTTCTCTACAGTAAAAAAAATCCCAAAAGTGTGTTTTTCTCAATGTACTTTTAAACACGGATATATTCCGCTACAAAAATGACGTTACATTCGGCCAGTCTGTGATTGGCTGACTAGATCAACGGTGCGAACCGCAATCAACTTAATTTATATACATCTCTTTCTAAAGATAAAGAAGTGTGATTAGTTTTTACGTCATCATGGTAATATGGCGGTTTATACTCAGCGTTTAAAATATGTACTTACATTTCTTTAATTATTCTTGTTTGCAATTAAGAGGAAGGATATAAGAATGAAAAAGTTGGTTTACATTATTTGTTTATATATAAGGAATAACATGCATTGTTCAAAATTATCAAATTTTGATGCGTGGACGACCATTAAAAATGTTTTTCAATGGTTTTATTAAGTTCGACATGACGTATAGGTCAAATTTAATTATTGAAATTTGACCCACTAGCCGTTATCCAATTGAGTTGAAATTTAGCACACATGACGTATAAGTCCTGTGACAATACAATATAGTATATCTAATATCGTTCTAAATCCAAAATGGTGGACGTCCCAAGATGGCGGCTCACCTTTTTCTTTGCAACCCCCTTGACATGGGTATCAAATGAAAGGGTTTCATGAGCAGAATACGATAAGCTACGTGACGCCATTCTAAATTTAAAATAGCGGACGCCCCAAGATGGCGGGTTACCTACTACTTCAGAACTTCCATGACATGGGTATCAAATTAAATGGTTTGAGGAGTAGAATACGATAAGCTACATGACATCATTCTAAAATCAAAATGGCGGACGCCCCAAGATGGCGGATTTCCTTTTTCTTTACATCCTCCCACGTATCAAATGAAAGGGTTTGATTAGTAGAATAAGATAAGCTACATGACGTCATTCTAAATTCAAAATGGCGAACGCCCCAAGATGACGGTCCAATTTTAATTTAAATTTTAATAAATTAGATAACTGGGTTAGCTGATTAATATAAAATTGGAAATTTAGAGACGCTAATGACCTAAGCTGTCGACGCGTCTATAATTTACAATAAATAAATGGAAATTTAGAACTTGGATTTTATATTTTTGTAAAGTGAAGAATTTATATATTTTTTTATTGTATAGAATTAAAATAATTAATAAAAACTAAAAAGTAACAAATAGATAACTTAAAAAAAAACTTTTTAAAAAACAATGGTTTTATTTTGAAACAAAAATGCACTAAAAAGTAGAAAATAATTTTTTTAGTGATTGTAAGTTTATCAGAATAGTTTTCAACATTTGTTAAAAGAAAACCATTGTGCGTTAAAACATCATAACAGCATCAGTACCTAATATTTTATGAGCCCCCAATGGTTTTCTTTTAACAAATGTTGAAAACTATTCTGATCAACTTATAATCACTAAAATCAATTTCTCATATTATGCAAACTATATAGTATATAACCATTTGTATGTTGTTATTGTTGCATTGGTTTAATTTACATATTTAAGCAATGAGAAGATCTGTGTAAGTTTGTATGTGACTTTATCAACCTTTGTGTTTATGTAGAAAGATAAAACACTGGTTGTTACTACCCTCTTTAGTATCATACCATCACATTCCATCACACTGCGACCATTCGATTCAAATAAAATGTGTTTGTTTATATTGTATTCTTGATGTTTTCTTGCCACAAAAAATGTAAACTATGTATTCATTTCTTGGGTAACTTTTGTTACAGTGATTTTATAACCTTAAAATTTCATCAGTCTTTTCTTTGTAGTTCCTTAGTATAAAATGTTATAAAGATATATAATTTCATACTACTGGATTATGCAAGTAAATAGTAGATGAGAAAAATAGACTCTGGAAACGACAAGTCAATGATAATTTATTACTTAATTTAACAAGTAGGTTGATGTTTCGGAAAATTTATTTTGATCCTCTAAGCCAAATTCCAAAGAGCAATTTTAAATTAAATAATAATTATATGCATAGTAGAATATTGAAATTTTAATTTTATTGTTAATTATTTTGACCTGAAGAGTATTATAAAAATAAAAATCGAATGACTAGAATATCGATATTGTTTTCAGTGACAATTTATATTAGAAATCGTGTCCATCGTGATTATAATAAAATTAAGAAAAATCGCAGGATAGTGGACAAAATATTTTATTTATTAGATTAAATGTACGACGTTTCGTTTATATATTTAAACTTTTTCAAGTACATAAAAATAACAATATTTATGAAAATTAATATTAATTACTAACCATAGCAATTAACATAAGATAGGGTACATAAGACAAAAACATGGTAACATGGTAACAAATTATGTTGACTATAAATTTTAACAATCAATAATAATAATAATACAAATGTTAGTATAATTTCATAACATAATTGTACTGACTACTTAAATTTTGAGTGTCTGTTCTATAATTGATTGAATTGTTTTTTCTAATAAAACACATTTCACTGATATTGCGTTTCTTCCAATTTGACTCTTTATCTAATATTTTAACTTCATTGAAAAGAAATTTATGCCCAGTGTCGAAATGATGAGATGACAACGCCGTCTTATTATCACTTAATAAGTTTATGTTTCTACAGTCCATTTTGTGCTGATAAATTGTATTTTTTAATAACTGTTTTGTTTGTCCCACATAGCATTTATTTAATATGGAAAATTAAAAAACTGGGATCAGTAAATCATAGACTCAGTGAGTCATTAAAAGTATTAATTCCAACAGAGTTGTTTAATGAATGTCAAATTTTGAAGAACAGAAAGTACGAATTTGAATTTAAAAGAATAAAACAGTTGAACATCAACAAGCTCAATAACTTAAGTCAAGATAGATCACCAATACTTACGAACACTCATGAAAAATCTTGTATCTACAATTTTACCAATACTCAGTTACCAGAGGATGTGAAGAGGATCTTATGTCTGGAACCAAATTTTGGAATACCAATTACAAACAAGGAAGTTCCTTCACATGTGTTAATTAAAGATTTAGAATATGGGTTTGATTTTCTTGATATAGAAGGTGTAGAAGCAACAACATTGGCAGAAGAGAAAAATAATTTAAGATCAAGAGCCATTAATGTGATTCATAATTTTTACAAGTCTAATAAGTGTTATAAAGAAAACAGAAGTATCCTGAAAGACTATAAATCAACAAAAAATTTTCTCAAAGACAATCAGCATTTAATTGTATCAAGAGCAGATAAAGGTAATAGCACTGTAATTATGGAAAAAGATGAGTACACTACGGTAATGAAAACAATGGTAGAAGATATTTCTACATATAAATTGTTGAAAAAAGATCCTACTACTCAATTCCAAAATAGAAGTAATGTTTTAGTATCCCAGATGAAGGAGAAAAATGTCATTGACAAAGATACCGAGAAACAATTAAAAACACATAATGCAGTTCCACCAAAACTTTATGGCTTGAGAAAAGTTCATAAACAAGGTTGTAAACTAAGACCTGTAGTGAATTGCATTGGATCTCCTTGTTATAAATTGGCGAAATGTTTACATCAATTATTAAGTCCGCTAATTATAGACTTTAAACATAACGTGAAGAACTCATATTGCTTTGTAGAGTCTTTAAAAGGAATTAAGTTGGATCCGAATTATAATCTGGTGTCATTAGATGTAACCTCCCTTTTCACTAATATACCTAAAGAATTGGTCTTAAAAATTGTTAAAGAAAATTGGCTCACGTGGTCAAAGAAAGTCAACATAACTTTTGATTTGCTCATTGAACTTATTTGTTTTTGTTTTGATACAAGTTATTTTAGCTACAATAACAATTTCTACCTTCAACTTGACGGCAGCGCAATGGGAAACCCAGCAAGTCCAGTTTTAGCTAACATCGTGATGGATTACGTTGTTTCCAAAGTACTGGAAACTTTACCATATAAAATTCCGATACTAAAAGTTTACGTGTATGATACTTTCATTGCAGTTCCCGAAAATAAAATTGATGATTTATTACAAAGGTTCAATCAGTTTAATGAAAAGATTCAATTCACTATAGAAAAAGAAGTTGATAAATCAATTCCATTTTTGGACACCTTAGTAACACGCTCAGCTTCGGGAGAATTAAAAACGAATTGGTATATGAAACCTTCCCATTCAGGCAGGCTTCTAAATTTTTGATCAAACCATCCAGTACAGCAGAAAATTAGTGTTATAAAAAGCTTGTTACACAGGGTAACAAAATTAAGTCACCAAGACTACCATAAGGACAATTTTAAGAAAGTTGAAAATATCTTAAAAGCTAATAATTACCCTGTCAACTTTATACATCAATGCGTTAATAAGTTTATAGAGGACCAAAATCACTTAAATAACACGTTGGATACTGTGGATGAAAGAACGAAGTCTACCAAGTTTTATGTTAGATTTCCATTTGTGAAGAACTTGTCCTATAAGATCAACAGATTATTTTCTAACACAAATATTAAGTTGGTGTTTTATAACTTAAATAAATTGGATAAGTTATTCACAAGACTTAAAGATAAGACGCCTATCTCACATCAGTTTAATATTATTTATAAAATACCTTGTGAATGTAATAAATGCTATGTGGGACAAACAAAACAGTTATTAAAAAATAGAATTTATCAGCACAAAATGGACTGTAGAAACATAAACTTATTAAGTGATAATAAGACGGCGTTGTCATCTCATCATTTCGACACTGGGCATAAATTTCTTTTCAATGAAGTTAAAATATTAGATAAAGAGTCAAATTGGAAGAAACGCAATATCAGTGAAATGTGTTTTATTAGAAAAAACAATTCAATCAATTATAGAACAGACACTCAAAATTTAAGTAGTCAGTACAATTATGTTATGAAATTATACTAACATTTGTATTATTATTATTATTGATTGTTAAAATTTATAGTCAACATAATTTGTTACCATGCTACCATGTTTTTGTCTTATGTACCCTATCTTATGTTAATTGCTATGGTTAGTAATTAATATTAATTTTCATAAATATTGTTATTTTTATGTACTTGAAAAAGTTTAAATATATAAACGAAACGTCGTACATTTAATCTAATAAATAAAATATTTTGTCCACTATCCTGCGATTTTTCTTAATTTTATTGTTTTCAGTGACATTTTCCATTTTTACATTTCAAATCTTACATTTAATTTTTACATTTAAACTGACTTCAAGGAGAAAATTTGCTCTTAATTAGTTTTACAATCATCTTTCCTACCGCCGTTTAATTATAAATCGGTGCAATTATTTCTGGATAGTTATAGTTGTTTATTTGCACCGACTTCAAAAAATTAATGAATGTAGGTAGTAATAATTAGGAAATGGATTTTTTTGAAATAGGTTCGTTTATAAATTATATCATTTAATGATTATTTAGATGTGGCTAGTCTCAGATTTTCCCTCATACAAACATTTTCACTCAAATCGGTGTAGTAGCTCTTGAGATAATCGCGGGTTTACGCACACGACGAATTGAGAAACTCTTTTTTTAAGTAAGAAATTAAAAATGGGATTTGCAATTTTTTGTTTCTAGATAAGTACTGTCTTGGTTGAAGCTCTGTCATCATTTTAGAACGGACAGAAATGTAAACGCTCTAAGAATTACGACAGCGATCGTTATTCTTTTTATCCTCACATCTCCCTTGAGAGTAAACTTACAGTCTATACCTCCCGACTTTCTCCAAATTAATCAATGAACCAATTACGGTATAATTAAAAAAGGGATTTAAATTTCAGCCAATTTCTCATATACATTGTAACTCGTGACTCTTGACTTATGATGGGTCAAACTCTATGAATCGGGACACAGGAATCAATCATTATTCTAGAATCTATAGTCAAACTTCCCTTAAAACGTCACCTATTTCACAATTTAAGGCTACTTTAAAGCTACTAATATATTATAATACAACCGCTGAGCATACTTCTGCATTCCATTCATTTACCAGAGATTCACCCACTTGGATGTTGTTGGTAATTGTGTAGTTATTGAGAAAAAAAAAAATGGGTCAGTTCGAGTGGCCATTTTGCAAAATGAACGCCATCTTTGAAGCTTATTGAAAATGCACTGCATAAGCATGTGAGGTGTTATTTTACATATGTTTTTAAGGGCGCTGAACACGTTAAATATATTTAAAATTGAAACCATACTATACCTAGACCAGGCGCCAAGGGTACTTCTGTCTGCAAAATTTGAGTACAGCATTTTGACGTCTGATTTAGGTTCCCGAGGTCACAGAGTTCAATATTATAGATGTTGTCAGGAAAAATTATGGTCCAATATTTTTTCCACATAATATTCGCACAATAGAAATGCCCATAGAGTTATGGTAGGAAAACCAGTAGGAAAAAGACTGATAGGTAAACTAAAGCGTCGATGGGAAGACAAGGTTAAAGAAACAACAAACGAAATTAATCGCAGCCTCTAGACTAGACTGTCCTGGGTTCAAGTCCCACCTGCGCTCATGGGTGTTTTGTGAAGTTTTTTAATTTTAAGAAAGTAGTTATTTAGTGTAGTCGAAAGACGCTTATGACCTGAGATGTCGACGCGTCTATAATCTACAATAAATAAAATAAATCGGCACCCACCAAGAAATGGGTTTTCAAAATTTCACCCCTAAGACGGTAAAAGCGGTAAAAGGGGTTAATGTAGGTATTTTTTACAGATCTAATGATTCTGTTCATACTATAATTATTGGTCTTTGAAACATGACATTTGGAATATACATTTCTTCTATAACGTAGGCACCCAATTAGAGAGTGTTTTTC
Source organism: Mongoloraphidia duomilia (assembly GCA_039654895.1). Classification (NCBI taxonomy): domain Eukaryota; kingdom Metazoa; phylum Arthropoda; class Insecta; order Raphidioptera; family Raphidiidae; genus Mongoloraphidia; species Mongoloraphidia duomilia. The sequence continues at coordinate 25,862,088 of CM077516.1, read as the reverse complement.
AAAATCAAAAATGGTGTCCATTTTCCAAAATAGCGACTCGCACTGACCAGCGCCCAATTTTTTTTTCTATCACTACACAATTACCAACAATATCCAAATGGGTGAATCTCTGGTAAATGAATGACATACAGAAGCAATCTCAGTAAATGGACTATTAATATAATATTATATTGAAACATTCTTAGGAGTGCAAATGCATTCTCTGCATTATTCTATAGCTACGCTCCTGAAATATAATAAATGAAATTTTAGAATTTATAGCACTAAATTTTTATAGCTGCTTTAGTATTTCTCATTTAAAATTTAATTTAAACCATAGATATTTATGCCTTATGCCATACATGAGTTAAATTTATAAGATTACCTGTAGTGTAGTTCTCGTATGTTAGAATTTGACTCTTTTTTATTCCACCGTAGTGTACTTAAATAATAAAAGACGGCTGCTGTAACACATGACAATAGTAGAGCGATTGGATGTTTAACTCACAGATGACTTTAGCTGTCGAACGTCGATAATTTAAGAAATCTAGATATTTAACAAATTGTTATTGTGCAATTGCAAATACATATCGTTAAGTGCATTATTGTGAAAAATATGGAAAAAATGACATTAATTATTATTGCGTGCTATTGATATTTCATGCTGTGAGATATCGAGAAATAACTGTTATATGAAAAAAGTCAAAGGACCTTTTTGTAGAAAATTTTACGAGCTAAAATTTCGATAATAGTCTTTGTCCTTCGAAAAATTAATAGTTTCCAAGATAATTGCGAAAAACTGAATTTTACTCCCTTTCACCCTGTATAAAAAAATTTGCGGGGGTGCTATCGATTGGGACTTTTGAAATTTTATTTAAAACAATAACATAAAGTTCCATAAAAATATCCAGCTTGTTAATATATTTTTTTATAATTTTCCCCTTTTGAGGTTCCAGTTATAGAGTTTCTACTGTATAATATAATTCTATTTGTAGAGATTACCATTATTTACGGTGGGCAATTATGTAATCGTCAATGAAAAGTTATTATCATATTTCAAGCCGCTTGTGGCAAACCGCAAGCGATAACTAACCAGGAATAATTGACGTATTTGTAGCAATACCTATATAGTCAAGGAGATAATATACAATTTTGTTAATGTTTCTAAACTGATTTTTTTAAACAAATGGTATTGTAGTCACTTCATTCTCCTTTGACATTTCTCTGATAAAATAATCCGCGCTTTTGAAATGAAGGCCTTTGAAATCAGAATGATTGAAATACAATTAATTTTATGTGTATATTTGGTATTAAGCTATTTCTGAAATTTTTTTCCATACTTCGGAACAATCAGCCATGCTATAAATGTATTTCCAAATATAGAAATCGGGCTTGAAAAATATGTTAGTTGACGTTCGACAGGAACGTTAGTTGATTCATAAAATTATTAATTATTATAGCCTGTATAATAAGTATAACTACTTAATAATTAATTAATTTGTCTACTTACGTCGACAAATATATTTTAGGTTCGATTTGTATGTGAGAATTTTAAAAACGGTGGGTAATGGCTACTATAACATTTACCATTTACTTGACGCTTTACTCGCGTTAATGTTGGTTTTAACAGAAACTTTGTTTTAACCCGTTCATAGATATTAATGAAAAGTATACAGTATTTCAATTTTGGTTGACAGTAGATATTTCTTCAAATTCTGTCCCGCCATTTTAAGTGATGCCAGAAAGATTGATTGAATCTCTATAAGAAACGCGTTATATCCCAAAACACCCAAACAGATAGATCTTGTGACTATTTTATATACTGGGTAAGCGAACGAAAAAGAAACGGCCGCGCTTTTGCTCAGATAAATAAGATTTTGAAAAACTCTCGATTAGGTCGGTTTTGCTTTCAAAGGGAACATCTTTTGCAATAACATTTTTGCAGAGAATCTTTCCAATGTATAAAACTAATAATAGCCCATTAAAAGTAGATAAATGTGCAATTTAAAATACCACAAGTTCTTAGAAATACTATTTCAAGTATATTTTTAAATGCTTGGTCTGATTTTATTACCACATTAAATTATCTAATCGTGCAGTTCAATAATGAAAACTGGCATTCCAGCTATAAGTCACTTGTAAGATGAATTTATAAAAACAATTTTTTACTTCCAAAATAGAACAATAACTTGGAGAGACGGTGCAATTATATATCCAGATAATTAATTGGTTGTTCGTGTTTTAAGAAAACGGCCACATATCACTTGAATTGAAGATGCAGACAGGACTTGGCTGGCGTAGATATCTGCAAGTGATAAACTGCATTGGGGATTACGCTGACATGGTTGAAATGGAACCACACAGTAGGGGAAAGTCGGGAGGTCATCTTGTATTCCTTTTTCGATCTAGCAGCTTTTATTTTATAGAAAATATTATAATTATATATTATTTTATGGTTTCACGTCCATTATTGATACAATATAGCAGTTGTTAACGGGAATGTGGACAGGTACACAAATCAAACACCTTATTACGCTGTGTATAACGTTTCGCCGGTAATTTCTTCAGATACTTAGCTGAATGATGTTTTTGTTAATATTTAAATTAGTCATTATAATAGTAATATGTATATCCAAAAACAATTCGAAAGTAGTTTATCTATATTTTTTTCTAATATTAAAATTAGGTTTATTATTAAAACAATTAATAACTGAATTAATTATACTGTCTAAATGACCATGTGATTCATTTAGACAGTATAATTAATTCAGTTATTAATTGTTTTAATAATAAACCCAATTTTAATAAACATTTTAAATAACCTGACTCTAAATTCATTTGAAGTTTAATTCCAACACCACGAGTTCATAGTAGTTGTGTTTGTTGGCAAGTTCTGAACTGGTTCTGAACTGCTAAAGCTCGATTTATATTATCCGATCAGACACGGCGCGGGAACGTAGCGTTTCCGGCAAGACAAACATTTTTACATGCATTTCAAATACAAGTATTGATACGTGTCTGAACGGACGGGATCCGCTATAAGTATAAATATTATTATTTGAAATGCATGTAAAAATGTTTGTCTTGCCTGAAACGCTACGTTCCCGTGCCGTGTGTGATCGGATAATATAAATCGAGCTTAAAGCGTGTGTTGGCATAATGTAGAACTCTTCGGACAGAACTACGTTTTTTGGTCGGATTCTAGAATTTCTCGGAATGTTTAAACTTGGTTTTAGCAGTTCTAGGTTCCCAGAACTGTTCGAAGAATTTTAGAATTTGATCATCAAACACGCAGTTGTATCCGAAGAGTTCTGTATTGCTAACACACTTTTTAGCAGTTCATAACCAGCTAAAAGCTTGTCAACAAATACACCCCTTGTTTCTATCCTACTAAAAAAGAAATTAAATTTTAGATTTGATTTTATAGTTCCAGTTTAGAAATCATCTTAGACTCAAATCATTTGAAATATTCATGTAAAATTTGTTGATAAATGACAACTTTGTCCTAAATAACATTTGCAACTTAAAATAAGTCCAGAATTAAAGACAATTTCTTTAACATACTGAATTATTACAACCAAGTCGTAATATCATAAAGTAATAGTATTTAAGCTCGAGAATTTCAAAGAGATTGTAAAGTTCTTTCGTAATAATTTTAAAAATCATTTTCTGGAATAATTCCAGAAAATGATAATAATAAGAAATGATAATAAAAAAAAGTTTTCTTACAAAACTTGCTTATTTTTTAATTCGATTCTTTATTAGGGCTTTTATAATACAAATTTTTAACACAACTCTCTACGACTAACCGTTTTCGAAAAAAACGACTGATACGGGTGGTCGAACTCACCCTGTATACACATATATAAAAATAGACATTTCCAAAAATGGTGCCAAAGTGTTCAGGAGGCTATGAAACGTCGAAAAATTTTGATCCGACCCCTAGGTCCCGCCATCCGACCGACGCCAATAGTGTATGTGCCATATGGCAAATACACTAATAAATACATAGGTCCTTAACATACTCAATAAGATTCAAATATACGTTTCACAAAAAATAAAAATTGGTATGATATCTCGAAAATTAATGTAAAAATAAAATTTCTTTTCTAAATATTAAAAAAAAGAAAATTACTTAAACTACCTATCTTATTTTCCTTTGGCTATTTTTGATAACATTCGAGAACAGCTGAATTGATTTTGATGTTTTTGTAGGAATGTGCAATAATTGTTATCCAACACAAAATAAGCAAAAAAGCTCATAATAACATAATAATATGTCTCAAAGTAATGCTGCATTTAACAAAACGAAAGCCACTTTTATGAAGGTTGTATACGTATTATTAAAAATATCTTAATGTCTCAATATCTCGGTAAAAATCAGTTTGAGACATACATTAATACGAGCTTTTTTGCTTATTTTGTGATGGAGAACACAACTTATAGTCTAGAGTGTAGACTACTTTTATCTACGATCGGATAAGGCTGCAGTCAAAACCGAGATTTTTGTTTGAAATTTGTGCCTCAGTATCTCTGGTCTGTTTTAGAATTCGAAAGAACTTAGCGCGAGCACAGTATAATTTTTAACCGACTTCGAAAAAAGGAAGGTTATCAATTCGACGTGTATGTTTATAATTTTCTTTTCAATGTTTGTTCATCCTTAACTTCTCGAGGAACTAACCGATTTAAATAATTACAACTACTTTGTGTTCAATAAGATGCCATATAATTTTTACTTAAATCGGTTAAGCAATTTCTAGTTCAACTGAAAACAAAATTATAAATGTAATGAGAGCAGAAAACGTCAACTGTCATGATATACAAAATAAAAACGGAAAAAACAATTATAAAGAAGACAGAAAAACGATATTTAGGACAAAAACAAATGCTAGATGAAATTATATCGCGTGCTTTCTGATTGGCAGATTCTTTTCAAACAAAAAGATTTAGGAAAGCAATCCAACTGGAGATAAATAATGAAACGAAAATTGATGACAAGATTTGTGTCCGATAGAAGCCGTAGAAAATAGCTACAGACCATTAATTTGTGGTGGCAAGTTTTAACATCTCGTGTCACATTTTCTCGTTTAATTCAGCGCTATTTCTGAACAGCTGTTACACTTTTAGTCTTCATATCTACAATATTATGTTCAGTTGTCCAGCCATCATTTATCTTAAACAATTTGTAAACGAAATGCTTGCAAGTCTAATTTTACAAATTAATTATAAACTTTTTTTGTATTGACAAAGCAAATAAAGAAAGTGCATCGACCTTCAGATCATTAGCACTTTTGATAAGAATGATAATAATATTATATACTTACATTTTGAAGAAATACGAAAACACGACACAGATATTTTGGCATCTTTGATTTTATCATATCACCTGAATACTGCGTCGGACGATACTCGGTAATTATTACTAATGCTTTCTTTCTACATATAAACAGCTTTACGCCTTTATATTATGTTAGTTTATAGATAATATTCAAACTACTTATATAAAATGTATTGAATAATATTTCTTCCATACGTCTCTGTACATTCAGTTCTCAGAGGGGAGCAAATTTTCAGTTGTAGGATTTTATCTTCAATGTAAGCAAATAAAAAATTCTCTCTTAAACTTTAAAATAAAGTAACATTGTGGATGCGTATTTTTAATACATACATGCAATTATCTCCAACCATAAAGACTAATGAAAATTGGAAAAAAAGATTGTATAATAAATAATAATAATATAATATAGTAACTGTTTACCATAGAACAGAGAAAGCATAGATCTTTTGAAAGGTACATAGACGGAACCTTATTGTTTTACAAACGATTTGTAAATAACAAACAGCAAAATGGTTTACTTTTTGCAATGAAAGCGATTTAACAATAATTTTTGTTTAATAAAATTATTGTGTTGAGGTCTGCGGATTCTGTTGTTTATATTCCTAGACTAGCCGTTACCCGTGGCTTCGCTCGCGTAAATTTCAATTTATGATTTACTATCCCCCGGCGAGAAATTCTCCTCCTGCGAAGCGATACCGGGCTGGTGGTGTTTACACGATCGAATTTTAATAATATATTACCCACTCACTTCGCTCGTTCGCTCGAATATTCTTAATACATTTCCTTACTCGCTTCGCTCGTTCGCTCGAATTTTATTAATACATTATTTCTCACCTACGTTATATAAGGAACTCCTGTGCAAAATTTCATGCTTTTAACTTCAAAAATTATGAACTTCCATACAAGCTTTCATCCCCTATTTAACCCCCTTAGGGGATGAATTTTTAAAAATTATTTCTTAGCGGATGCTTATTTCGCAAAAGGAACCTACTGTCCAAATTTCAAGTTTATATCTTCAACGGTTTGACCTGGGCGTTGTCTGTCAGTCAGTCACGAAACTGTTTTATATATTATATAGATTATAGAGTTTCCACATGATTTCCACCATAGGTTTCCACGACTATTAAATGAAGTATCAATTAGAGTCCAATTTATTATTAAAAATAATAAATTGAAAATATCAAATGGTACCACTCCCAGTGCGTGGGAATTAGTGACTTTAAAAAATATTGAAAAACAAAGTTGAAACATGCATAATAAATAGCTTAAAGGGTCTATATTTATTTGAATTACGTATCAAAGTTTTAGAATTTACGAGACAGCACTATACAGACTACAGACTGTTATTAAATCTGTCATCGAAGCAATCTAGAATTTGTAATTAAGGAATAGTAATTAAAGAATAGATAAATGTTACTTGTTAACGTTAAATAAACAAGCAAGATGATTTGCTATATTTACTAGGATGATCTAGGAATGAAAGAGATAACATGGTTGTAAAACACATAACAAAGCGTCCCCACGTGAAGTGTAACATAATAAAACTGGCGTGTTTGGTGACCTCAGCTTGCCGAGTTCCGGTTTACAATTCTCATTGGTAACTAATTCAGGACTTTATTAAGGTCAAACATAATCATAATTACATATAAGAGCAAACGTTTACGTAAAGTTTAATAACGTAAAACGGGTATGTTTATTACTTCGAACTTATTCTGTTCCAATTTACAAGTCCTAGTTCAAAACTCTATTACAACTAAATATAATCCAAAACATTGAGTGAGTCGACCAGTGGTCTACAAACTTTTTGTACCGTCGAGCACATTCAAGTTAACCGATAGTGAGGCGGGCACAATTTCTTTTTTCGTACTTGAAAGTTGGACATGATAGTTTAATAGCACACAAAAAAACTTTATTATGTATTCCCAAAAACCTATAAACATTATTATATTTTATAGTATTATTAATTAAAGTAAAGCAAACAAATTTAAATTGGTACATAGGTACTCTCTTCTGGAGTCTTTAATAGAATTAGTTCTTTTCTGAGCTTATGACTTTATAATGACATTAAAACACTGACTCGCCATTTTATTAAAAATTTTAACCCAAAAAGTTATCAGTTGTAGTCAAATGGTGGGAGAAATCCAAATGGGGCGGGCGGTCAAGATGCCCACAGGCATGGGTTGAGGATACCTGGAATAGACAATAATGATAAGAGTGTTAGAATTACATTCGAACCTTGGTAGAGATAAATGTGGTATTGAGCCTTTTTCTGCTGCATCCTGTTGAGAAATAATAATAACTAGCGGCTCGGCCCGAATTCGCCCGGGTTCTAAGAATTTACGATTTATTATCCCCCACGCGAGAAATTCTCCCCCTGCAAAGCAAAGTCGGGTTGGTGGTATTTATAATATTAGTAGAATTCCGCCTATACCTACTTTAAAATGCAAAAGAATTTCTAAGTTACGATTTCTTACTATCCCACAGGAACTATCCCTCCGCCGTAAGAAATTTATTAAAATAAAATGTAGCCTATATCACTCAGGAATAGTGTTGCTTTCTATTAGTGAAAGAATTTTTAGAATCGGTTTAGTAGTTCCAGAGATAAGAATTTATGATTTATTACCCCATCCCGCGAGAATTTCTCCCCTTGCGAAGCGAAGTCGCCTATCGTTGTTCTCGCTTCGCGTACGTGCCTACAGTTTATAATATTAGTATAGGTAATAAAATAGTATAGATAGTAACCCCTGTTTTGCCCCCTTTGGGGTTGAATTTAAAAAAACTCGAAAAGCAGCTATAACCTTCCTTAATAAACGGGCTATCTAACAAAAAAAAAAAATTTCAAATCGGACTGGTAGTTCCTGAGATTAACACGTACAAACACATAAATATAGATAGAATAGATAGGCAAAAAATTCTACACCCCCGTTTTACCCCCTTTGGGGTTGAATTTAAAAAAACTCGAATAGCCTATAACCTTCCCAGATAAACGGGCCACCTAAAAAAAAAAATCAAAAACGGACTGGTAGTTCTCGAGTTATAAGCGCACAAACGGACAGACAGACAGACGTTGCATTTTATATATTAGTATAGATAATAATAAATTATTTAATCAGGGGTTTAGAGTTATGGCGGAACACAGAAAAACACAGTACATCTTTTTATAGTTGTATTATTAGTATATTGATTGATAAAGGTGCAGACGTTATGACATGCATGAATTGTTTTTGTAAATATCTATATATATTTATCTATTAATTTTATATTTGCATTAAATTAAATAACGTTATACTTCCATATACTTAGACTTTAGTACGTCTATGTTGGAAATTGTTGACAAAACGAGAAAACAGTGGGTGGTGAAGCAAGCAACGAAAATTCATTAAGTGGAATGCACAATCATGCTGGCAAAATATTTGTGCAGTAGAAACGATGCCAGGGTTTGTAGTTGTTTACAACTGGGTTTGAGGACAATGCGATCGTAAAAGAGGTCTGTGGCCATGTATTTTACCATTACGTCAATTGGAAACAACAGACAGACATTCTTAAGGCAGAACTATGTGTGTATCACTGATCTCTATACTTACTAACTGGATAGCTAGTGCATAATATGGAAAAAAATTAAAACATGGAACCAACTGACGCGGTAATCAGCGCCATACAATATCGGACCTAGATAAGCACTGATCTCCATGGCAACAAGCCGTGAGGTGGGTCGTTTATTAGGACTAAAGTGCGACCCTTGAGGTCCACACGACGAACTTCCCAGTTTGATAAATATTTAATAATAATAATTAAATTAGATATTACACAGAAAAGTAATCATTTTAATCATTTTAATCATTAAAACATCAATAATTAAAAAAAAAAAAAAAAAGGCTGAACCGATTTTTATAAAATTTATGTCGGATCAAAATGACGTTAACACGCCTCGATTGACACCCTTACGAAGTCGATATAATTTTTTATTCGCGAGATATTGTGTAAAATCTACTTTTTTGGAGGTTATTTGGTTAAGAAAAAAGAACGGCTGAACCGATTTAAAAAAAATTCCTTTCAGATCATATTTACGTTAATACGCGTCGATTGGCATCCCAACGTAGTCGTTATCATTTTTCGTTCTCGAGATTTCGTCTTAGAAAGAAATGGCACACATACGACGTACGTACGTACGTCACACACACACACACACACACAGACATCTTTCTAAAAGTAGTGTAAAAATAGTGTAGTGACCTTGAAACATAAAATTTTTTTTTCCTTTTTGATTTCGATTTTCGGACCCATTACAATAACTTCCAATGGGAAGTTAATAAGGTACGTTTTAGTTACTAGCCCGATATTGTGTGGCGCTTGATGAGTAAATTCAACTAAAAGAAAGAAAATAAATGTAAATTATAAAACATGCCGTGAGGTGGGTCGTTTATTAGGACTAAAGTGCGACCCTTGAGGTCCACACGACGAACTTCCCTGTTTGATAAATATTTAATAATAACAAGCCGTGAGGTGGGTCGTTTATTAGGACTAAAGTGCGACCCTTGAGGTCCACACGACGAACTTCCCAGTTTGATAAATATTTAATAATAATAATTAAATTAGATATTACACAGAAAAGTAATCATTTCAATCATTAAAACATCAATAATTAAAAAAAAAAAAAAAAAAAAAACGGCTGAACCGATTTTTATAAAATTTATGTCGGATCAAAATGACGTTAACACGCCTCGATTGACACCCTTACGAAGTCGATATAATTTTTTATTCGCGAGATATTGTGTAAAATCTACTTTTTTGGAGGTTATTTGGTTAAGAAAAAAGAACGGCTGAACCGATTTTGAAAAAATTTCTTTCAGATCATATTTACGTTAATACGCGTCGATTGGCACCCTAACGTAGTCGATATCATTTTTCGTTCTCGAGATTTCGTCTTTGAAAGAAATGTACACATACGTACGTACGTACGTACGTACGTACACACACACACACACACACACACACACACAGACATCTTTCTAAAAGTAGTGTAAAAATAGTGTAGTGACCTTGAAACATAAAATTTTTTTTTCCTTTTTGATTTCGATTTTCGGACCCATTACAATAACTTCCAGTGGGAAGTTAATAATTAAATTAGATATTACACAGGAAAGTAATCATTTTAATTATTTTAATCATTAAAACCTCGATTAAAACATAATTATTATTTATTTTTAACAATAATTTAAAAAAAAACGGCTGAACCGATTTTTATAAAATGTATGTCGGATCAAAATGACGTTAACACGCCTCGATTGACACCCTTACGAAGTCGTTATAATTTTTTATTCGCGAGATATTGTGTAAAATCTACTTTTTTGGAGTCTATTTGGTTAAGAAAAAAGAACCGATTTTGAAAAAATTTCTTTCAGATCACATTTACGTTAATACGCGTCGATTAGCGCCCTAACGTAGTCGATATCATTTTTCATTCTCGAGATTTCGTCTTAGAAAGAAATGGACACATACGTACGTACGTACGTACTTACGTACACACACACACAGAGACATCTTTCTTAAAATAGTGTAAAAATAGTGTAGTGACCTTGAAACATAAAAATTTGTTATACATTTTGATTTCGATTTTCGGACCCATTACAGTAACATCCAATGGGAAGTTAAAAAAAGCAAACAAAAGACCCGACTGCGTAAAGAGCGAACTTAAAAGATGGAAACAAGATCAAAACATGTACTAACAAGTTGAACAGAAATATCTGATGCCTCCAACTGCATGATGTTTACCTATCATTAATCGAAATCTTGTTTCCATCTTTTAAGTTAGCTTTTAACGCAATTCTAATTTTTTTGTATTTTAACTTTTGAATTAATTTTTTATATTCTAAATTAAACGGAAATGATATTCATTTTATAATTTTATATTTTCTTTACAATTTTATTGATTTGGCATTTTGTAATAACATAAAATGTTCGTATAATTCAGCAATCAGCGTAAATTAGCGGTTATTTGATTATAGAGTACCTATTCCACTCCATACACGAACGAGCAAACATTTATCTAGAATTAATATTGTCGAATCGTTTCCACAAATTTGCATTTCTAGGGACATCAAAATGTACAAAATTATCATATTATATAGAGTGTAACAAAAAATGTTGGTTATAAAGTAGACTGATCTGGAAACAGAATTCATGACAAATTATTATTGAAGAATATTTTAATTTGTTTTAAATTCTCAAGAGACAAAATTTGTCTATTGTGAATTTAAAACAAAATATTGTTTATTTTTATTCATCCGTTCGTATTTAATACAAACGGATGTATAAAAAATATTAGTAAAAAAAAAATTTTTAGAGACAAGCTTTTATTGAAATGTACTAAAAAGGAAAAAATAATATTTAATAATTTTGGTTCATAATTATTATAAAAGAGGGGGTTGTAACCTCTATGATAGTTTATTAGTCGCAACTCCCGCTTTTATAATAATTATGAACCAAAATTATTAAATATTATTTTTTTCTTTTTAGTACATTTCAATAAAACTTGTCTCTAAAAAATTTTTTGTACTAATACTTTATTTTGTTCAATTTAGTCTTTCAAAATTTTACCCCCCTTTGACACGGCCGTAGAGCTTGAATTTCGAGAAATCCTTTCTTAGTAGATGCTTACGTCAGAAAAGTGACCAACTGTCCAAATTTCAAGTTTCTAGCTTCAGCGATTTGGCCTGAGCATTGATTAGCCAAAAAAACCCTACATCCCCGTTTGAACCCCTTAGGGGTTGAATTTATTTCTAAAAACGATTTATTCACGTATTGTCATCGGGAATACGTCATATGTGTACAAAATTTCAAATCGATCGGATACGTTGAAGTCGTTCAAAATTGACTTGCAAATTTTGACCTAAACAAACTATAACTACATAGATTGCAAGTTAAATAAAAGTTTGTAAAAATAAACAATATTTTCGTTGCTGTAATATGTATTTCGATTAGTGATTCTCAATCTCCTTTTTTCGTACCGCCTAAACCCTGATGAATTAAACATATTATCAAATAGGTATTTATTTAACCAGTTTTTAAGAACTGATTTTTATACTGTTTTAGGGTCGTCTACTCGCAAATCATCTGAAAGTAGCGCAAGTTGAGAATCACTGATTCAGATAACTAAACGTTAAAGTTTGTCTGTTGTAATCAGCTTTAATTTATACCTACATTGGTCCCAAGTTTTCCATGTTTTGATTTAATCTCTTTTTATACTTGTTTAGAGACACGTGATTGAAGTAAAGAAACAAACGCAGTCATTTTTATATGAAGTGTTTATGAAAAACAACGATTATTTCCATTAAAAGTAACGTGTCAAGCATTGTATTCTCTCGCTGAATAAGCTCTTTGACTACTCCGTAGGTATTTAAAGTGGTAGGTTGCGTCGTTCTGAACGAACAGGAAACAGAAAACAAAAGAAAGAGCACACGTACGGAGAATGGAACATAATGCTGTACGCTATAGTGTGTTCATAAAATCTAATCTCCTAAATACATTGCAACTGTTTTAGTAAATTTAACATTGTACCTACTTATTTAGATCTGTTCAACTGAATTAAGATAATTTTTTTTATTATAAATCTGTTCTTCAATATATCACAGTCTATGCCAAGTGATATTGCGAAATTAAATATCAACTGGCGGATAATATTATGTGTATTTTATTGATAAATAAAAAAATGAAATAATAAGTAGGTAGAACAAAACACATTGCCAGATACTAGTTATCTCAAGATATGCAAATTGTAATTTTGCCTATTTATACCACTTTATACGTGTGAAAAATGAATTATTATGTAACAATTAACCGTGTTAATGGCGGTTTTCTGGCTACTATTCAGCCCCTTTTAGTAGAAGCGCGATAAGGGCACAGCTCATTTTCTCTGCTGAAAATCTATTTAGCAGTATTTGAGATAACCAGAAACAAACAAACAGAGAGACAAAAATTCTAAAAACTGTCAAATCGATCTAGGCATCCTATAATGCTGTCTATGTCGAAATTTAGTAAAAGACTTACAATTAAAAAGTTAGCATTTTAATTATGCGTAACTATTTAAGCAAAATTGTATTTTTTTTCAAATTGTGGGAATCGATTTGACAGATTTGCATACTGATGTCGAAAAAATACTTTTACAGCAATAGTTTTATTTTAATTATGATCTCTAAAAAGAATAGTTTAATTTAATCAATTTAATGGTCTATATAATAGTACCTTCCGCAGTTACATTACTTTTGATTATTGTTGCTATCTAGACAAGACAAGACTTTCAAAGTCTTGTCTTGTCTTGAAATATCAAGACTTCACTAAGTCTAAGTCTAGATTAACAAACTCTTGTCTTGTCTAATATCAAGACTCTAGATTATTTTCAAGAGTCTAGATTAGTAGTAGTAGGTAAAGTAAACCTTTACATACTACTACTTAGTTTATCTAAAGTGTTGGCAAGAGTCTTGATCTAGATAAAGCAAGTCTTGTCTTGTCTTGAAAATTTCTAGACAAGACTTTTGCAAGTCATGTCTTGAAAATCTAGACAAGAGAAGACAAGAGTCTAGAAAGTCTAGATCTAGATGGCAACACTACTTTTGATGAAAACTTTCAATGTTAGTGACCAATTTGTTAAGAACAATCCTGTATATAATAGGGAGCAACACATGGAGCGCAGAAATTGTGCCGCGTATTATGACATTTACATTTATAATAGAGTATATACTATAATATATACCGAGGGAAACTGTTTACTTGAATTCCCATTTCTCTCAATATTTTTTTTGAGATTATTATGATTAAACTTTAGTATTTATAGAATAAACATTTCAAACAAACCGGTTAAAGTAAGCGTATCTGTCAGATAATCATTTAAAAAAGCCTATTCGACATAAACGAGGAAAGTCACAAAAATTATGACAGAACTACTAGCTGTAGATCTTGACTAAATATGGTCTATAAACTTATGTTGTTTTCAGAAAAGGGGTTTACAAATTCTTCAGTTGCAACAATAAAACCATTCGAAAGCTCACCCATGTAAATCTTATTTTATTCAATGAAACGTTTTTTGAAAAAATTCACAGATTACGCAATCCTTGAAACCATCGAGGACATTGGAAATGATAACAGCATATATGAAACATAATTAACTGTTTATTATACACACAATATTTATCAATGCACTGTTTAGTTTTGTCAGGAATAACCCTATTATTCTTCTGTTATATACGCGTTCACCTTTGCTTGATTACTTAACTTTTAAATGGATTTTTCTACAGTATTTATTAACATTTGCTCAAAAATAACACCGCAGATCGTCGCAAATACCTCTCAATTAACTAGACATGATATAAAACACATTTCGAAAAAATTGCACTTGTTCAATTTTGCATGATTGCTCCTCACTTGATCGCGACACCGTTGTCTTTTGGCCTTGAACGAAAACTCATAACTATGCCCCCATATACAAACATAAACATTTCCAATGTTAAAAATATTTCCAATTTCTGAGAAGTTCTACAAAAATGCTTGATAAAAAAATTCTAACGCTATTTTACAACTAGATACTGTTGCAGAATTTTTTTGTAGAAAACCAGCCGGTATATTGTTTTTAGCAAATTTCAAGATCGTCATGAAGCTCCTGTATTTACACTCCTGTGTGTTTTGTTTCCGTAACCGTAGCAGCTGGTTTGTGATTATGTACGGGCAACACTTACATGCCATATCATTGAAGCAAAATACGGTGCTTTTGAATGACCGCAAAATACGTTAACAAATATACCCGTCCTTCCGCCATAATATCACCTACGTTGTGAACTGCGATTTTCACAGAAATTTGCAAGTGACAAAAATATAAAGGATGTGTTTATTGAAGTGAAACTTCTTTAGTGAGACTAGTGAATCGAAATGACCTCGACACAAAACATAGTGACACGAAAAATACCGACACAGAAATTCAATTATGACAGTACACAGCATGTTATAACTCTGTTAAACGCTCACGCAGAACTACTCAGACGGCTACGTGGAGAGCCGCATTAGGTTACTGTGTATAAGATTGTAGGTTCGCGCCAGTTTGGAGTAATATGAAATATTAAATTCATTTTTTCGTTTATTTATTATAGTTATAAATTGAAACAAAAAAGTGTCGGTGCAAAAGATAGAGATGGAGAATAAACGTGTTCTTCTATCTTTTTCTATCACAAATACATAACCATGGTTACAGATGCAAATTAACAATACCTAATGTAATTTTTAAATTCACAAATGCGTCAGAAGACAAGGAAAAGAGAACCTATTCGTTATTTATCTCTCTTTTCCAACCTGACACTGTCACTTACAGTTGTGCCTATGACTTCCCTACTCTATCTATGGTATCTCTATGAAATTTGTAGTGCTTCAGTAGCGTCAGTTTCATGTTTTAGTGGTTAATACATGACTGCATGACACAAGAACACAAATGCCTAATAATTCTATGGTGTGTATTTTGACATAAAATTTTCAGTGGGTAACAAAAATGTATGCAAGTCTTGTCCAGTTACAAAAAAATTATTGGAAACAACGTTAAAAGTGTTATTAATTCATATTTGTAACCATTTTTATAGTCTGCACATATTGAAAAACATTGTTGGGACATTTTGATAATAGTTACCAACAAAATTTTAAAAGCACCATTTTCCGATAGAAATGACACGTTAAAACATATTTGATGATTTATGTTTCTTTAGTTTTTGCAACTATGTTATTAGTTTTTTATTTCATTAATAACATTATAAAAAACTATCTAGCCTGCCAAAATATTTATCTTTTTCTTCTTTTAAACTATACATAATATTATTATTATATCAAAGTGAGAACATAAAGTAAAAAAGATAAAAGATGTGAGACAACAAGAATTCGAAACTGTAGGTACGTATATCATATTATTATTAGTTTTATTAACAAGTGTATTATTTATTGATACAAAACAAATTATGAAAATCGAAATAGATTCTCGATAACACGGTATATAAAACTGTAATCGCATAGTCCATTATCATACAATCACAAAACTAGGGAGAAAATCGATTTCAGAACAGCTTCATTATTTTTGATGACATAATATTATGTACATTTGCTAGCAACTATTCTAAAAGTAGACGAAATGCTTCTGAAAATTGAAGTTACGAATCCTAAATATGTTTGTGAAAAAATAGTCGTAAAAAAATAATGAAACATACAAGAAATAGGACAGTTATTAACCATTTTTAAGCTTGAAAAGGGTCGTATAA
The DNA here is from genome assembly GCA_039654895.1 of Mongoloraphidia duomilia. Taxonomy (NCBI): domain Eukaryota; kingdom Metazoa; phylum Arthropoda; class Insecta; order Raphidioptera; family Raphidiidae; genus Mongoloraphidia; species Mongoloraphidia duomilia. The sequence goes on along the minus strand of CM077516.1, from coordinate 25,845,489 downwards.
GCTGTTGCATAAAAATACCGGTACCAGCTTTTTCTTTACCCATATTACAGCAAGCAACATTTTATGATGAAAGGAAGGAACTAAATGAGCTAACAAATTGATATTAATACCATTTATTCGCTAAGGTCTACGCATTTCATCTAACGATTTTCTTTGCGATAAAATTAATTTCAAAAGGTACCAGGATACGATAGACATAAAGGAGTATGTGTCTGTGACCCGTTTCCTTACATTACTTAAATTCTCTTCTCTAAAACTAAACGTGCCAGAGCATGGGGTTCATTAAAAAGATAGCGCACATACAGAGCCACTAAATTATATGCCGTTAGACGCATTGTGTTTCGTGCGAGCTATGGCCATTTATTATTGGAAAAATCCAATATTTCAACTAGATGCCAGAGTGTCCTTATTTTCCTTTCCACTTTTTCGACGACAAAAAACATTCCATTTTTTTTCTGTACGTAAGCCTATTCATATGATAATGTCAAAAGGACGACACCTTATTCGAAATAAAAACGCAAAAATACCATTGTTTTCATTATTTTACTTAATATTAAAATTCAAAAACTACTACTTTCTTTAATGAAAAAAGTATCGTAAACAAGCTCAGTAGGGTTCCGTTCGGAGGTACGGAACCCTAAAAAACTAAACTACTACAGATAGAATATTAGATTAAATCAACTGATTTTAATAAATATTATTATCTTAAGGAAAAATTTTATAAAATCTCATAAAAGAGAAATACTGGTTAGAAGATTTGATAGAGAAATTTTTGCTATATATACCAAAACAATACGTTCGAAATTAGTTGCGTCATATTGAGAACTGTAGTTTTACTTTTTTGCAAAGTTTTATTACAAGGACACTGTGATGTAATTACCTTCTACTAATTATTTTCAGAATATAGAAAAACATTCTTATTCGAGTCTTGATAATTTTAATATCATTTAGTATAATATCAATTTATTAAGCTAAATTGGCGTAAAAGTTTTATGCAAAAATATCCAGTAAGGCGCACTGCCTATACCGACACTATAATATAAAAATAGTGTTTTTTTTGTATTAATAGCGGAATATGTGTTTCGACTCTAAAAATATTATTAGGTATTCTGTTATCCTTATATAACGGAGGATTATAAATTTACAGAAATGTACTTCGTTTTATTGCAGTAATGATAAGAAATAAGAATATTTAATTATTTTAAACTTTGGAAATTAAATTAATGTTATGGTCGTGTGGAACACGATAACATCTTGTATACGACGTTGCGAAGGGATGCAAAGCAGTATAGCGATGATGAGAATTGGTAAATTTAATTGTTCCCGACTACAGGGATGAAATATAGTTGGGGTAGTGTTTTAATTGCTACGAACGCGTGCAGAAACGAGGTTAAGGAATTGGATATTTTATACAGTGATTACCCAGATTTTGGCTGCAATATTAATTAAAATGTGGAACGTTTACATTATTATGACGCGTGTTATATAATTCGCCTGCAGCTAATTTTTCCCAAAGTTATTTTTTCAATTTACCTTCTAATTAGATTTTCAACGCCAATTTAAGTAAATGACTGTGTCGAAATTAATTTCAGATTATTAAAATTTTCTCTACTGATTTCTATGTTTACGTTAGCACTTTTTTATGTAGATACATGGTAAAATTTTTCATTTTTTTTTATTAATAAAGTTTACAGAAAAATTTGATTATTTTAATGTTCGCGTTTATAATCTAAAATAGGAGAAGCATAAACGATTGTCTTGTATTCTACCAATCCCCATTAATACTTACATAAAAATGAAAATTGTATTTTTGTTGCTTCATCACGCCCTAACTACTGACCGGATTTACATGACAATTTGTACGGCTACAGTAGAGGTACTAGAATAAAATATAGGCTACGTTTTATTTCTTATCTCAGACTTACGTCGGGTTTATCGCACAATTTTAACAGGGTGTTTTTTAATCACGCTGTTAAATTTTGATTGCTACATGTTCATTGGTTGCTGCGTTTTCATTTTGGCAAATTGTTGATCGTTACCATAGCAACCATCATTTAACAGCGTGATAAAAAATAAAATTGTACGATAAACCCACCATTATTGTTCTAAAATTTAATAAATTTGTCTTAACTTTATACGTGTAGAAAATAAGTAAAGTACCAACTGTAGCCCAACGGGCATGCGTTGCTCTGCAGTGTGCATAATAAAGAGGATCACTGTAGTGCCTCCTAATTATACAGATTGTCCGAAAACTAATCTACAGGGTGTATCACAGAAAACCGAACATAGGAAAAACTCCATTGTGCAAATTAGTTAGGATCAACGATTACTTTGGCCACATATGAGAATGGGTACCATGGTAACGCTGACTAACCATTATTTAATAACAATAATAGCTAATAATGAATAATTAGAAAAACCAGTTAAAATAAATTCTTCAATATTAAATGAATTTATTTTTATTAATGAAACAATTTTTTATTAAGAAAATATTTTTTTAACTAATAATTAAACAAAACAAACAGTTAAAATAAAAAATTAAAGCAAATGTTCAAATAAACCTCCATTTTGAATTAAGCAGTGGCTTAATCGGTTACAAAAACTTTGTCTCACTTTATCTAACATTACAGGAGTCATATTGAAATATACTTCGACGACTTTGTCTTTAAGTTCATCCAGATTTTGCCAAATTTTGTCAAATGAACAGCAAAATGCATTTGTTACTGTATACGTACACCATGGTAACCATGGTAACGACCTCTGAATAGAGGGCAAAGCAATCTCTGATCTTAACTAATTTGTACTGTGTACTTTTCCCTATGTTCGGTTTACTGTGATACACCCTGTATACATAGATAACTAAGTGCAACAAAGAAGTGTAGAAAATTAATGAGTGTAACAAAGAGGCAATTTTTCCACTTTATTAAATTATTATTAGTTTTGTTATTTCCATGGTTATTTTAGATGTTTACTTCAAAAATTTAGTTTGAAAATTTATATCATTGTGAACATTGCTATGAATAGTCCCTAGTGTGCTGAACTGGCAAAACTTCCAGGAAAAAAATTTACCTAGCCATGATTGCATTCTATCTTTGTCACGATAATCATTTTGTTAATTTCGAACAATCTGTATATGATTGTGAGCCGCCAAGGAGGACACTTCAATCGCTGCCACATCGCCTTTGAGGATGTCTACCGCAGTTGTAGACGAAACGTCAGGTAGAAATACCACCGGACCATGGCCTACAAGCCCGGAAACCATGAAGACTTGGAACAATGCCGGCCGTGAAAGTTTGCACACCTGGATAATCTGTGTATGAATTTCAATATTATGCTATCATAACAGGGAGCTGTCGTTGCCGGGCAACTCCGGGTAAGTACGGCTAGTTTATAATAAAAATTCAATATTTGGATAGCTTTGTTATAACAATTCTATGAAAAAATATTCTACAGTCAACATAAATCGAGTTTTAATTAATCACAAATGTATTTACTGGAAACTCTTCGTTTTATTTACAAACCGCACATAGTATTGTATGATCAACAGCTGTAAAACGATTCGGAAAATTATGCGGCAATAAATCGTTGGAGACTTTAAAAGAATGGCGGCCATATATCAAGTATTGCTGGCATACGTTGAAAGCTAATAAAGAAAATGCGGTTTTTTGATGCCATATCAGAAATTTCAACTATATAAATTACTTTTTTTAAACTCATGATTATCTGGGGTTCACGCCATTTCATATATTTAATTTATTATTATTTTAGTTATAAATCGAAGGCCTTGAGAAAAGCTGGGATCGTTGAAACGCAGCTGTTTATTTGACATTATCATAGTTTACCGACTCCTTCTTTTTGAGTTCAATTTTGAGAACTCTTGAACTATAAAATAATAAATTAGATACTGCAATATTTTTTTGATATCATTATTGTTTTCCTTAGTTACATAGTAGCCTTTACCCGCCGCTTGTTCCTGCTAATATCGGTTTTTGACCACTAATCAGTCACCATGAGTAGAAGTATGATTTTATAATAAAGCCTTTCATTTTCCCTGATGTGCAATAATAAATGCTATTGTAAAAGTCCGATAAAATCTGTTCGGTGGTTTTAAACTAACAAACAGGTAGATAGACAAAAGTTCTGAAAATTGTTAATTCAGCCTAAATATTTAGTAAACTGTGGAAATTTTGTCAATAATACAATTACAGAAAAAGTAATGATTTTATTTATTTTGCCCGCGTTTGAGTGAACGTCAATTATGTCCGCAGATTCGCTGATGTTAATGCCAGTTTTAACAGGAACTCAAGCGTAGATGGGTAAAAAGTATCCTATATTTTATGTCTATTATCAATAGGGTATATTCATCAATATTTTTATCTCATTTTCATTTTGTAGCACGAAAAAATACGTCAATTTGAACACAACTTTAATTTTATTTTTTTGTAAATTATAGACGCGTCGACAACTTAGGTCATTAGCGTCTTGATTACATTAAATAACAACACACTAAAAACTAAATTTCATCACAAAACATCCATGAGCGTAGGCGGGATTCGAACCCACAACAGTCTGATCCAGAGGCCGCGACGCTAACCACTGGACCACACAACACAACTTTAAAATCTGAAAAAAAAAATTGAACAATTCGTTGAAATATGTTTAAAAATCAAATTATATGTCAAGTGTCCGTTGCCATAAAACAACAATTCATTTGTTTACATATAGGTACAAAACAGTATTTTCCATAGAGATATCATAGGTTAAGGGAAGCCACCCAAAAAAGTGTCGGTGCAAAAGATAGAGATGGAGAATACAGCAGTTCTTTTATCTTTTTCTATCACAAATATATAATTATGGTTACAGATGTAAATTAACAATACGGACTATAAATTTTTAAATTCACAAATGCGTCAGAAGGCAAGGAAAAACGAAACTATGCGTTTTCTATCTCTCTTTTCCAACCTGACAATATCACCTACAGTTGTGCCTATGACTCTCCTACTCTATCTATCATATCTCTATGGTATTTTCCAATAGTTAAAATTTGTGAGACTAAAATTTATAGTATAGTTATAAAAAAATCTAAAAACACACTTATATAAACGCACTAAAAAGTGGAAAATATTTTGTTTCTCTTATATAACGTTAAGAAGCGTGGGTTAGTGTCCTACGCTTTTAAACGTTATAGAAATAGAAGAGGAAAAAAAATTTCTGCTTTTTAATACGTTGATATAAGCGTTTACTTAAATTTTTTTAATACTATTTTTAATTTTTTGTTTTAATTTCAACATTATTGCCAATCCAACATCTGCACCAAATTAAATATACCATTCACTCTTCAGTAGGTAAGTAAATCACTATCCGCAAACTAGTGTTTTCATAAAACGCTGTTCGACCGATTTTCATTTAAACTTAATTAAAGGGTTAAATATCGATTTTCAAATAATGCCGGTGATTTTTTCAGTATTTTTGAGTCCAAAAACACATCTGCAAGCCGCATACGAGTGCTGAAAACATAGCACAACAGATAAAGATTTTGCACACGTATTAAACACTATACTTTATTCGGCGCATGCATGGTTCTAGAGGTTTATTGAATTAATGTCAAACACCGTAGACTAACTGACAGCAGTAGCTATACATCTAATTGTAAAAGCATTAGCCTTGATACAATATTGATTATTTACTTCATTACTATAGATGGATTTAAGACAACGACAACGGCTAGGATAACCCAAAATAAAAAACAATTCCGACACAGAATTTTCCAAAAGATTATTAAAATTGCTGTCCAAGAACTTATGCGACATGTTGATGCAAAATTGCGGGTCACTGAAATTAATAATAGTAATTTATGCAACTAGTGGTTTATGTGACGGATTATATGACAGTCGCGATTTTGCGATACGAGCCTAAGGCTATGTTGCATTTATACCAGAACGAGTGTGTGTTTACCGCGCGAGCCGAAGGCGAGTGCGGTAATCACACTCGGTCTGGTAGAAAATGCAACAACCTTAAAATTACTTTCTATATGTTAAAGGAAAATTGTTGCAAATAATTAATGATAATCGTTTAAATTAAATGGAATTTTAATTTCAAGCACGTAAATCAAAACCGCGCCTTCCAAAACGCGCAATGATTAACGTGTAGCTATCAATTGTTCGGCTTCATTTATTATAGCTTATCCTATTTCCTGACCAAATCAGTTTAGTAGTTTTTGAGTTAACTTGGAGCAAACAAACTGACAAACAGACGACAATAAAAAAAGTATGAAAATTAAAAATTCGATGATACGAAGATACGATTTTATTTATTTGTATTGATTCACTTTTCCGGCAGGGCTTAGTAATGTCAGTACTAGTGTTTTTTTGATAACAATAACGACAAAAGATTTGACATATTTTTACTTGAAGTCAATTAATTATTATAAGCAGGATACGAAAACGAAAAAGGATGTAAAAAATTAAAATTCCAGTATAAATTACAATTTAATTTTATAGACGCGTCAGTTGTTTTAGTGACAGGAGAACTTGTAAAAAATAAATAATAAATATTAACAAAAGTAACATTACTATTAATTATAAAAAAATCAACTTTTCACTTTATTATAATAATTTATAAAAACATATTATACGCACAGTATATTCATACCGATAAAGCGTTACAGATTTAGAAAATTTTTCGAATGCATTTTAGTGTCCTTTTATTCGGTATTCTTTTGTAAGTTAATATTCAGCTATCGTTTACAGTCGGATATTGTCCAGTTCAGTATCAATACAACACAACGCTATCAGTTTCCAATAAACAAATATAACGGCACTTTCATGTTGTGTCGTCAAACGATTCAAACGGTATTTCGCAATATAGATTGTATATACGGCGCTATAGTTACACATACGTAATATACAGGATGTATATTTTTATGTTACATATAGGCTACTAGATAATGTAAGACAACAGCCTAAACTTCAGGGTAACACGGTTAACACCTACGCCTAACAGCTGTCTGTAAGTGTCGGCACTAGGCAATAAGACTCTATTGTGACAAAAACTGAAAACGGGTGTTCCATTGAGCTACAATTATTTATCTATTATCTATCTAGAAGGTTTAAATCTATACTGGCGTCTGGCTCTCCAGTCTGGCTTCGCCCGGTTGCAAATAGGATTGTATCCGCTATACAGTACAGATTTTATTGCGGGATTTACCTTCCGATAGCTTATTTCATTATGTTTATATATTAAATTTGCACCCGTATGAAGCCGGACAGGGCATTTAGCAATACATAAAATCAAACTCAGACTCATAATCGAATCGTAAAAACCGTACTTAAATCTGTACTGTATAGCGGATGCAATCCTATTTGCAACCGGGCAAAGTGGTAAATATTTTTACCTAGTTTTTTATCGTCCGTTTGGAATCTACACTCAAAAATCTAGTTGGGAGTGGTTTTTATCGAAAAATGGAATGAGGCCGTAACCCCCGGTCGTGACTACAGATCTCAAAATATTAGTTTGGGTCTCAACTAACGGTGAACTAAGTGGCATCTTTTCATCGTAAAATGCAAGTTATTTTCAACGAACATTCGTACGAGTTATAAGCTAAACGAAGAAATTTGATAAACTAAACACTAAAAATTTAGCAGAAATACGAATCTGACAAAAATATGTATAGAATCTTTTTTGTGTAGAACTATTTTTGTCGTAAAGTTAAGAGAAAGTTCACTGCAAACTCAAGTGTTTTATGTTTAAACACTTAAAGTGAATAAATGCTTGTAGTCACTTTCTAAACATTTTACGGTGCTTTATTTAATGTAAACACTTTAAGTGTTTAATTTTAATACACTTTTAGTGTTTTTAATAATGCACTTAAAAGTGTGTTTTTATAATAAAACATTTAATGTGTTCTACGAATTTTTAATTAATTTTCGTATTCATTATCATTTTTCGTCAATTTAGTTCGGCTGTTAAAAAATTATTTGAAACACAAAAGCCAAATATTTTCCAGTTGTCGAGCGTTTATTATAATCTTGGATTATTAAATCAATAATTAGTTAATTAACAATTATTGATTGAAGTATAAGCCATGATTATAATAGAAAATATTCGGCATTTGTGTGTTTCAAATATTTTTTAACAGCCGAACTGTTGTCAGTTGACGAAAAATGTTAATACCAAAATTAATTAAAAATTCTTTTCTACGTGTAATAGAACATCATTTTAATATAGCCAATTATAGGTATGAAAAATTAAAAATCAAAAGTATTTTTTAGAATAGTTATTTATTTGTTTTCTTTTAATTATATGTAAAAGTTACAAATAATTTTTTTACAAATTAAATCATGAAAATGAATATTTGAAGAACAATTTAAGTTTTCATTAATCAAATCCTCATCTTTTACTTGAAAATAATTTTTCAATCAACTTAACATCGATTTTATATTTTGAAAAAATCAAATCCGCAGTTATGTAGTGTTTTTTAAATTATAAAATTCAAATAGCATCTATAAAAAATTAATTTAAAGTAGTACCTAATTATTATTTTTATCAAACAGAGGGAAGAAAAATTTCAAAATTTAAAAAATTACATACCGAATCACAATCCTTAAAATGTGGATATTTTGTGACTACTTCCAAAATTGACTTGGCTTCATTTTAAATTTTAATTCAAATTAGATGCTCATTCAATGTTAGTTTAACGAGACGTTGGACATGAAGAGTATATATTGCCTTCTTTTCCTTGTTTTTTCTTTCTAATTCTAACAAAGCTCGGCTCACGCTTATTTGGAAGGCTCAGATCTATAAAAAAAACTTTGTTTATTATAATGAATTATAATAGGTAAATAATTACACTACCTACACTGAAAGAAAAAATTATTTTTATAAGGCCGCACTGCATACTTAAAAGTTACTAACCTTAGAAAAATATCTTCATTTGATAAGCCTTCAGTTTCATTTTCAGTCGACCTTTCTAATTTATAGGTCCTGTGTTACTTCATGTGATAAATTTTCGTCACTTGCATGCGAAATATCAAGTGCAGATTTACATGTAGGTAATTAAAAGAGTACCTATTTAATTTGTCTTTATCCCATAAGTACAACTTATCAATTTCTACGTCGATTCGATTCACACATCTTCATCAATATCTTTCTTTTGTATGACGCTTGTTTTATTTTCAATCAACTTTTTTAAAAACGTATCACTTTCACAAATATCACGAATTTTTTGTCGTATGGTTTTAACATCGGACACGCTTTGTTCTGATAGAAATTTAATACACTTTGAACGCCCTTGCATTGATCAAAAAACTTTTTTTTCCAAATTTTTATTTTGTATATAGATAATAAAAAATTATGGTACAAAATTATTATAAAAACATACACCTAAAGGTATCGTATTAATTGTTTTACTGATAACTGAAATGCGGGAAACCCCGACACGTAATGAGAACTAACCTAACCTCTTGTACAAGTTGATGCAAGCTAGAATGTTGTGTCACGTGTGTTTGTGTGTGTAAAGCTGGGTATAGACGAGCGCCGCACATGCAATGCAACGTTATGTGTGCGAGTGGCGCGTCCATTTAGACGTGAAAAAAACTGTTCGCGCGCCGTTGCAGCAACAGTTCGAAGCTATCCATTTTTTGTCGGTCTTTTGACACGAACACAAAGGAATTACTTTGCGCAGGATGGACGGGTTAATTTTTAATAACGCGCCAGATACGCGACAACAGGCATTAATGCTAATCAATGAGATTGATTCGCGCATATTTGTATTCATTTTCTCAATTCTTGGGCCAACTTTTTTCAATAACTTTTCAAAAGACGAAGAAGTCATACGGACAAAATTTTTATATTGCCCACTAATTTCTTAAAATTTTAAATCGATTTTTATATGAATCAGTTCGCCACCACCTTCGCCTGCGTCTCTGTTTTCTTTATAACTAAATCACTTGCTAAAATAACAACTGCAGCACTACAAAAAAGTAAAGCTTCTTCAGCTTCCATGATTAAACTGTGAAGAAAAATAAAAATTCAACAAGAGGTTTGTGTGTCGTTTGTGCAGCATTCCAAGTGGAACATGTGCGCGCACAATGAATGTTCCATGTTCGTTGGAAAACTAACTTGCGACGCGTCGCTCAATCAACGTTATTGCATCCGCGGCGCGTCGTCTATACCCAGCTTTAGATAGGGATATACTCTTACATATATATTGCATTCACCTTTGGTTCTGAAGACAATACAATATAGGTAGTATATTATTAAAAAATATGGTAGATCCATTAATAGCGGCCACCACAAAATTACGGATTATCTACCTAAAATTTTGGAAGACGAAGAACAAAATAAAATATTAAAAAGACTTTTTAAAGACAAGTTTTTATAAAAATGGACTAAAAAGGGAAATTTTTTTTTTAATAATTTGGGTTCATAATTGCAAAACCGCGTGGGTTGTGACTAATAAACTATCATAGAGTTTACAACCCACGCTTTTATAATAATAATTAACCGAAATTATTAAAAACTATTTTTTCTTTTTTGTCCATTTTAATAAAAGCTTGTCCTTAAAAAGTTTTTTTTAATAATATTTTTAATATTTAAAGTATTATATGCCCAGTAAGAGTTTTATGTAATAAAAGTGTTTCATATGGATAACCGTTTTTTTCTATATAGAAACGTTTTATTTACTCATATTCGATTAGTTTTAAAGCGTTAGACCGTTAAATAAACGCTTCGTAAATTGTATTTATTATAAACCGGTCTAAAGCATTTTTATTGGTAAAATAGATGAAAAGTTTTAAAACTAAACACTTTGGTGTTTAAAATAATTGTATTGAACACTTAAAAAGTTTTAAATCAAAACACATAGACTAGAAAAAACACCTCAATGTTTTATTTTAAAACACTAGATAAAACACTTGAGTTTGCAGTGTTATGAATGCGGTAAAGCCTGATTTTCGTCCCTTCCCCAGCCCCCCAGGGGCGCAGCGTGTAACGTTCCCGTTCCTTCTGGCTCTTTTCGTCGTCTAGGGATGGAACGGGCCGTACAAAAATATATATATATGTCTTCCAATAAGTAAAAAAAAACTCAAGTACAATTTTATTCAATTGCTCTCAGAGCGTTTATTATTTTCGAAAAAAAATTTTCTTTTCTTTTAACTCAGAACAATATACAAAACAAAACGATAAAAATTCACAAGACGCTAATGACCTTAGTTGTCGACGCGTCTATAATTTACAATAAAATAAAAATAAAGACAAAAATTCTGTGTTGTGTGGGAAGGAGAGGCGTCTAAACTTTAAAGAATCCAAAGTTTAGACACGGATAAAGGGAAACGACAGCTTCTAGAAGTAATTCCGTAGAAAACTGTTGTCAGGCAAAGGTATGGTTTGGAATCAATTACTGTCGACAAGACTGGCAACTGTTTTTTGTAGTGTGCGTTTGGTTAAAATACAAACCGCCTCACCGAAACACGAAAAAAATGCAAGCCCTGATGGGGATATGATTATGAAGTACAAAAAAATCTAATATCAAATTTTACCAAAAAAATTCTAAGTCAAAAGTATTGTCGTATAAAAAAAAACTTAAGATATTATTGAAATGTTATATCAGTTTACCGCAGAGACGACTGTAAGATCACTTTCCGTGTCCCCCAAAAAACATCCGTTTTTATAATAAACAGACAAGGACAACACTAATAGCCATCTCGCAGCAAAAAAAATCATGTAACCTCTTTTCATTCTAAGCATTACATAAGATATTTCTACTAAAATTATTTCTACATCACAAATTTATACAAAGACAAAAAAATATTATTTTCAGATTAATAAAGAAAAAAACTTCAAAACACTGTAGCGTACAAATGGTATCGCTACAAGCGCACTTCGTTGGAACGGAAAATTTCAGGATTTATTGAAGACACTCCAAAGGACCAACATGTAAAAAAAATTCTTGTAGAAATTTTTTCCAATGTTTGTACATTATTTCTAAATATGTATTGTCATAAACTTTTTTTTACATTTTGTTGTTAGTGGTACGGCACACAAAACACACATTGTGTACAAATCATGAAAAACATCAGTGGTTTTTTATTTTCCTAATTGTAAAAAACAAATTTTATAATAACACTGTGTAAACATTCCTATTCAGTAATATCTTTCCAAAAACAAGCCGTGAGAGGGGTCGTTTATTAGGACTAAAGTTAGTTTTAATTGGGACTCACAAGTGCGACCCTTGAGGTCCACACGACGAACTTTCCAGTTTGATGAATATTTAATATGAATAATTAAATTAGAAATTACACAGAAAAGTAAACATTTTAATCATTAAAACATAATTATTACTTATTTTTAACAATAAATAAAAAAAAAAAAACGGCTGGATTGATTTTTATAAAATTTATGTCGGATCATAGTGACGTTAACATGCTTTGATAGACACCTCAACGAAGTTGATAACATTTTTTTGGACGAGATTTCATATAAAATCTACTTTTTTGTAGTCGTTTTATTGAAATAAAAAAAACGGCTTTATCGATTTTGATAAAATTTCTTTCGGGTTTGTTAATGTTAATTTGCAGCCTAACAAAGTCGATATCATTTTTTATTCGCGAGATTTCGTGTAAATTCCACTTTCGGCAGTCTTTTTCTTTAAAAAAAAAACGGTTGGGCCGATTTTGATAAAATTTCTTTCAGATCAAAATGACGTTAACACACCTCGATTGACACCCTTACGAAGTCGATATAATTTTTTTTATCGCGAGATATTGTGTAAAATCTACTTTTTTGGAGTCTATTTGGTTAAGAAAAAAGAACGGCTGAACCAATTTTGAAAAAAATTCTTTCAGATCATATTTACATTAATACGCGTCGATTGGCACCCTAACGTAGTCGGTATCATTTTTCATTCTCGAGATTTCGTCTTAGAAAGAAATTACCACATACGTACGTTCGTACACACACACACAGAGAGAGAGATAGAGAGAGAGAGAGAGACATCTTTTTAAAAATAGTGTAGTGACCTTGAAACATAAAAATTTGTTATATATTTTGATTTCGATTTTCGGACCCATTACAATAACTTTTAACGGGAAGTTAATAATTCAAAAAGAATTTTCTTAAATTTTATGAATATATTACTTCAACGCACATAAATTTATTTTTAATCAATACCCAGTACATGCATTTCCAATAAGAATCAGTTATGATAAAAACGTGTTTTAGCTTCTGTCGCTCAACTTGAAACGTCTGACATCAAACTGAAACAATCTTACTTTTCAGTTGATGCAGTTTTGCGTCAAATTTACTTCAGCTGCTTCTGTTCTTTGTCATATTTAAGTTGAAGCTAAGACATGCGTTTTTCTCATAGCCTACTCTGAATAAAAAAATATCTGCATGCACGATTGTTCTTGTCTAGCTTACACAATGGGAGATGTAACCTTTCCAAGTAGGCAAAGACACACTGTATAGTTAGGCACGAGGCACAGTACAGCAAGGTACAGGACATTGGGGCAGGAGACGTCTACTTTCATGCTTAGTATTTAGTAACACTAGTGTGAAATAATAATCATTAAGTCTGTGTCCATGGTTGAAATTTACTCATCGCATCTATCGCTACTTTATGTTATTTTTAGGCCCTATCCTCAAGACGCTACACGACATCAACACAACATTCAAGCGATATGTGGCCCCAATGTTGTGGCCATTTTTTTAAATGCTGACAGGTACGATGTGAACGGGATACGATCATAGAGTTATCTCTATGGATACGATACGTGGAACATATGTTGCAAGTCAACATTCATATTCAGTCGCCGCTCAACATTTGTTGTGTGCTCTTTCTGCATTGTTTTAAAAACATCTATGAAAAATGGCTGTTGAACGTAACAGAAACCTAAAAATCGTAACGGAAGTAGAAAAATATCAATTTTTGAATAATTTTAAACTAGCTGAATACTCTAGGAAAGACCTAATGGAAAAAGTATGGAATTAAGTTAAAAAAAATGGGTGTATGCTTATGACCACACGACAGAAGTGAAAACTTCAGATTTTCTAATTTTTGGTGTGATCTATTATAGCGCATTTATGAACTAAAAATAATTTATTACTAAAATACTAAAATTGTATTTTTGATTAATTCCACCTTAGTTTCAAAAAAATTATATTGTCAAAGAAAGAATATCTATAACAAAAATAATAAAAAATTATAAATAAATATCATGTAGAATTTAGAAAAAAAACGCCAAAAATTCTACGCTGCCATCAGGTCTCGAACCCAGGTTCCTATGCATAGAACGCAAAGACTTAACCAACTGCGCTATGGGTGGCAGTGTGTAGACGGCCGTTTTTATGATATAAGTATGTTGCGAATTCTTACGCAAAATTGGGAACGCTTCACATTTTTTCAGTACCCAGGCAAAAAGTGTCTAACACGCCTAAGGAAGTTTTCACTTCAAAAAAGTGGGTGCGTGTAACTACTTATATTTACGCGCGTTACAAGTCGTACTTCTTTGGCGTGATTAAAATAGTTATTTTCGATACGTGTGCGTAAAGTAAAATAGTAAGACAAGATTTTTTTATATGGTAACTATGGAAATCAATCCTGTTAATTTTGATATCACAGATGGTTGTTCCTAACAGTAAAAACTAAAAAGCATTTATATGTATTAAAAATTATAAATTGATCAACATTAATTCTTAGCTTATTTTTATAGAGACATTTGTTATTTACGTAGGTTGAAGATAATAATAATTATTACAGTGTTGCTGTTGATGGCATACTTTCACACTATTGTAAGTCATAGACTAGTACTAAAGCGCCCATATGGCGCTGAAAGTTCACCCTTCTGCTATAAACTATACCTATGTGACACGTACCGTTTATGTCATGATTCAGAAACTTGCGATTTTTAAACCAGTTTCCAAAATGTGTTCCTCCAACTAACTAGATTTCAATCTTTTCTAAAACGGAGAGATATTGAAAAGTATCACGACAGTCTTTACCGAAATTCGTTTTATATATTATTCGGGTTGTTGAAAATGTATATTTCAATTTTTTTATATCTAAAAGCTACTTACATAATGATATATGAATGTCGGTCTAATGCGCACACAGAGTTCGCTTTACGAAGGTCGCATGTCTTAAGGTACGTGCAGTATGGAGCTGGGATTCTAGATGGTAGCGTAGACCATAGCAGGGCTTGCTTAAATTAATGCATTGTTATAATATATTATGCGAACGTACACAACGAAGCAGTGTGTGTAGCAGGTATAAGCGCTGTTACAAGGGCTGGTAGATACAAGAATGTATCTCACCATTCTTTCAGCGCGCTGACTACTACAATCAACGTGTGACAACTGTCAAATGGCCGTTACAAGTTTCGCAATGGATGTGACTAGTTTAATAAGGGAAATTTTGCCAGTTTTTATTTAATTTGTTTTGAGTTTTTTCTAAGACGTATTTAAAAGTGTTAGGTTCCATATGTAATATTCAAAAAAACGGTTTGGGTAAAATTTTAATTCTTATAAATGATGAAATTCGCCATGTTTAGATCGTTTTCTATTAATAGGATGGACATGATAGCTCCTACTCAAATTTGTATTTAAAGTATACCACTTTGTAGCAGAAGAACACAAATATTCGTCTTCGCTATCTGACATTTCAAACGCGACTTAAGCTTGTATCAAAGCTTCTTTGTGCAAACCTATAAGCTCTTATAATTTCAGCCACCATCTACCATACATGCTACCATCTAGAATCCCAGCTGCGTACTGCACGGACCTTTATTTGGTACACTTTCAAATACAACCGTTTTGAACTCATAAACACAATGTATTTTTTTTAATGAACTTTTTAAGATTCTACTCATGCAGACACCCCTTTACGGAATTCCGAATTTTTATTATTATTATAATAAAAAATATATATTTTATCTTATACGTTCTGCTCCAATCATTTTTTCCCAATGCTTGTATACCTTACCTGTTTACAGACTGTATAAATAAAAAAGGGCAACTCGACGGTCTCGGCTATTCTCAAGAACCAATTCTGATAATGTTTCTGTTATAACGTGTTTCCATCAATTTTCATAGACATTTTTATCGATTTCTTCCGTCTAATCTGTAATTTCTGTTTAATATCAGTACACCCTGTATGTCCTTTCCAGCGTCGTGAAGTTGAGGATTGCGCACCACGTGTCACAAATAGCTAAGCATGTTGAGTTCTATGTCCTGGTGGCGAATGTCGACCCACCTCCCGCGTGTATTGGATGCCGTAAATAAAACACAAAGACCTTATTCTCAAACTCTATACATATTTTGCTACGTCTCGCATTGAAATAACACAATATTTATTTTCCTTTTCATGATATCGACACGTCGCGTTGAGACGATGTAAAGAAGGTCACACAACACGTGCATCCGACATGAACGACGAACGTGTCTCATAATTGTTCTAATACAATAGACAGTTGGATAATAAGTTATTATGTAATAACATATTATATTATATCGTTATTAAAGGTAGTAATTTACACACGGCCATTATGTAACGGTAATTAATAACGAAATTAATTTGCTATGTAGGCTAATACGATTTAATTTTCTAAGGCTCGCCACAGACCCACGTACATGTCTTATGACAACAATCTCCCTAGAAACGCGAACGAATTTGCGCATGCATGGTCAGACAGACTGCACACATGCGTATATACGCATCTATCAATTTTGTGTACATGCATACAAAACATTGATGAATGAGCTATTTTGAATGATTTACTTATCTTAAGACATGCACGTGCGTTGTGAGCTTTAGAATAAGTAAAGATCAACATAAGTACTTAAAGGTCTGTACCGGGGAACCGAACGATAAATGTGCACTGCGTTAAATAAAAATTTTATTTGTCACAAATGTATGTCCGATCTCTAGGTTGGCGGTTTTTCAGCAAACATTAAAGTACCAGTTAGATTTACGTTTAACAATGGTCAGCTAACGAATCCGAGGAGTAGTGGTGAGAGTACTAGACTCAGATGCGATAGGTACTGGGTTCGAATTCTCTCAATAAATCTAAATATCGGGATGGTTCCTTTTTGAAGGCCATGGCCGATTTATCTGCCGATTTTGCCTATATTTTGTTTGTCTCCGACGTGCTTATTGTTACCATGCATTCGTTCGTTTCTGCAGCGAACAATTTCAAATAATTTGGGGATAGTTCTCGACGGTTAATGCTCAATGCAAACAGTTGTCAAGCGATATTCCAAAATAGCTGCAGAACAAAGCTATAATTATTCGTTGTTTTACGCATGGAATCATCCATACTTGGACCTAGATCATTACAGCTTTGCATTATATTATTGAGTGTTATTAGCAATCTTCTAAAACCAAAAGTCAGCGTAAATAAACCACTATGATTATAATAGAGAAATAATTGAATGCAGGTAGAGAGGGTGATTTTAAAACGAAGGGAAAAATGATTTTATAGTTTTTTGAGGCATTTTGATTCCTTTTTTTAAGTCGGTTTATTTTTTATAATTATTTCCCTCAAAGAGACAGGTACTTTATTTAGATGTTGTTCAATAACAACCGAGCGGTTTCATGAATAAGCTTTTGACCACCAGGAACACTATTTATTTTCACGTAAATACACACTCTCACCGGACCGTGAAATAGTATATTATTTACGTCCCGATGGTATTTGAAACGTGCGACGGCGCGTTCCACATAATATTGTGTAAGGAACGGTTCTACATACTGATGATAATACCATAATATAATGGTTATGTTAGATCCGGAACGAACCGACAGAACATTTTTAAATTAACTAGATTATTTTTAGAAACTTGTAAAGTTGTTTCACTTTAGCTGGAAACGTTAAAACAGCTTAATGGATGGAAATCGGACGGAAAGTTCAGCTTGTGGTTTTAAATGAACCTGTTTTAGTTTTCTGAGTTTTTTTTATTGTGTGATAACATCGTAATGAAAACAATCTATTTAACAGCTGCATTTTCTGTTTCAGTTCAATGTTAAAAATATTATTTTTATTTGTAGTTTGAGATTAAAGTAGTTTTCGTATATTACTATAGCTTAATGCTACTGATTTAAACTTGGTTTACATACTCATACTCATACTCAAGCTGCCTGGTATAGCTATGACGACGTTTTAGTTAAATCAGAAATTACATTGAAGGCACCGTGATTGAAGGGAAATCTGAGAATCTATTTAATCATATTATGTTGTTGTTTAGTTGGGACATTCAAAATGTTTATCGAGCAAACATTACTTTATCGTTTCAAGTATACTTAGGTTACCTTTGTGAAATATTATTTTTAAAAGGTAAATAAAGGGTTTTTCAATAGGGACATAACAATTTTGTTTTATAATACGAAACATAACCTACAAACTTTTTTATGATCTGTCAAAGTCAAAACGTTAGTCAAGGCTTACATTTTTATCATGGTGAAGTTCACGGACGAGGAACGTTTGGAAATCGTTAAAACTTACTACCTAATTTCTGAGTCGGTAGTCACAACTTTGGTAATCGTTTAATCTCGAGAAATGGTCCAGTCGAATGGCCACCTCGCTCATGCGAATTGACGCCGTTGGATTTTTTCTTTTGGGGTTACCTTAAGTCGAAGGTTTATGCCAACATTCCAACAACGTTATAGGAGCTCAGGAACAATATCGAACGCGACATTGCCAACATTCCAGCTGATATGTGTGAAAGAGTGATTGAAAATTGGATCCAAAGAATCGATCGCTGCCATCGTGCTCGTGATGGTCATATGAACGACGTCGAATTCCATACATAATTGTAACATGTGTACTACACCTGGAATAAATTTCAGCCCGATATCTCAATTATTCTGTGTTTTATTTAAATACAAAATTGTTATGTCCTTATTGAAAAACCCTTTATAACATTACCTATCCTATTTCATTTATTCTATTAAAATATGATTTTCTGTACCTCAATTTAAGTTCCTACACCGCAATATATTTTAATAAGTTAATGCTATTATAGGCTATATAGAAATGCCATCCGCAGTGTCAAACCTGTAAATTATACAATAAGTTAGTTGTTAAGTTAGGCAGAGGCGCAGAATTAATGTTGAATGATGGTAAAGAAAAAATGAGGTGTCCGGAAAAAAGAATGTTTGAAAGTCATTACTACTACTAGACCAAAATAAAAACCAGTAATGATTATTAAGAATTTATGTCACTGGAAAGAATAACTGCAAAGTTATTCTTTGATTTCTTCAATTTTTTCGCTGGTCATCAATGACATCAACCGAGATTTAGGATTAGATATTTAACTCAACAGGTCGTCGAAAAGGCGTATTATTACTATTATATGCTGATGATTTGATCATACTGACATATTCAGCGATTGGTCTTCAGAGAAAGTTGACGGTAATAGAAACAGCTAGTATTTATTGTGCGGATAATAATCAATTACAGGTAAATGAAAATGTAACTAAAATTTTACTCTTCCACAAAAGATGGACACGTAAAAATCAACGTCGTTTTTGGTATAAAAGTTTCGAAATTATAAATATACTTGTTTAATTTATATTAGGTTTAATATATAGGTAAAGTTATAATAGGGGGCGTTATCTGGAACAGTTAGGGAACCACTGACGTATAATGAGTATGGGGATGAGTTTGTCCAAATCCTTTTAACGTTTGCACAAAAACAAGTATTAATAACCCAATTTCTTGCGTAAAACGTAAGTTGTGTTGCGTAAAACTTTCCTTGTTAAGGTGTTGTTATAAATGTGTCGGCGCAATATGTCATGATTTTTGGCTCTTTAATAGAGAATAGGACCTTTTGTGTGTATTGTCCATTGTTAACCCCACTGAGATCGTTTCCAACAGCAATTGTGCTCTTATATACAAGGGTTGACAAAAAAAACGTATAGGTATATAATATTATATAGGCTTCTGGCTTATGTTACAATGCAATGGCGTGTTTTGAGGTTATCGTGGAACATTTTTATTTTATTTATTATTAATATATACAACAGATAAAAATATCTAATTTTAAACTTCTTAAAGATACGTAACACCGCTATTATAATCTTAAGGTTCCCACATGTACTTATTAGTGATGCGCAATTATGAGATATTTTAGTCGATTGTCTCGATTATTCAAACATCTCGATGACTTTCGATGGTTGTCACTTGGACTCGATTGTTGTTGTTTCATAGTTTACCGAGACCGAGTCGCAAAGTCATATAATATCATACCTACAATCGTTCATCACTCAACAACTGCGGTCGAGTCGATGGTCGGTTGTGCAGTAATCGCATAATGCGAATTCAATAGTGAAGAGATCACAGAGTAGTGAGTACCGACTGAACAGTGTGAACAGTGAACATTCAACGAGTCGCGTGAACGTCAGTCGACTAGCATATAACCTTGAATCGCGATTATATGTTTTCTCATTCGCTGCTATTGCTATAACCTATGTGGCAAATAAACGATTTGAACAATCGAACATTTCGATTGTAAAATCAAACTTAGAGTCGATTGTGGACTCGATTGTTATTATGAACGATTGCATTATTATTTTGATTGTAAAAACATCTCGTATCGCCCATCAGTACTTATTTTCCTTAAACAATTTTATCCATATTGAGCTGCGTAATGCATTTTAAGGAATTGTAAATGGAGATTTTATTTATTATCAAAACATTTACAACGTTTTGTTTGCATTGTTTTGTCAGTGCATAATTAGTAATAATTTTCTCACTATTTGGATTTTTATTAAGATTTTTAATTATCTTATACAATAAAAGATTCTATTATTGTCTGACAGTTCTACTAAAAAAACATAATAATTACCAGTCTATAATATAAGTAAACGTTTTATTTTATTTTTTTGTAATTACTTTTAAATTAAATTTCTTGATTTAAAAATTCCAAAATATTTACATTATATAAAAAAACACAAGCTCTAAATGGACACGGTATGTATTTATAAACAATAACATTGCATTAAAACCATATCAAATATTAAATATAAAGTTTCATTTCTTCCGAGTGCAACTTCGACACACCTGATCTTTTTTTTAGAAAAAAACGAAGGATGTGAGTGCTTTTATTGAGTACCTATTTCATTTGAAAAAATCTATAAATAATACATTGTGTTACTAGGGCAGAAAGTTGGAGTTTGCAACGAGTTTGAAGTTTACTACACATACACGAGCGAAGCGAGGATGGCAATCACACGAGTCGCGAACGCCAACTTTCTGCACGAGTAACACATAGTACTTTTTGTAATATGTGCGTTGACAGAACAAGATTAAATACGAAAAACCGTAAATAGATATTGTATAGATTAGTCGAACTATTATAAGATATAGTTTACAAACATCGCGTAGGATGGCGCTATTTTCGTTTACTTTCGACCCGAAAATATTTCCCCAAGGGAGGAAAACATTTTATTTTGATCTGCGCATGCGCGACTTTTACGTACGTCATTGGCATGCAAAAGCCAACTTTCGTCCCCGAAAACAAGTATTTATGTGATGATTCACTTCCAATGCACGTATTACAAACAAAAATATTAGTACGTAATTTTGGAAACAATAATGAATTAAAAACTCGAATTGGTACTGGGCCCGGATAATTCTTATAGTTGGTCAGCATTAAAAGTGGATAATTTTTTGTACTTTGACAGAGATATAGTGTTACTTTTCAAACATCCCTCGCAGCTAGAATGCTAAAGTATACAGACGTATATTACATAAGTATATGTGTGTAAGAAGGGTGGTAAATGGAAATAAAGTGGGCTTCAGTACAAACCTTGTGAAACTTCATTATATATATATCTATATTGCTAAAGAGTAGATAAGTTCCACAAGACATTTCAAAAAGAAAACTGATTTTTGATAGAGGTCTATCACAACCAATTTGAAGGTTTTTTTGTTATCCGATCGCATTTTGTTCACTATGCAAAGCACTTTTATTGGGCGGAACCAGAGTTTTTTCTATTAGTGTCTATTATTACTTATAAAAAGAAATTTTTGTTCTTACTTATCGACCACATCCAATAATAAAAATGACTCGATATTAATTGGCAATGCCGGATGTTTTAGTTTCGCTATTTTAAAATTTCGTGTTTTGAAATTACAGACAGATGCTAACATAAGTAAACAACCATAAAGTTTAGACTTATTAAGTCATACGAAATTAATAAATACAAATAAATGGTTAGTTAAGTTAGCATTCCTGTTAGGGACACCCATCGAATGATGTAACGGTACAGTGCAAGACTACAAAAAATTATTTTTAAGCTTATGTCACCGTCGGGACTTCCACTATCGCGACGACTAAGTTATCATATTTTACTCTACAGTGACACGATTAAACAATTTTTAACATAGAAAACACCTGCGCTCATGGATGTTTTGTGATGTTATTTAGTTTTAAGTTAGTTGTTATTTAGTGTAGTTGAAAGACGCTAATGACCTGAGATGTCGACGCGTCTATAATCTACAATAAATAAAAATAAAAACATAGAAAAGAACGGTTTGTGAGATGATGTTAAATTACTTTACTCAGTAGTTTTGTAGATGTTTCGGAAAATTGGTTTACATTCGTAAGGTCAAACTGCAAAGTCATTAGTTAATAATTTTGAAAAAAGAATAATATATTATAATATACATATAGGGTATTTAATTCTGACCGGCATTCTGACTTTACATGTGAAATATCTCCATTTAATTAACAATATATTCAAGTAATATCGAATAGAGGTTTAAATCTGAACTCTTCTAAAACCATGGTAACGATTTTAAAGTTGTTTAAAATAATCGTATTCTAGATTAAATAACTGCATTCCAACCATATATGTAATACTCCTATATTGCTAGCCGGGGTCTGGAGTCGGACGAAAAGCCTACGGTGCAGACATATATCTCGCAAGACGTCGAGTCTTATGGGAATGAACAATTTATAATATTAATTATTGATCTATGATAATAACAAGGTTAGTAGTGATAATAATATTTCCGAAATTGCTATGGAAATAATTTGAATCGAATGTTGCAACGCTTGCGCACAACGAGATGGATTTCTCGACAAAGATAGAAACAGTCATTTGCTGTCTCACAGTTGAATAAGATTACTTAACTATGTGTATTCTTCTTTACTCAGATTTAACAAATTATTTTGTTAATTACTGACCCTGAGAATGGAAATAAGTTTTCTTATATATTTTATAAAATAAGATCGCATTGTTTTTGCATTAAAAAATATTTATTTTATTTCTTGTAGATTATAGACGCGTCGACAACTTAGGTCAATAGCGTCTTAATATAATCAAATAGCATATAAACTTAAAACTAAATGACATCACAAAACATCCATGAGCGGAGATGGGATTCGAACCCACGACAATTTGATCCAGAGGCCGGTACGCTGACCACTAGACCACACTGTCCTCTCATTAAAAAAAGAACTTCTATAAAATATAAATTATACCAAATAGATCTTTATAATAATTACAACAATGAGAGTTGAGTTTTATTTGTGGTTATAATATAATAATTATTAAATAGACAATAGCCAAACCACAAATAAATACTTTTCTTAACGTAATCAGTCGGCGAACATGCCATCGTGATGTTAATCGTCAAACAATTAAGATATACAAAGAAAAAATCAAAGACCACTGTCAGGACTTGAACCCGAAATTTCCAGTTCCCGGCTGGTTGAGTTACCTCTTACTCACACAGTGCCCCGAAAGTGGGATCTGTTCTCTTCCCATATATACCTATTTCAACACTAAATCACACCGGAAACTGGGAATTTCGGGTTCAAGTCCTGACAGTGGTCTTTGATTTTTTCCTTGTATATCTTAATTGTTTGACGATTAACATCACGATGGCATGTTCGCAGACTGATTACGTTAAGAAAAGTATTTATTTGTGGTTTAGCTATTGTCTATTTAATAATTATTACTTTATAATAATATACTTTACTATAAAAGCGTCCTGAAAATTGATGTTTTCATGACGTAGGTACACATTTGAACACTTTATTTAATAAATTTATGGAATTGAATGTATGAAGGTAATTTAAACTATATGCTACAGTTCAAACGAATCGTTTAGACTTTAGAGTGTCGTCTCTTATAGAGCTTACCTACTTTTTAGTACTGCGGAACATTATGTTTATGTGCATCTGTGTAGTTGTTCGAGCGAAGAGGTTGTGTTGTACTATCTACCGGCGACTAGTAAACAAAATAGATAGTCCAAATTGAAAAAAAATGAGTTATTAATTTTTTTTTGTTAAAAATATTCAATTTGCTTTTTTTAAAGCCACCAACAGTCAACAGCTAAAGTTATTTGGGCATGAGTCCAATACATATTTTTTAATTTATTATTTTTTAATAATAAATTGAAAATTCAATTTTTTACCAGTTCTTGGATTAGAATTTGGGAACTAGGGACTTGTAATAGAGGAACCATGGAAACGCAATTTAAAAAAGTGTAATAAAAATTTCGGATGAATTCCATTTTTTTTACCAATAATTATTTATGTGGGTATACTAAAAATATTAAAGCAGGTTCGACTGGAGTTTACTCCTTACATGCGTCAGAGGTCGCGCAGCATACCCTGTACACGTCAGCTGTATACAAGTATACACATACATGATTTCAAAGTGAAAGGTGCGCAAGGTACGTTGCGAAAAAAAACGTAATGCTTTTTAGTTAACGCTTGTATAAATTTTACTCCTCATAAAATGTCCATACCGGGGGCCTTATGTGAAAATCGATTTTTAAGGAGTAAACTCCAAAAAAACATTACTTCTTTAGTCAATGAATAGGGTTCATTGAAAGAAATACATGGACAGGAAGAAAACTTATAAGTAATACCATATTTTTATGGTTAACAGAAATGTTGTTTGTGTGTCTGGAAATTCGATATTAACATATTTCCAGGTGAGCCAGTAAATTTAAATTTTGCATATTTGGCATATAAATAATGCTTCTAAACGAACGGGATAAATCCAAAATACGCAATTTCTTAACAGAAAGGGTGTGAAAAGGACACGTACGAAGAACAGATGTTTTTGCTAGTTTATAATGAAACATAAATTTTCTCAGTGTTTCAATTCAGAAACAAACTGTATATTAAAATACAACATAAGTATTCAAAAACAATTCTGTTACATATACTGAAAGCTGACGTAGCTAGGTACCTACAGTGTGTGAATAAAGTTTGGAATAACCTATGCTGACTTTCGGGTACGACTTTCAGAGATAAATGTACTTTTAAAGTAGGTACCTACATTTAGCATTGAAATTTACCGTGATTTCCATGGTAATTCAGTGCTAAAAGTACTTCTAGCGTTGAAAGTCGTACCAGAAACTCAGTATTAGTTTGGTAAATAGTTACAATGTTTCCAAAAAATCCTTCAGCACGCTACTTGATTTAACATTTTTTACATCTTTCGACGCTAGTGGCAGATTTGTGGCGTCAACCATCTTTGCTATATTCCGTCATGATACATTTTTGAAATGGTAAGCAACATATTTTTTTAGTTTACCTACTATGTAGAATTTTCATTTCTCTAGATCGTATAATTTTTTATTAAATAATCTCAAAATCTTCCAAAAAAATTCCTTGCGAAGGACCAAATTTTTAACCGACTTCAAATATGGAGGTGGTTCTCAATTCGGCTGTATTTTTTTTCGTGTTTGTTATCTCATAACTCCGTCATTAAATAAACCGAATCGGTCAAGTGTAAGCTATACTTGCACAATTGGTGTTCCGTGCTATCAGCCTGCCACTTGTGTGTTCTATAGCCAAATTTTGGTTCTGCAGTTATAAAGAAAAAATGTCGGTTATAAAGAAATAAACAATTAAATTGTTTATAACAATTTATTAATCGCGCTAGAATTTTTCAATCCTGAAATTTTTTTATTCCTTTTAGGCTCTCAAAGTTTTTACTAAAAGGATATTTAATACAATAAAGAATAAATTTTAAAAAATAGGTACATCATATACAGGATGTCCACGGCGACGTTGGCTAACATGGGTATCTTTGTTATTAGTGGAGATAGAAAGTCAGTTAAATGGGCAAAGTAGTGCAGAATTATGTGCTCGTTAACGTCCCGTCGAAAAAACAATTGAATTTTGACACACTATGGATTTATTGCCGTTTTTGAAAATTGGTCGTAACTTTTTTATTTATGAAGATATCTGAAAATTTCTTTAACCAATTTTGATAACTTTTATGTTAGCGTAGGTTTAATTTTTTTATATTCACTACATAATCAGATATTGACATAAACTTTAGTTTTTCTTATGGGCGCCATTTTGGATTTTTAGATATTCGAATTCTGCTTATTTTTCTGATTAAATTGGTGTATCACATGCCACATTTAAAAAATTTGCAATCAACGTCTTATATTAGAGACACATTACAAACGACTGACAGTCGAATTATAAGTCAGTTCTGCTAAACTACGATTTATTATTAATTTTACACTTCAAAATTTCGCACTAATTAACTTAGCCAACGTCGCCGTGGACACCCTGTATATCGTTGAATTCGTGCTTCAATAAGCTTCCATGAATAAATTAAATAAATAAAGAAAATGAATAAAAAAAAAACATTCGCGCCCAACGTGGGGCTCGAGCCTACGACTATGCGGTTACGATACTCGTGTTCTACCGTCGAGCTACAGCTTAACTTGTTCATTATGCTCGATATACTATATTATAAAAGTTTGATATTCTTTCATCAATTTGAATTGCTGTGTTAATTAAATGGTTTATAAAAATAGACTGCGCTAGAATTTTTCAATCCCGATAATTTTCGTTCAATCTACACCTAATTCTTAATGCTCATGACTCTTTTCAGATTTTTTTGAGCGATCCTTTTGATGATATGGGTAGCTGGGGACAGCAATTTTTAAGCGTTATTCCCCAAAAATATTTAAAAAATGAAAACATCAAAATACGTCATATATATGGTTGAATTCGTGCTTCAATACGCTTTCATTTGACACCCTACACGAAAAAATTTTTTTTTTTCATTTTCCAAATCACCCCCTGAAATTAACTCCCAGAATCACAATTCAACTTTTTATACTTCACGTCTGTGATTGGGTCAAATTTAAAATTTTTGCGTCAAATAGTTTCAGAGAAAAAACGAGAAAAAACGGACGGGCGGACGGATACCGAATGGATTCCATAAGTGTTTCGTTTGAACGGAACACTAAAAAAGCGATGGACGCCATTTAAAAAAAACACAATGATCTAATAATATATCAAAGATGGATGTACGTCATAAATCTGCTCACATAGCGTCAGAAGGAATGTAAACATTTAAATCAAGTGATGTGTCCGAGGATTTTTTCAGAACTCTGTAAGTGTTTTTCGGTAGGTATATTTAATTCCAAACTTTATCCACACACTTTACATTATTTGGTACATCGTACAACCGCAACAAGTCTTATTTTATTAATAATTGTGAGACTAATCGTGTTAAGATTTACAACAGAGTGTTATGCCGTGTATAATGTATATATGACTTTACACAGTTTATGCAAATACTCGGTAAGTTTACAAAGAGCCCAAGATACCATCGCAAAACCGGCTAAATTAAGTTGTAATCTTTAATACTGCTTTTATAATCCATAAAGTGCGCATTACATAGCTTAAAATGTACACGCGGTACAGTTGATTTCAGACTAACAATTCCCGGATTATATGACATAATAAATGCAAACCCAAGTTTACTGAAATCTTGTATATGTATATTCAGATACAGTACCAGCTTGGTTTCACTAAAAGCTGCTGTTCAACTTTATTACTTATACATTTAGATTTAGAAGTAAATTTATATTTAGTTCGTTTATTATATTTCTATTAGTGTTCTCAAAAGAGCAACAATGAACTTCGCAACATGTTTGGCATACTACGGTTCTTCCTTGTTTCTTTTTTAAATATAATATACTGAAAACCTGTAAATCCCTCACATATGGTAACTGAGAAATCCGTTGAAGTACTCTATACGTAATTGGTGGGGTTTTGGTGAGGTATGCATAGTATAAACCAGTTTTCAAGGTCGCGATCGTTCTCCCTAAAACACGAGAACGTGTTTCCTAGTTTCAGTATCATTAAATCCAACGACTTTAATTTATAATGCTGTGCTTACGAAGGAATGAAAACGACAGAAATGGAATGAAACAGCATGATTGAAGAGAACTTAATCTGTGTAAATAATTCATCACGTTATATATTGTAGTTTTGTAAAACGCTGCTAAGTAGAATCTTATTAGATAGCTGTTATCCTTGACCTAACGAACGAACGAAGTGCTTTTGTGAGATTGTCGAATTTTCTGGTGTATAGAAATATTACTACTTCCAAGTCGCATAGTATTTTTTTTTCTCGTTTCCAAATAAAAAAAAATAAAGAAATATTACTACATTCCGGTAAATCCACGCGTTGCAATGTCATGAATATAGTACATAATCTGTTAGTGATAAGTTTTTGTGGAAATTGAAGATACTTAAATCATAATTACGACACCGGGTGATGATTTTTGATTAGCGTTGTACGTACGGGGGGCTGACCCCCATATGTAATAGGGAAACAACGAGGGACAAACTGAATTAGTATCGCTGTTTATACAGGGTGAGTTCGACCACCCGTATCAGTCGTTTTTTTCGAAAACGGTTAGTCGTAGAGAGTTGTGTCAAAAATTTGTATTATAAAAGCCCTAATAAAGAATCGAATGGTGATAATTTTTTTTTCCGGGAAGGTTGGCTTCCCTATTAGTTGGCTCCAGAATGTCCAGAACTTCGGAATTATAAATCTAACGATAGGTCGAAAGTGGTATTGTTGAAAAGATCTTTAAAAAATTAGCAAGTTTTGTACGGATTTTTTTTTTATTACTGCCACCCCTGTTAAGTAATATTTGTTTGAAATTACTAAATTAAAATGTCATAATAACGAACTTTTTAAAAGTCCGCATTTAAAATCTAGTTACCTATCTATCGATCATTAAACACTGAAGAAGTACTCACAGTATAACCAGAAGAGCTCAGTAGTATGTATTAAAGAGTAAATGGAAGACAGTTTGAACACTTGTGACAATGTCTAAGGTTGCTAGATTTTTAATGCCGACTTCGATCGTTATTATGAAATTTTGATTTAATAATTTCAAACGATTGTTACTTAACAGGGGTGGCAGTAATTAAATAATTTTTCCTACAAAACTGGTCTATTTTTAAAGAGCTTTTCAACAGCACCACTTTCAACCTATCGTGCTTTCTAAAGTTCCGGAGTTTTGAACATATAATAATTTATATTTATACTTATAGAAATTTACAGAGGTGGCAGTAATAAAAAAAATGTTCCTACAAAACTTGCTTATTTTTTAAAGATCTTTTCAACAATGCCACTTTCGACCTATCGTTACATTTATAATTCCGGAGTTCTGGACATTCTGGAGCAAACTAATAGGAAAGCCGACCTTCCCGGAAAAAAAATTTATCACCATTCGATTCTTTATTAGGGCTTTTATAATAAAAATTTTTGACACAACTCTCTACGACTAACCGTTTTCGAAAAAAACGACTGATACGGGTGGTCGAACTCACCCTGTATACACAACTAATAAAAAAACAGTTTCAAAAACATTGGATGACTTGATTTTGTATGATTGAATAGCATTAAAACAGACATTATTCAATAAATTCGACTGAACTATTTCTGACAAACCGCCACTTTTTTTCTATAACTGGCGGATGATGTCCCAATTCTTAAGGTACTTGAGGAATTCTAATAGAAACTTGCAAAGGCATGACAATGTATATTACCTAATTTTGAAAATATGGTCTTAACTAGCTCTAAAAACAATATCCTCCTTCTAGCGCAGTCGGGTAAAAAGGTATAATGTTTTTACGAAAACATATCACAAGCCCACAGAAGTAACAACTGCACAATAATGGATGGTCAATTAAGTCCGATTTTTTAAATTTTTCAGTTGTTCTTTTTGTGTAAATATACATATAAAGTTAACAAAACATCCAATTTTTGATGACGTCTGTTAAATCATATTAGTTTTTGCAGCCCGTTCAGCCTCGATAAACAATACATACAGTGCAGGTATAACGGAAAGATAACAAACCTTCTGTAAACAAGTCACGTAGTATTTTGTGTGCTTAGTATTGTACTTGATGCTGCATATTGAATCAAATAAAAACACTGTCGCTGTATATTGTACGGTGCTACTGATGAAAATTCAGTTGAACAGTTTTAAGCTCTTTCCTTCTATGTTTGTGTACAGTGTCCGTCAGAAATGTCCCCTCTTGCGTTATTTTTTTAATATTATGCCACAAACCCATACTGCAGTCTTTTTACGGGCAATACTAATTTTTGAAAACCAAATCAGTTAGACCCCAAAAATGATGCTCGAGCATAAACTTATTAAACCAGGATAGTTATATCTATTTAATTAAAAGAGTTTTTTTATCAAAACGCAACATTAGAATTTTAAAACGTTCTGTCAACTCAATTCAAAATGGCGACAATTTTAATTTTACTGGCCGACTATAAATAACTATTTACTTTTCTGTTAATTTGTACGGATTAAACTTTCCTTATCACTAAGCATGCGTTACTCTACATTTTCTATAGAGGTAGAAAAAGTTTGTTTGCAATATGAAAAACACTATTTTTAGTGTATTTGCCATATGGCACATACACTATTGGCGTCGGTCGGATGGCGGGACCTAGGGGTCGGACCAAAATTTCTCGACGTTTCATAGCCTCCTGAACAATTTGGCACCATTTTTAGAAATGTCTATTTATATATGTATATATATATATATTTATATATATATGTGTACGGGCTATAACTTTCGAAAGAGTTAATTGATTTTGACTAAATTATGTAGGCACATTGCAATCCATAACCGCACGAAGCCTATTTAAAATGGGCCCAATCGGACCATTTTAAGGGTGGTTTTTAGGGGTTGAAAAATGTTTTTGGGCCCAAAAATACCGAAAAAATTCTCAGAATTGTTTCAAAATTAAAATTTAACCCTTTAGTGAAGATTAAAATGAGCTGCTAAAATTTTAATAAAATCGCCCCGACAGGTCCGGACTTACAAATTTTATGAAAACACTAGTTTGCGGATAGTGATTTACTTACTGAAGGGTGTATTTAATTTGGTACAGAGGTTGCATTGATAATAATATTGAAATTAAGAAAAAAAATATTATTTTAAGGGATGTATTAAGGGGTTAAATTTTTTATTTTGTTCAAAAACCAACTTATGTTCACATAATAACAGCACAATGCCTGTATTAGCAAATACACTATATTGTCGGCAGGGTTTTGGCACTGCGACCCGAGTTTTTTGTTTACTATGAAATTATAAGTTCAATGAACTAAGAGCTATATAACTTATCAACAGCGAAACAGGATCGCCTTGTTCTCCATTTTCTGTTATAAAATAATTCGTGTAAGTAAGAAACTGATGATTATTTAGTCTTCACTTTGTGTTACACATCTCTTTCTGTACTATTAATGATGAAATATTATAGACGTCTTTACTGTGATGGCGAAAAAGAACTTTGCCCATTCCATAAGAATGTCATGATATGAAAACAACTGCAAAATGGAAGGGAATTTTCGTTTTCCTTAACGCTTCTTTATTCTCTTTCTCTATATAGGGTTGCATAATCTCATTGCCACATTGGAGTGATCTCCACCTTTCTAGTTGATCTAATATTTAGTTGTTTATATATCAAAATGTCTAATTATTTACAATTATTCATAAAGAAGAATTTAAAACCACTATTCAACGTTTATTAAAATTAGTTGAGGAAATTTCTAATGTCAATTTTTTTTTCTAAGTTTCATATTTTAGTCTTGATATCTGTCTCTATAGTTAAATTCTATAATAAATATTATATTTAGGTATATTATAAAGTATAACAACAAGGATTGTAGTGCTATACAGGGTATTAAATAATTTATTTAAAACTGAAATAAATTTGATTATAAATGGATTTTTACGAATCGAAAGTCCCTTTTAATAAATAATAATTACTAAAAGTGGTTATTCGTACTATTCTAACATTTATAGAATACCTAATTGGAATTTAAATCACAATAATAGTACTAGTGCACGCTAGGTTGTAATCTGTGAAACAAAGAAGAGAGTAAAATAATATAAAGAAAAAGTAACTTTATGGTGGAAGTGAGTTGTTTTGTGGTGGAGGCGCCGGGAATATGAATATCAATATTTTTTTATGAACAGAATATTATTATTGTCATTATGGTGGTTTTCACATAGCTAACAAATAAATTTTATACAACATGTGTGGAAATTCTTTCGTGGAAAAATTCGTAAATCAGGTAATTCTCGGGTAATTCTTGTATAAGGACACAACAAATTAAGAAATACAATCGATGAATTTTGAAGTTCATATTTTCAAAAGTTCGAAAATACGAGTTGTAAAACAATCAACTATCGTTACAGAATAAAAAAAGCACGCTGCATAAGTCATAATTGATGAACACAAAACCGCTTCTGAAGAAAACAATTCAATTCCAATACCCGCTTTCCAAATTGACTTTTCTATTTCATTCGCCAACTGAGCTGATATCTTTTATAGCGTGATATCTATAACGAGTTCTTTTATACAAAAATGAAAGAAAAGGTTTCATCTTAAACTAGAACCGGTCCTGTAAATAAATAAGTAAACAAAATTGAGAATACAAATCAGGGTATAAATACAAATAAGAGGAAACGGCATCTTGGTGGAGGTTTCAATCCTATGTAAGCGTAGACTAGATAAGTTTAAGTAAATTAATAATAAGCAAAGCAATTGTGTTGTACGAGGGCTGTTTAGGAATAAACGTGTATGGGAAAATTACTTTAATAAAATATGTAAATTTATAGTTTAAAAAACACGTTTATTTAAACGCACTAAAAAGTAAAATAAATTTCTTTCTCTTCTATAACGTTTTAAAGCGTGGGACACTCACTGTACCTATATTTCATATAATTCATTGGGTGCCCCGCGCTTTTAAACGTTATAGAGGAGAAAGTAATTTATTTTCTACTTTTTAGTACCTACGTTGATATAAGCGTTTTTCTTAAATTTTTTCGAAATTATAAATTGAATTTTTTAACACTCTAGTTTTTGATAGAGTAGAGTCTAATTATCTGATATGGAGAAGGTAACTCTTTAAATTATTAGATATCTATGCGACCTGAAACGTTTTCCCACCATCAGTACCGTCACTTCCACCACATGTTATTTATGTTTAACTTGTTATATTATAAATATTATCATAGCCAAAATATCATTATATTGTATTGTCATCAAAACTATATATGAACGCAAAGTTTCACGTCAATTGGATATTTGGAAGAGAATGAAAATCGAGTTACAAGATTTTTTTACACACAACATACATATACCTACATACAACAACATCATACAAGTATTAATAATATAAGCGTGTTAAAAATATGTGATATTTTTACAAATACCACCTTAGTTTTTGTAGTATAAGTTCCACATACTATATTTTCAATATTTTTTATAATATCGATTGGCAATAAAAGAGTGTTTGAACTCTTTCGAAAAAATGACAAAAATGTTATTATGATATAAATATCTAATATAAAAACTGATTGTTTAACGTAAAAACCGTGAATTTGTAATTGCTTATTCAATATTTTCTGTATCTGCTTAACATTGTCAATATTAAATAAAAAGAAGTGAAATGTTTCACAATAGCAGTCGAATCATTACAAAATATTTTTTAGAAAAACACGAAATAACAGGCAGTCAGTTTGTATGCAATCTTCGGAGTAAAAAATATAAGTAGTTTGCGTGTTACTTTACAATATAGATATTAAAACTACCTGTGTAAGAAACATCCAGTTAATTATGAACTATTGTTGTCTCGGGAATTATAAAATTAAAGGTCACTTGTTAGAGCTTTACGCGGGATGTTGGTATTATGTAATGCAGACGATAAGGGTAAAGCTTTCCAGTGCCGTAGTGTAAAAACCAGCAATAGTACTGTTACGTTGCGGGCCCTTTTTAAGGGTGACCGAACATAAAAGGACCTCCGACCGGGTAGCGTGGTGGGTCTTTGCTCTCCTGGCTAGTGTGCTAATAGTTTAAATAAAGGACTCGAAACACATGTTACTGACTAACGTAGTTTATTGACTAATATTAAGAAAATTAAAAGGAAAACAATAAATCCTAAAGAAAATTAAGACAGTTGTGTATAATTAACATTTTTAGATCCTACCTTAGGATTCTGGATTGCTCACCGATCATGGCCCGTTCGCACCCATAAAACCACACAACCTCACGCCGTCACGTCTAATCACCAACTCCCGTCATCCGACCGTTACATTTTACCTCCGTGCTTTTCTCGGTGTACAATCCAGAAGTCCCCAATAGGTGAGGCGACCCGACTTGTTACAGTACTGTGTTAAAGCTTAGAATCACGAAACACATTAAAATACCAAAATAAAGGGTTTTTCAATAAGGGCACAACAATTTTGTATTTAAATAAAATATGGAATAATTGAGATATCGGGCTCAAATTTATTCCAGGTATAGTACACATGTTACAATTATGTATGGAATTCGACGTCGTTCATATGACCACCACGAGCACGACTGAGAAATTCCCAATTCTTGTGAACGGCGTGGAATCGACTTGTTTGGTTCATTTTGAACTGAAGCTATTACGGCTGCAAAACTTTCAGTACTTCGACCGATGCGTTGTCTCACTGGCACAGGAACATTCAATAGTGAATATGTTGATTCCAATTTATTCACCATTGCACGCACAGCTTGTTTGGTGGGACGATTATTGCGACCAAAAATTGGAGTAAGCACTCTTAAAGTTGCGACTACCGACTCAGAATTTCGGTAGTAAGTTTTAACGATTTCCAAACGTAGCTCGTTCGTGAACTTCAACCATGATAAAAATGTAAGCCTTGACTGACGTTTTGACTTTGACAGATCATAAAAAAGTTTGAACCTAGGTTTTGTTGCGTATTATAAAACAAAACTGTTATGTTCCTATAGAAAAACCCTTAATGACAAAAAACGTTTGCTTCATTAATTAAAAATAAAAAAAAACTTATTTAGTGACAAAAAATACAGTAAACTGGCCGACGCGATGGAACCATTCCTGCAAGTCCAAAAATACTGACATTTGACCAACAAACAGGATATTAATCATTTTTCGTTTCCAACGGTTAACTAATTTCTTTTTAATAGATAAATTACTTCAAAACAGAAAAAAAATAGTTTTTTTTTTATTTTCCTAATATTTACAAAGCTACAAGGTTTAGAAAAAAAGCTTTTTATAAAACTTTCTTTTAAAAATGAGTAGAATAATAAGTCGTTATAAAATGTATATCGTTGCAATTGAAAAAAAGCAAAGTTAGAGCAGATATCGCTTCTGTGTATGCGCCGATTTTCCCCAAAAACAATGGGGCTCTTCACATCTACACATCTTACCAAAATTTGGTTTAGATCTCCTTAGCCATTTGAGTGGAATCGTGCTGAAAGATAAACAGACGAGTAGACTTTTTGCAAAAACACGGACCTCAAGTAGGAAAAGTATTGTAAAATTGCGAAAAGTGAATTTTAAAATAAAAAATAGTACTATTTTCCCGTAATGTAGTTGGAACGGTAATATAGTAAAACCTTTTTATAAAACTTTTTAGCGGTCTGGACAAAAAATACACCATAAATGGGAGGTGTAATAAGCGAGAAATAAAATGTAAACATAATTGCTGAATATTTTTTTGCCATACCCACAATAAAATAACTACTTTAAATACGTGTATATATGCATGGAATGGGTGTTAACAGCCTAGGTGTGTTGAAAGTTTTTTCAAAACACACTAGTATGGAAAATAAAGAGTTTCCATAGTGATTTATGTTTATTCGCTCTGATCCACCCGCTATTACCTATTCACGGTCTGCTATAAATGTGAGGTTGGCGACGCAAATAAACTGTAATTTTTTTTTGAAATTACTGAAAATTTTAATAGTACACATGTAGTTTTATTGACGGAGTAAAATAGCGCATATCGGATTCAGGCTTCTGAAATGTCAGTTGGGAAAAATAGGTACTAAAGAAATAGATATTGATGCATATTCGATTATTGTTTTCTCAATATAATCAATATTTACAATATATAGATATAGCAAAACATATAGGTAAATGTATTTGTATTTGAAACA
Source organism: Mongoloraphidia duomilia (assembly GCA_039654895.1). Taxonomy (NCBI): domain Eukaryota; kingdom Metazoa; phylum Arthropoda; class Insecta; order Raphidioptera; family Raphidiidae; genus Mongoloraphidia; species Mongoloraphidia duomilia. Next base: position 25,809,224 of record CM077516.1, on the reverse strand, counting down.
TTTGCGCAGCCAAATATTGTGTTTGAAATCATGAACGATTAACTTTTAAAAATTTGCAACATCAGATTTATGTCTCGACTACGTTACTGATAGTGCGTATACAAACACACAGTAAAGAGCTTACTGGTTCATCTAACCGTCTTACTGCGTAATTATTAATGTTTAAATAAACCTCGAGCCCGTACTATTAGATAGTTAAACAACGGGTAAAACGTTGAGAAACACAGTGTTGCCAGATGTTTTTAAAACTTACCTGTACCATTCTCGAAAAAAATCTTAGATTTGATAAACTTTGATAATAATAATTTCATAAAATTTGATATTTAGGTTCACTGTTGTTTTTAATATTCATAAACGACCTGCCCTCTGTTGTAGATCATTCAGAATGTTTATAAATACTATATGCCGACGATATGAAACTGTACACTTACAGGGTGATAAATACAGTCAACGATCGCCTGTTACTTCAGGAGGACATAAAAATTATTAATCTATGGTGTCAAAAAAACCGTTAAAATCTCAACGTTGATAAGTGTAAAACAGTGTCTTTTAAGAGGAAACTCGGTGTTGTTCATTATCAGTACTCTATCGACGACGATATACTTAAACGTGAAAGTTCAGTCAACGACTTGGGTGTGTGCTTTGACTCGTGCTTGTCATTCTCACAACATGTGGAGACGATTGTTAATAGCGCATAATATAGAGCTTTGGGTATGATAATGCGTTTTTCAACAGTGCTAAACATCAATGTCGTTTTATTGTTATTTACTTCTTTTGTACGTAGCAAGCTAGAATACTCGGATGTTGTATGGAATCCTATGTAGGATGTTCATAAACGAATAAATATTAGTAAAATTAACTTTTTACTAATATTTATTTTGTTCATTTTAGTCTTTCAAAATTTACCCCCCTTTGACAACCGTAGGGATTGAATTTCGAGAAATCCTTTCTTAGTGGATGCTTACGTCAGAAAAGGAACCAACTGTCCAAATTTCAAGTTTCTAGCTTCAGCGATTTGGCCTGGGCGTTAATTAGTCAAAAAAATCCTATATCCCCGTTTGAACCCCTTAGGGGTTGAATTTATTTCTAATTTAATCATTAATATTCAATATTCATCAAACTGGGAAGTTCGTCGTGTGGACCTCAAGGGTTGCACTTGTGAGTCCCAATCAGTGGCGGCTCCTCTATGAGAGCTGCGGAGCTGCCACACTGCCAGAAAATAACGCACATTTAAAAAAAAAAATGTATTATAAATCTAAAAAAATTGTATTATAAATCTGCATAATATGTTTTAATTTCATAATTATGAAGCCTAATTATGAAGCCATCACATAGCATTATTATAAATGACGGCATGCTGCAGGGCCTATATTCTATAAACCGTCCTCAGCCGTAGTAAATTCACTACGCACGTGACACGTTCTGCATTATATTTTGCACCAAAATCAATGTGTTAAAGAGAGAAAAAACAGTAAAAAATGAGACAGATTTATACGCGTTAAGAGCTTATCTGGGTGCGCAGAACGTACGTAGTACGAACTCTAATTTAATAAAAGAGGCATATCCGGGCATATCCGAACGTTTATATAGCATAGCTTATTAATGTTATTCCAAACTGAAAACGCTCTTGTCACATAGTGACTGGTGATATCTATCTGTTGGCACACACACACACACACACTGGCTGGTGCATACAGTCTAATATTATGTTTGTGTTGATGGCGATATAATTCGTTTTCAATTGTAATTCAAATTTCAAACAATGAATGTAATAGATAACCTCACGCGTGTGAAACGTTTTTCAAATTACACATTTGAAGAAAAACTAAAATTGAAAGCACAAGGTCGCCCTTTGCCTGATATTTTCATTGAAAAACAGTGCTCTAGCCGTGAAAAAAGTTATAAGCGGCAATTCAACAAAGAAATATATTATAACAATAATAAATATTGTTATAAAAATCACTTTATTAATTACGACTTGAGCGCTAGCGACATCATTGTATAATGTATAGACAAATTATTCAGATCAACAAATACACTTAAAAATTGCATCAAATGTATTTTTGAATTTATTTTTCGAGGTCCCCGCATAAGGGGGGGGGGCTACTCCAGTCTCCAGGTTGACTCTGCAGAACATCCATTTAAAATGTTCACGCGCCGCCACTGATCCCAATTACTATTTTTTCAACGTAATCTACTACATATTTACATTATAGGTCTTATGGCCCATAGCCGACTACAAAATTGTAAGTGTTCTCAATGTTAACTTCCATATATTACCTTTTTTAAGCCGAACACGGTATACGGCACGATTAACCGTGAGATGTTCATGTTCAAATCTTGTATGCTAGTTGTATTTATTTCCTAAACTTCACAGTACGCATAAAACTATATTATAATAAATAACTTAGCTTTCTTTTCGAATATTATGAAAGGTTATACACGAGTTTTATATACGAGAAGTTCCACAAAATGGTTTGGTTGATTTTTAAGAGTTGCGGGGGAAAAAGTGAACATTTCCTTATCACGTTTTCTCTCGCTATTTTAAATTATACTCTCGTCTTATAACCTAGAGCAACTACTAGGTTACTAGACATACCGTAATTTGCTAGCTCATGGAACAACGTAAGTCGTATTGGAATCAGATTCCAGCACAAACACACTCAAAGGTCTTCATTGAAGAGCCTTTAAGGAAAAGGAATGAAGAAGCTCTTAAGCTCAGCAGGAACAACTTAAGATCCGTGACAGGACTATTAACGGGGCGTTGTCATCTAAATAAAGTAACAAACAATTGCACATGTCTATAAATGCACTCTGTAGTAAATGTAACGAAACAGAAGAAATTGCTGTACTTTGTAATTACGAGGCCATCGTACAGATAATATAAACACTTTGGATCACTCTTGTTGCTATCAAAATACATCAAAGTCATACGAGACTAGATTTTATCATATTTTATCGATCCCAAAAACTGATAGGATATTACGGGAATTTTCTAGATCGTGGTGCCTTTCTTAGGGACCCTACCATTTTAACTCTAACTCTAAATCGTCCTATTACGAATTCGACTCACTACAGCTCCCGCCATAGTTCGAGTAGACCTTTATATTTATTTTTAGGCAACAACACAGATTAAAGTAACGCAACTATTTTCAAATGGAATCGGAAGCTCTGAGGTTGATTTTATAGGCATAATCCTTTACAGAACAAAGATGTTTAAATAGTTTCGAAAGAGGACTTACTATCATTGTGCACACGCATATTCTTCATCTTTCGACTCCTTACGTTCCTTACATAATATATAAACGTGCCGCACGTACATTTTGATAACAATTCTCAAACTTCCATGTAGTGATTACATAACATTATGTCGTAAACAACACCTTGCTGACTACGTGTGATCATATATAATATACTTATGGCCGTATTAACAGAATTGAACGCATTTAAGATCGACTTGGATGTAAAATTTATTCTACGCCGTAAATTATAAGTTCAATCACGCACTTGAGATTAACTTTGCTCTAGATCAGGGATGGCGAACCAATGGCACGCGTGCCATAGGTGTCACACGACGGAATGTTGTCGGCACTCCATTGCTTGAGGTACACAATCGAAATAGGAAAAAATATGTTAGATGTAGTAGAAAAAAATATGACTATCATTCAAATAACACATATTTTGAGATCGATACAAGTCGACGAAAGTTTCATGGCACTCATTGCATTATTGAAATAATTCTTTTCACCTAGATTTGAATAATTTTTTTGTCAACTAAATTTATTTAGGTGCTTGTTGGCACATCATGGTCACATTAAACATTTTTTTGAAAAAAATAGGCACGTAGATGTGAAAAGGTTTGCCATCTCTGCTCTAGATCATCTTGATATTTGAACGTTATGATATAGTGTTAATAACAGAGGGTTTGAGAATAGCCGACAGTGTGTAGCGATTCTGTTGTTCACATGACGTTTTTATGGATAACGAGTTACACGTTTCTGAAAACTTTGGATCAGGTTAAGATAAAATGGTAAACTGATATACCATTTTGAAGAAAATTTGATTTTCTACAACTTTTTTTTGTAAAATGAAAGGTTGAGGCACTAGAGAGAAAAGTTCGGCATAAAAATGTGGTGTGAAAAATATTTTTTCGAAAAATAGAAGTTTTCAGAAGCGTGTAACTTGTTAACGGCTGGAGATAGAAAAAACCTCAAATATATAGAATATGTAGGAAATTTTGTCAGCTACAATTTTTTGTAGGATATACGCGAAAAACCAAAAAAAGGGACCCCCTCTCTGGCGCACACCCAAGGGTCAAGGACTTTTAATGTGTTTTTTTACTAACCAGTCCAAACAAAGTCCCGAAGTCGGTTTTTGCGCTTTTTGACTTTCTAAATTGGATTATTTAAAAAAAAGAAATTGAAAATATGAAATGGTGCTAGGCCCAAAATATACCCTAGATATTCGACGTAAGAGTCACCGTGAAACTAAGCGAAACCTGAGTGATGTTTGTCCATATTTTAATGGATAAAATTCATTTTTTATGCAGACGAAATTTTGACTTAAAAATAATGGAAGGTACTTAGGTACCTACATTAAAAGAATACACCAGGATATTCAAAATCATATTGAAAAGGTTTAGCAAAAATTTATTCTAGTTTGGAAACCACAATTTTTTCATATTTTCACTTTTATAGCTCATGTGTACGAATTCTATCGATCAATCTTAAAATATTCAAGTTGGAAATATTACAATTGATTGTATTTGGAATTTAATTCTAGAAATGAAATATCAAAGTTATAAAGATCGATAATAAAATATTTTGTGATATAAATCTGGAGTATAAGCAAACTTAACATTGAAGTTTAACTTCGGCAAGTTTGTTTCCAAAGGGTGACTATTGATATTACTTACATGAGAAACACCTTGACGTACAGACCGCCCTAATATCCGCAACAACTTCAGTCGTCTCTCTCTTCTCAATTCAACACACTCTCTAAGAGAAAAATTCTACTCGATTTTTATTCTTAGAACTCGACAAATAAAGCGAATACTGTAAACGTATTTCTCAGATCACTCTTTCCCATCCTTTCTTTGACACTGAATTATTAAAGGAAAATATGAGATTTCGGTTTCATATAGTTGTCGAAAGAACTGATTGTATCTTTCTCAACACAATTCTTCGAGTTGAAAAAGTGTTTTCGTTATAGAACAGAGCGCAAGGTGTCAGTAATTTATAAACACTCTCCATTGTCTTATATTATTCAGTAATGATTGTATTATAATTATTTTTTCATCAGTAGTTCAAAATTTAATTATATTGCAAACAATTGAACAATAATTGCATTTACATTGTAATGGCAGCTGTGTGCAAAATAATACATTTTAATTAAACAAAACTCAGCGTTTTATTTGTACCTCCACACTTAAAAAACCTCATTTTATAACAATTGTTTAACAGTGGCTTCGTCGGATATAAATTTTAAACTCAAACGTAGTGCGAAACAATTGTTATAAGATAACGTTTTTAAGTGTTAAAAAATACTACGCTGTTTTATTATATTAAAATATATAACATAAATTTACATCAAGTAAACAATTCTGAACTATTCCATTGATATAAAAAAACTAAATTAACAGTCAATTTTTATCAAAAAAAAACCTCCTTCAAAAAAGCCACTAAAAAGAGGAATATAACCACTGAACCGATTTAAGTAAAATTTATAAGAAACCACCCCGAAGGTATGCCTTTTTTTATTATAAGTTTTTTTGGCCTTTACACTTTTGTGTATTTAACCACAATCTAAAACCAAGGTATGCCTTATTAAATAAAACAATAATCATCAAAATCGGTTCACATTATTAAGGCAGGAGAAATCGGTAAACATAGTATAAAAAAACATGCGCCGAATATAGAACCTCCTCCATTTTTTAAGTCGGTTAAAAATTGAACATTAGTAGATGTCATAATTAAAATTATCATGACGCTAATGACCTCTGTTGTCGAGCGTCTATAATCTACAATTCATTCATAAAATTATCACGTAAAATTTGACAGAAATAAATTATTATTCCATATTGGTGTATTTTGAGGTTAAATTTTACTGTCATAAGGCTATTGATTTTTCATTATTTTTGTTCTAAAATGCTTTGAATAGTACGTTTAATTAATTAGATCCTACAGCGAATTTCGGCAAATCAATATTTCCTCGTAGTTTCTGATGGAAGAAAGGTCAGTTAGGAGTTCAGCGCAACGATGATTTAAAGAGAAAGCTTGTATTACACAGCAGTCTTACTATTTAAAACCGACTGCTATTATACAAAAAACGTTGATAGTTTGTAGACACGTGTATGTACTATGTACTAACATGAACCCTGTATAAGTAGGTACATAAGTTGTTATCAAAAGTTCGCGAGTCCGGAGTTTCTGGACTTAGAGGAACAGTCTTAAGTTACGGGAAACGAGATAATCTTTACCCGTCATATTATGTCTTATAAGATATGTTAAGATATTTTACATAACATATTATATCTACTTACGTGTACTCTTCCTAAGTACCATGACGGTGAAGTATATAGAAGCAAACTATGCAATAGAAACATGAGGCGTACCAAAAACATTTATTACAAATCAGTGGGACAGTATAAAAATGTAGAAGACCACAAAGAAGAGATTCTACTAATTAAGTCAACAAAATAATATTATACCTATAATTTCTGTTACGACTTTCAACGCTAATCAACTTATCAACTTTCAAAGTACTTTTAACACTGATTTACCATGGAATTTATGGTAAAATTTAGTAGGAGAAATCATTTATGCTATTTCCGTATCGCAACGGACCTTAATCACTATTATATATACCAAAGCAAAAAAATCAATGTGCTCGGCTGTGCATTTATATAATACTAGCGGTCCCTGTCCGGCTTCGCCCGGGTGCTAAGAAGTTATGATTTATTATCCCCCCCGCGAGAAATTTTCCTACGAAGCGAAGCCGGGCTGGTGGTGTTTATTCGCTCGAACTTTGTTAATACATTACTCACTTCGCTCGTTCGCTCGAATTTTATTAAAATATTACTTACTGATCGCTTCGCTCGTTCGCTCAAATTTTATTAATACATTACTCGGACGAAGCTGGACCGGCCAATTATATAGCCTATGTCTAAAGCAAAGTATCACCTATCGACCAGTGAAAAAAAAAATTGAAATCGGTTCAGTAGTTTCTGAGATTACTTTTTCACTCGGGCGAAGCTGAGCAGGCCAATTATTATAATTCAGAAACCGTCGCGGGTGTGCGCACAACAACTTACCAAAGTTTCAATGCAATCGGATGAGTAGTTTCTGTGATCACTTTTTTCACTCGGGCGAAGCCGGACCGGTCAATTTTATAATTAGCCTATAACTATCCTCAAGAAATGGGCTATCTAACAAAAAAAAATTTTTTCAAATCGGACTGGTAGTTCCTGAATTTAGCGCGGACAAACGTACATATTATATAAATACACACAAATTCTTCAGCTTTATGATAATGGTAGGTTAATTTTTGTCCTACCTCCTATAAAATAGTTGCTTTTCACGTATGTAAACGGATCGTAATTCGTAAAATGTAAAAGACATCTCAAAATTTCACCGTTACAAGTTCTACTAATAGTGGGGCCGTTAAGCGTTTCAACCTTGCATTTTGTGATAGAGAGATGCCACTTGGTACGAATGTTGGTCGGACCCATATCTTCATTTTAAGAGGTGAAGGCATTTTGGGCCCCGCGACCGGGCCCCTAGACAGGGTGGTTGCGTAACTTTCAGGGGCAAAACGCCTGTAACTCAGCAACCGCTCCTCGCACAGCCCTGGGGGTAGTCTCATTGGATTCAGCGCACTCAACTTCATACGAGACGGCCCTCAGACTAACTCCTAAATCTCCACCAGCCCGCGTATAGGGGTGAAATACAAGTAGTCCATTGAAATGTTAAATTCTTTTAGGCTACGTTTGCATTTTGGGTAGGACAAGGTTTTCTTTTTCGTTGCGTGGGGGGGGAGCGGTGTAAGTTTAAAAATGAGTTTTCGGGGTCGGCGGCCACCCCATTTGACCGCCACCTTGAAAAGGGGGTGAAGTGGGGCCGTTAAGTGTTTAAACCATGCACGACGTGATAGAGAGATGCCACTCGGTACGAATGTTGGTCAGACCCATATCTTCACTTTAAGATGTGGAGCCATTTTGGGCCCCGCGACCGGGTCCCTAGACAGGTGATGGTAGGGGCCGTAAAGCGCCTATCTTATACAACGTGATAGAGTGATGCCACTCGGTACGAATGTTGGTCAGACCCATATCTTCACTTTAAGATGTGGAGCCATTTTGGGCCCCGCGACCGGGCCCCTAGACAGGTGATGGTAGGGGCCGTAAAGCGCCTAATCTTGCACGACGTGATAGAGAGATGCCACTCGCTACGAATGTTGGTCAGACCCATATCTTCACTTTAAGATGTGGAGCCATTTTGGGCCCCGCGACCGGGCCCCTAGACAGGTGACGGTTGGGGCCGTAAAGCGCCTAATCTTGCACGACATGATAGAGAGATGCCACTCGGTACGAATGTTGGTCGGACACATATCTTCATTTTAAGAGGTGAAGGCATTTTAAGCCCCGCGACCGGGCCCCTAGACAGGGTGGTTGCGTAACTTTCAGGGACAAAACGCCTGTAACTCAGCAACCGTTCCTCGCACAGCCCTGAGGGTAGTCTCATTGGATTCAGCGCACTCAACTTCATACGAGACGGCCCTCAGACTAACTCCTAAATCTCCACCAGCCCGCGTATAGGGGTGAAATACAAGTAGTCCATTTAAATGTTAAATTCTTTTAGGCTACGTTTGCATTTTGGATAGGATAAGGTTTTCTTTTTCGTTGCGTGGGGGGGAGCGGTGTAAGTTTAAAAATGAGTTTTCGGGGTCGGCGGCCACCCCATTTGGCCGCCACCTTGAAAAGGGGTGAAGTGGGGCCGTTATTTAGAGTTTTTAAAATATGAGTATTCAGATATTGAATACTTGAATATTCGATTAGTCGAATATTCGAATATTTGAAAAAATCTGTTCTGACAGTATTCTAATATTTAATAAATATGTTTTGAAAGTATTTGATAATTCCAATATTCCATTATTTCAATAAATTACGAGCCTTAGCCTGCTACGCGTGGTAGCAGGCTATGAAAATAGAGCGTAAAAGAGAGTGTGCTGAATACAATGAGACCACCCCCAGGGCTGTGCGAGAAACGGTTCCTAAGTTACAGGCGTTTTGTCCCTGAAAGTTACGCAACCACCCGGTCGCGGGGCCCAAAATGCTTCCACATCTTAAAGTGACGATATGGGTCCGACCAACATTCGTACAGAGTGGCATCTCTCTATCACGTCGTGCAAGATTAGGCGCTTTACGGCCCCAACCATCACCTGTCTAGGGGCCCGATCGCGGGGCCCAAAATAGCTCCACATCTTAAAGTGAAGATATGGGTCTGACCAACATTCGTACCGAGTGGCATCTCTCTATCATGTCGTGCAAGATTAGGCGCTTTACGGCCCCAACCGTCACCTGTCTAGGGGCCCGGTCGCGGGGCCCAAAATGGCTCCACATCTTAAAGTGAAGATATGGGTCTGACCAACATTCGTAGTGAGTGGCATCTCTCTATCACGTCGTGCAAGATTAGGCGCTTTACGGCCCCTACCATCACCTGTCTAGGGGCCCGGTCGCGGGGCCCAAAATGGCTCCACATCTTAAAGTGAAGATATGGGTCTGACCAACATTCGTACCGAGTGGCATCACTCTATCACGTTGTATAAGATAGGCGCTTTACGGCCCCTACCATCACCTGTCTAGGGACCCGGTCGCGAGGCCCAAAATGGCTCCACATCTTAAAGTGAAGATATGGGTCTGACCAACATTCGTACCGAGTGGCATCTCTCTATCACGTCGTGCATGGTTTAAACACTTAACGGCCCCACTTCACCCCCTTTTCAATGTGGCGGTCAAATGGGGTGGCCGCCGACCCCGAAAACTCATTTTTAAACTTACACCGCTCCCCCCCACGCAACGAAAAAGAAAACCTTGTCCTACCCAAAATGCAAACGTAGCCTAAAAAAATTTAAAATTTTAATGAACTACTTGTATTTCACCCCTATACGCGGGCTGGTGGAGATTTAGGAGTTAGTCTGAGGGCCGTCTCGTATGAAGTTGAGTGCGCTGAATCCAATGAGACTACCCCCAGGGCTGTGCGAGGAGCGGTTGCTGAGTTACAGGCGTTTTGCCCCTGAAAGTTACGCAACCACCCTGTCTAGGGGCCCGGTCGCGGGGCCCAAAATGCCTTCACCTCTTAAAATGAAGATATGGGTCCGACCAACATTCGTACCAAGTGGCATCTCTCTATCACAAAATGCAAGGTTGAAGTTGGATTCGTCGCTTGGCGGCCCCACTATAATTTGAAAACCTGAATTTTATTCATTATTATTACGTTGTTGTCTAGGTATTTCCGATATCCGAAGTAGTTATAATGCGTTACATACAAATCTATCTACTTATTTTATTTTGGGATTTCCGAAGACTTTCGCCTCAGTCTAATATAATTAAATTACAGTATCTTTATAGTCTAGACTCTAGTGAAACTGTAAGAAACCAATGTATTTAAAAACTAACTTCCATAATAATTATTATCGGCTGAGAGATGCAACACAAAATAGTATTATAAAGCGATCTCATTCTATACGCCTATGCTTCTCACCCAAAGTATAAGTTCGATTAATATCCCATCACATCAAAAATGACAACTTACTGATAAACTTAAAAAATATGACATCGTTGAAAAAATATGCTTAAAAAACGATACAATACAGGCGAAAACATTTTGGGATTTTTTTAAAACTTTTCCCCAAAAATTTACTTGTTCTTTTATTTTAATAGCTGATTAAGAGGTAAGTACACTGTAAGAATAATGGTATTTTTTATACCATTTTTAAACATTTACGAAAAAAAAATTTCATATTTTTCTTTTGCACATACGGTGTATGTTGGAGAAAATTGACTAATTCACTCAACAGAATTTTCTAGTTTATTTGTTAATTATGTATTTGATTAGGCTTTTGGCAATGTTGTATGTTTCTATTTATAAGTTTATAATATCTGGGTGCCGAGCTTTGCTCGGATGAGTTCAAAAAAATAGTACTTGTATGCTGTGAGATATTATTTTCTCAAAATATTATTCCGAAACGAATTTATTTCTGAAACATAATTTAAATAATTGTTTCTGTTAAATATTTTAAATACCTATGTGTATTTTTAAGCGTAAAAACTAAGTATCAACTTGAATCAAGCATTTTTTCCTGTAAATATTACTTAGGTCGCCATTTTCAAATCTACCGCCGTTATTGTTTTGTTGACTGAAGAGCTCGCAAAAACCGATTTTCATAGATTGAATATCTTGTAAAAATGTTCGAATCAGATGAAATTCTGCTTGCCCGTTGCCGTTTCAATAATCCATTTTTAAACATTGATACCAAATATCAACTTTATCGAAGTACTTTTTCTCTGTGATGTCATCTTAGCAACTTTCAGTAAATTTCAAATATTTTTTTTGCATAGAAGGTACCTACTGAAAAACTCACAAAAATCGATTTTCGAAGAAATAGAATTCATATTATATCTTTTAATAACAAACGTCAGACTATAAACCTGCAGCGCAAAACTTTTTTGCATGCATCTTCACCATAGTTTTTAAAAATCGATGTGTTTTGATATACTGCATGCCTGCGTCGCTAGAAGTGCGGCCTTTCGGGCCGCCGTGCAAATTTTTAAACAAAACTTTTTTGTATGTATCTTAACAATAGTTTTCAAAAATCGATGTGTTTTTACACAGACTCGCGGTGCCAGAAGTGCGGCCCTTTGGGCCGCCTATTTGTCATTATTTACATATTGTGCAAGACACTTCTTATATTAGTGTTCATTTACAGTTTTAACCCTTGTGATATATTATACAAAATCTATGTAGAAATAGGCTTCGAATCGATCTGACAATTGACCGAGTTATAAATAAAAAAACTCTTTTTTTTAATTGCTCCCCCTGGGACCAAGATTCCTACCTAGATCGATTTCTCGCCCCGAAAAATCCCCATTCTGTAAATTTCATCAAAATCGTTATTCTTTTTTGAGAAAAAAAAGTCTAGGTAAGATTATACGTCATACTATATTTAACGTACATAATATACATATTTTATATAGGTAATATAAAAATAACATACTTAGGTATCTATTTATTTAAATATTAGTTAAAACTACTTACATAATTACGTTTAGTTTTTATTTCTGTTATTCTTTACTATACAAATAGTTCACGGATTATTTTAAAATAAGTTAAAAATTCTGTCAGAGTATTTTGACATATAAATAATGAAAGTAGTTTGTTTTCTCCAAAGCCTACTCACGATATTACAATGTTTTGACAGGTCAAAAAGCCGTTTTTAAAAATGATAAAATCGATAGGAAAACGAATTTTTCCAGGGATGAGACCTAGCTAAATCGATTTTTTGCCCCCCGAAACCCCTTTTCGGTAAATTTGATCAAAATCGTTAGAGCCGTTTTCGAGAAAATATTTATATAGATACATAGAAACATATATATATACAAGATTTACTCGTTTAATAATATAGGGGGATATACTGTTTACTATGTGCAGATACACTAAGACCTGATGAAGTCGCATAAATGAACGAAATGCCAGTGATTGAGTAAGATCAAAAGCATGCTCTGATTATTTCATTGATCCTGCCAAATTTTCATTAGTAATTAATATCCATATTAAGTTTATAGGTTTCTTGGACAAATATATCCTGGCTGGTTGTTTTTATTACAAACCAACTTTTAAAATATTTATATGTGTTTTTCTTCAAGATTTTAAATATTAGTTAACTAATGTTTGCTCGAAAAATAAAAACAATGAATAACAGAATATAATATGTAGTTATGCATTAAACTTGTTAGCTTATTTTCAGTTATATTACTTATACCGAACATAAATGAAGTACGATGCAAAAATAGTAAAAATGATCCTTTTTTCCACCAGGAATATAGGAATTTCACTACTTAGTACTTGCTAAAAACAGAGTTAGATGGTAATTTATTCTTCTTACAAGGTAGTTAATTCTATTATTACTAGAATATAAGCTTCTTCATACTAGGTAATTTATTATTTTCAAGTGTTCATAATTAATAATATAAGTACTAGCGGTCTCATCCGGCTTCTCCCGTGTGTAATAAATTATTATTTATTATCCCCCCAGCGAGAAATTCTCCCCCTGCGAAGCGAAGTCGGGCTAGTGGTGTTTATAATATTAGTAGATTCCGCCAATACGCTAAAATGCAAAAGAATTTCAGAGTTACGTTTTGTTACTATCCCACAGGAATTACCCCCCTCACGAGAAATTTATCAAAATAAAATAATATAGTCTATGGCACTGGGACAGCCAATTACTTTCTATTAGTGTGTGGCGACAAGTAAATATTTATTGACAATGATAAAAAATCTTTATTAAACGGTTTTATATATATTATCATATTTCGTTACATTGCATTTTGTATAATGCATGGACCTTGGAACAGCTGTGGTGACTAGATTGCTTCCTGTATAGTTGAGGGGAATCCCCACAAGTGAAAGAATTTTTAGAATCGGTTCAGTAGTAGCAGAGATTACCACCTACATACAAACAAAGTCACGAACTTTTCCTTTTTATATATATTAGTATAGATTATTGTCTCAAAAATCTTCAAGTAAAGATTTCAATAGGAAAGAACTTGAAAACTTAGCCATTTTGGAACACTCTTTATACCCCTTGGTTCCAGGTTCACTACAGTTTTGCTCATCAGTCTAAAGATTTTTCTAACATTTTCAACATCATTCATTCCATCTTTCTAAATTTTGAGAAACTACACTAAATCCACCGGACAGACATACCTACGTCATACCCCATTAGTTTTTTATATATATACTTTTATCAAATCTATTTATATGAAAAGTTGAAATTTAATGGAAATTATGGACACAGGAGTAAATTTTAAAAGTCGTTATTTTTCAGTTTTATGTGCAATTATACCCTAAAAATACGTTTTTACTAATTGTCAAAGTAGGGAGGCTAAGTTTTTATTTATCTTTCATTGAATAAATATAAATTTATTGATCAAATTATAACGAGAAATCTATATACGGTTTTTAATATAAACATAAGAAATACAATCAATATGATTAGACACCTATACCGTAACTAAATTCACTATATTAGTGATGTACGCTGTTGGGCACTGTGTAGTAACTGAAACTTACCCGATGCGAAATTGGGAGTTCTGGGTTCGATTCCCGGCGGTGCATTTACATTTTTCCTATATAGCCTTCTATATAAATATCATGGCGATAATTTGTCTGATATTCTTATGTTAATTTTACTAATATAGTGAATTTAGTTACGGTATAGGTGTCTAATCATATTGATTGTATTTCTTATGTTTATAAATTTATTGCTTTTTTAAATTTCATTTATTTTTTTCACAACGCCGCTACTGAAAATTCAACTTTCGGTACCTATTTAGCGGGTTGTTTCAACCCTAGGGATAAAAATTGTCAGTTGTCGCTTTTCTCTGTATTTTAACGTTGTTAAGAGAGAGATTGAGCGATTAAGTCGCGTCAACTTCAAAGCCGCATACAATACTCGAAAATGTCAAAATGACCTACATAACCCTACATAAATTTCATATGGATCTGACAGACCTAAAACTTTTGCGGCTTTTTTGCGCGCCCAAATAGCAGGTACCTCAAATCGAATTGTCAATAGAGTTGTTGTAAAAAATAATATGCATTTATTTGGAACGAAACGCAGCGTTTACAACACTAGTTGCAAACGCTGTGTTTCGTCCCTATACTATTAAATCTCTCGCTTAACTTATTTACTAGGTTATGAACCGATCATAAGCCACAAACATTGCACAGTAATTAATATTTTTTCTGCTTTTCTGCTTTAATTAAATCACAAACGCATAAAACATAAAAAGTATACATATATATACCTTCAAACATAAAAACAGTACCTACAAAGTATTATGAAATTATATGTCAATTACCGAGTTCAACATGTTTGTTTAGAACTATTACTTTTACTATTTAAATTGAATTTAATATATGATCTTATAGAAAAAATAGTCATTTTTATAGATGTAAAATTTGAAAAAGGATTAATATTTCTGATTTTAATTTAAAAAATTCGACTGATGACCAGTCCTATACTTCCCACCTGGTAAATATTTGCAAAAAATAAACACTCTTTTTTTATTCTTTGAAAAAAAGCATGGCCCTCTTTTTTGTTTAGTGATCTACTGATGGCTAACTTAATATAGCAAAAATTCGACTGATGACCAGTCCTATACTTCCCACCTAGTAAATATTTGCAAAAAATAAACACTCTTTTTTTTATTCTTTGACTAGGCCCAAATAACCTTAGCTGTTGGTGGTCTTTAAAACACAATTTAATTTTTATTCTTTGAAAAAAGCATGGCCCTCTTTTTTGTTTGGTGATCTATTGATGGCTAGCTTAATATAGCAAAAATCATGGTTACCTTGATTTACGTACAATTTTTATTTTTTTTAGTAAAATATTTTTTTTCTCGAAAACTATACATTTTAGAGAAAAAAAATATTTACATTTTTTTCATATTATAACATCTAGAATTCATTTATATTTTTTTTTACCTATGTTAATACGTGACATTGAGGACGTTTTTTTGAATATCTCAGGATCCACTGAACCGATTTGACTCAAAATCTAATCAGATCTAAGTTAAAGGCTGATAAACACAATAGAACAATCGGCATGCCCGTATGTTGTTCCGTTCTTAAGATATCGAAGGCGAAAAATTGACCACATACACACACACACACATACACACATACACACACACATACAGACATCAGTCAGAAAATGATCTTAAACGATTGCTAGGGTCTCAAAACGTGAAAATCTGTTAAAATCTCGAAATATTGTTTTCGGACTGAATCCATTACTTCCCTACCATAGTAGAGGTGGGAAGTAAAAATCATATTACCTTGATTTACGCACAATTTTTATTTTTTTTAGTAAAATATTTTTTTTCTCGAAAAGTGTACATTTTAGAGAAAAAAAATATTTACATTTTTTTCATATTATAACATCTAGAATTCATTTATATTTTTTTTTACCTATGTTAATACGTGACATTGAGAACGTTTTTTTTAATATCTCAGGATCCACTGAACCGATTTGACTCAAAATCTAATCAGATCTAAGTTAAAGGCTGATAAACACAATAGAACAATCGGCATGGCCGTATGTTGTTCCGTTCTTAAGATATCGAAGGTGAAAAATTGACCACATACACACACACACACACACATACACACATACAGACATCAGTCAGAAAATGACCTTAAACGATTGCTAGGGTCTTAGCACGTGAAAATCTGTTAAAATCTCGAAATATTTTTTTCGGACTAAATCCATTACTTCCCTACCATAGTAGAGGTGGGAAGTAAAAACACACACACATAATAGGAAAAGTCAGTGTAAATATCATTGGAAATTGAAACAGAAACATCGTTAAAATAAAAATAATTTTCATACATCTGGAAACTAAAAGTTTTTAGGTGGTCGTATAACACTATTGCATAGTTACTTTGCTCAGCTGACCATCTCAAAGCTTTGATTTTACAGACGTATGAAAATTATTTTTAACTTTTTAGTACAATTCTTAAATAAAAGTTTTTCTTATAAAATTTTTTTTTTAATTTTATTTTTTACATTTTAGTCTTTATAATGACGTCACCTTTTGAAAATTGTCAATTATTATTATTAGTATTTTTGTTGCCAACGAAACACCGCGTCACAGGTCGCTACATCCAATTTGTATCCTATTCATCCACCCCATGCCCCATGATCTACGTTGGATTTAGAACGGTATTATTTTATTTATTGTAGATTATAGACGCGTCGACATCTCAGGTCATTAGCGTCTTTCAACTACACTAAATAACAACTATCTTAAAACTAAATAGCATCACAAAACATCCATGAGCGCAGGTGGGAATCGAACCCACTGCAGTCCAGTCCAGAGGTTGCGGCACTAAGCACGCTAACCACTAGGCTATTCTGCCCTCTGGAACGGTATTAGATATACTATATTGCATTGTCACGGAATTTATACGCGTGTGCAACATTTCAAAGCTCTAGCTCAATTAGAACTAGTCGAAATTTTGAATGCAAGATTTGTAGCAGACAGACAGACTCACAACAAGTAAATTAAAATAAAAGTTTTTAAAAAGTCCGCGATACCGTTTGGGTGCTTGTAGTTCTGAACAAGTGGAGGTGTAATAAATATGTCAGTACCTACACCGTTACCCACTACTCCATAACGTCATGCTGTATGACACTGATTAATTATAAAAGCAAAGGGTGAGCTGTTTTCTATTTACACGTCGTAGTTTGTAACACGTCAAAAATATCAACCCCACTTTCGTCTTCTACGCAAATTAGATGCACGTTCATATTTTGCTTTACAACAATTTAAATTGACAGAACGTGCGAAAATTCCATAAAGATACGAGGTACAGAATCGTTAGTCGCTATTATACAACATGATTAGATTCTCAAAATTGCTACTATCATTTAACTTATAGTAAATAATTGTTTCGCACAAAAATTGTTAAGGAATTATATTACTAGAATTTTTTTGAGGTGACTAGCTGCCAGTTCATATATTTTTCAATGTACAGTCGCGGACTTAAAAAAGTTTACACCTGAATCATCTAGTTACCGGTTTTTTAAATTTTTGCATATTGTAATTTGGCTTTTAATAGTAATGTATCAATTACTAAGCTTACATCCTAAAAATTCAATAAAAAATTATTATCAAAACACCTCAGTTGTTTATTTTACAATCCAAATTACTAATATTATTCAATTAAAATATAAAAAGATTTGATACCAGCAAATTCCTTCCTCCAATCTTGCAATAATTCTTCATTTTTGTTCATCGTTTTAATAATTTCGAGGCATTTAAACGACAATTATTTCTTTTAATTTTTGACATTTACATTTACTTATTAAAAACTAAATTTGTTGCTAAGCTACTGACTTTTTGTGAACTTACACTGAAAAACTCAAGTGTAAACTTTATTAAGTCCGCGACTGTACATACATCAGGCATTCTAATTTATCCGACATTTACGACATACAGAATGTCAACGCTGACAAACAACATTCTAGTAAAAAATTCAACATTTTTTACCGATTCACTACACTAATTTATTTGTAGGTACCTTAATATGTGTGTGTTTTAAAGACCACCAACAGCTAAGGTTATTTGGGCCTAGCACCAATTCATATTTTCAATTCATTATATTTTTTTTAATAATAAATTGAAAATCGAATTGACACTTTTACCAGCTCTCGGGCTAGAACTCGGGAACTGGGGACTTGTAATAGAAGAACCATAGCAACGCTATGTAAAGGTACCTTAATATAATCTATCTGAAATGTATGATATATTTGCGTGCACAATATCTGCCACTCCGTAGGTAATTTTTTTTTTTTTTTTTTTTTATTAACAAAAACAATGTGTGCATCGACCTTAAGATCATTAGCACTGGTACAATTTGTATACATTTGTTAGTAGGGTAAGTATGGTTTAAGTACTATAACCGTAGGTAATTGAACCTCAGATCTGTTAAGTGAATAAATAAATATGTTACTGAGATGCTGGCGTGACCTTCTCCGAAAAAAGAAATAAAACTAGAAAAACTTTTTATAAAGAAAGCGACTAAAAACAAGGAAATCATAACATTTTGAGGTAGGCGCCAATTTAATTACCTGCTAAAGCTTTTTATAATTATCTACTTTTAATAAATTGGCGCCGACCTCAAAATGTTATTATTTTTCTCTTTTTATTAGTGGATTTTTTTAAGGCTAG
The DNA here is from genome assembly GCA_039654895.1 of Mongoloraphidia duomilia. Classification (NCBI taxonomy): domain Eukaryota; kingdom Metazoa; phylum Arthropoda; class Insecta; order Raphidioptera; family Raphidiidae; genus Mongoloraphidia; species Mongoloraphidia duomilia. The sequence goes on along the minus strand of CM077516.1, from coordinate 25,790,212 downwards.
GTTCAATTTTGTTTTATAAAAAGTTAAATTTTTTACTTTTTACTGGTTTTGCAATACGTTGTTAGCACGTTATTAACCGACATATTTTTTGATATTTCATTACTAAACTTAAAAAAAATTACTGAACCGATTTAAGTCAAAATTATATAGGACCACCTCGACATCTTCCTGATTACAACGGAACGGACTCGAAGTCATTCAAATCGGTTAGTCTCTAGAAAACTTCAAAATGATATTATTTGATTAGTAGAAAAAAGAACTGCCGACCCGATTTAAGTAAAAATTATATGAGACGATTCCGTCATCATCCTGAATACAATGGCGTCGAAATTTTTCAAACCGGGTAAACCTTCGCGAAGTTAAAACTGAATAAACATTAATTAATTGATAACCTCATTTTTTTGAAGTTGGTTAAAAATAAAAGTCCATTCAATTTTTTTGAAAAAGTTTAACGAAGAAAATGTGAATTAAAGATAGCAACAGTATGAACGGTGTTTGTTATAAATTATTGAATTCTAATACATTTAAGATAAGTTTCAATCTTATGGTTGGAACAGACGCTAGGAAATAATGTTTTATTTATGAGTGTAAAAGTGACATTGCTATGCTCTAATAAATTTCTAGTTAGAGGTTTGTTCATTTTATATTTATTTAACCTTTTCAGAGAATTATATTTGAATAAGAGTTAATTTTCTTCAACGGAAGAAAACTGTAATTTCAAAATTATATTCGAGCCTTTAATAATAATTAGAAAGTTATAGAAATATGGATAGAGAAATTATAAGATCTAAAGAAACTATATGTATGTAGGTTAGGGATACATGTAAATATATAAATATTTTGTGACGAAACTTGTGAAAACAGAAATTGTAAAGCTTTCAATCAGAATTAATTTCCTTTGAGGAACTAAAACATGTTCCTTAGGTAAAATTAAAAGCAGAACTTATAATTTCTCGAACGATTTCTTTGAAAATAACAGTAACATATAATTGACTCTTCCTGCATAATAAGTAAAGACGAAAATTAGCTGTATTATAGAAATATTCAGAACAGGATGTTACTATCATGAATTCTTAGCCTATTGAAAAATACGACAAACACACTTGGTGTACGAACTATTTCATTTTTAGGGTTCCGTTCAGAAAGGAACCCTATTGTTGTGCCAACGATGTCTGTCTGTTTGTTTGTCCATCTGTCTGTCTGTCACAGGCCTCTAACTTTTAAACGAAAGAGATATGAACTTGAAATTCACACAAAATATTTACTGCTGCGTCCCAAGGACGGAGATAATAAAAAAAGATGAAAAAAGTTTATTTAAGAGGGGCGCCCATACATGTGGGGTATCGTTGAAATGAGCCTTTTGAGTAGATTATGAATGTGTATTTATTTTTATTTATTTAATCAAAATTGTAGGTTTTAGAGACCGTCAAAGTTGCAATTTTTGAACCTATTTTGTTGCAGGTCTATCTTAACACCGCCATTATCTATAAAGCTGTATTTCCCGTCAAGTATCACTCATATCCTCTAATTAATCAACAAATACTAAAAATAGAAAAAAAGAAAGCGATCGTACATGCAAACGGGGGGCAAACACATTTTTTTTGGTACCTATTCTTGTGAGGTATCGTTGAAAAGAGCCTTTTGAGTATATTCTGAATGTGTTTTTATTTTATTTATTTTACCAAAATTGTAGGTTTAACCAAACGGGGGACAAAAAAAAAATGTTTGTACCTATTCTTGTGAGGTACCGTTGAAAAGGGCCTTTTAAGTAGATTATGAATGTGTTATTATATTATTTTATTTCTTTTATCAAAATTGTAGGTTATAGCAAACGGGAGGCAAAACAAATTTTTGTTGTACCTATTCTTGTGGAGTAGGTATGTATTGTTGAAAAGGACCTTTTGAGTAGATTATGAATGTGTTTTTATTTTATTTATTTTATCAAAATTGGAGGTTTAGTATGCGGAACCCTACTCTTTGCGTGGCTCGACATGCACTTGGCGGTTTATTCATGAACTCACGTCGATATTTTTTATATTTTTTAAAGAAACAGTTTCAAATTTTTGTTAGGTATAGATCTTTCCGAGACGTATCATTTCATGCATTTAAATCAAGTTTGCGTCAATGTATTAAGTTACTGTGATCACGAAATAATTATATATAATATTTCTATATTTAAGGGGTCATGTTGCGTCTCAATTGAAAGATATTTATTTCTCTAGACTCTCGTTTTAAAAAAACTAGTTATAAGCGTTACTGTGAGTAGATTAACATGCACAAGTCAAGTCGACCATTTTAAGAAACAAAAACATCCATCTACGGCTACCAAAATTACAAAATAAGCTTCCAATGTGAAACGTAATCGGGTAAAAACTTTTTTTGTGTGATCCTACTAATATACTGAATAATATGTTTTTATTCGACTACTTTAAAACGAGTGCCTAGAGAATTTGAATATCTTTGAAATGAGGTGGAACGTAATCCTCCATGCAATTTTAAAAATTCTGAGTTGATAGTGCCCCTAGCTCCATCTTTGAATTTCCGAAATCAAATTCATCTTCAAAAAAAGTTTGTCATAAGAGTTCACCTCGATTTTGTACGGATTCTGTAACTCAGTTCGTTCAAAAGTGTACTGTGGATGCGGGGACAATTTAAATGCGGATTGTATGTATATTAACGGCAATAAAATGGTACTACGAAATTTAATGTAAAATTAATTATACTTGCAATAAAGGAGACTTACTAATTAATAAGCAGTAAACTGTCACAGAATATCTGTGTTGCCAACTGACAAAATATATACCTATCACTAAATATTACATGTCATTGAGATAAACAATCAATGTGATTAATTCCCTTATAGACCGTAACTAACTACATAAGAATATCAGACGACATTATCGCCATGATATTTATATAGAAGGCTGTATAGGAAAAACGTAAATGCACCGCCGGGATTCGAACCCAGAACTCCCGATTTCGCGTCGGCAAAGTTTCCACTTACTACACAGTGCCCGACAGTGAACATTTAGTCTTTCCTATATATAGCACGATGTACCGCAAATCCACTAACTGCGAGAGATATTAATTTTATAACAACATTACAATGAATGCTGCTTTCTCAAATGGCTGGGAGTGCCTCATAATCAAACACACAAGTGAGAAATTTCAAATACGGTGTATTAACAATGAGATAAACAATCAATATGATTAATTCCCTAGGCCGTAACTAAATACATAAGAATATCAGACGACATTATCGCCATGATATTTATATAGAAGGCTGTATAGGAAAAATGTAAATGCACCTTGTTTGATTACATGTCATATTTATCATATCACAGCCAGGAAGATAAAATAATAGTGGCATTCGGCCGTGAAATAACTCGCATTCAAAATGAAGATTTTGATGATAATAATAGCACCAAAATATTTTTAAGGCACACTTTTTACCCTCGTTTTTATTTTCGTTCGGTTACGCGTGTTGAGGTCACATCACGTCCAACCGAAAAGTAGCGACGTTCATGTTCATAACTATGTATTGTACGACTGCATACAAGTGTGATGGTAGTCAACCAGACCAGTACTCATCGAAAAGTAGCGACGTTTATGTTCATAACTTGTACGTCTACATAACTAATATCGTATGAATATTCAGTCGAGCAGCACATCAAATACCCATTGACCATCAACGATAGAATATGGATTCTTACGTTCGTCTCCATACTGGTCAGGGTTCAAATTACATTCCAAAACCACGTAAACAGAATTATATACTTTCGGCGATTTTTAATACTCATTTATATAAATAAAGTTTAACTTGCACCATGGTTTCATAAAGCCCCAACTAGTTTTGTTTTATTTTCATCAAATAAGAAAAAAATATAACAATTTTTTACAACATTTTCCAGTTTTCCTAAGCTATGCAATGAACGATTTAAATTTTTGTCATCATAATAATATATTATATGAACATCATTTTAGGGGAAAAAATCGAAAACAAAACCAACTTGCAGACAAAAATTTAATGATCGCGTTGTTTATGCCAACAAGAAAATACAATATTGAGAATACGGAGAAGATTACTAGATGCCTTACTAAAATCTTTTAAAGCGTAACTTTTTAGATTGTAGATTCCTATGACCAACGTTTATTATGGTGGAAGCAAGGTGAAGATTCAACACGTTGCTTACACCGGAATTTAAAATATTTACAATAAATTTTTGGTTATTTAGTCGTCGATATTTAGAAGTTTTCATGTAAATTATCTTTTCTTTATTAGTTGAAATCCATTGGAATCCATCACCGCACAAAGCTTAATTAAAATGGGCGTTATCGGATTATTTTAAGGGATGAAATGAGTTTTCGAACCCAAAAACATCGAAAAAATTGGCGGAATTGTTTGAAAATTGAAATTTTATCGTTCAGGAAAATTGAAATCTGCCCCTAAAATTTTATCAAAATCGAACAGACAGGGCCTAACTTATAAAATTTAAGAAATCGCTAGATTGCATTAGGGCATGCATTACTTACGGAAAGATATATTATGATTTGTAGATGTTACACTGATAAATTTTTTTCCAAATATTTAAGTTGAGAAAAGTTCCCATGAATCTCTTGAAGAGAGATGGAACATTTGGTGTGAAAGCACTGAATATTATGGTGGAATTTTTTGATAGTCAGTAAAAAAATTGGTCATTTTAAGGGAAGTATGTTTCAAAGAAACAAATTTAAGTTATTTATTTCTAAATTCCACATTTGCATTAGCAAATACACTACTTTGTCGGAAGGGTTTGGCACTGCGACCAGCGATTTTTTTTTCTATCACACTTACAAATCAGTTTTAAGTTACCCAACCCTAGAACTGAAATAGCCAAGTCGGCCTGGAAAATTTCGCCATGTTTTTCTTTTCTAAATTTTATATAATTACTAAATTCAGTACATGCAAGAGTTTTTATATTAATGAATTTGACAGAAGCCACTTCAACTAGAAAAAATATTCTTTATTAGTTCAATAAATAAAAAAAAATTCTCAACGTATAGTCTGTAATTGTACAGTTTATGGGATACTCAAACCGAATCTACCATTTTCATAACTTTTTTGTTTGTTTATTAGTTTGTTTTGTTTTGCTTTTACAAACAAAATTTAACTTGCTATTACCAATTTTCACAAAATTTCTTTACCGTGGGTTAATTGATAAATAGAAATATCGCATTTTCAAAAACAAAGTCAGTCTGTATGTTCTTCTGTATATTTTTTGGCTTATAATGAATCGATTTCATTGGTTAGGTCATCAGGAAGCAGCAAAATCGAGGGCGAGCAAATCTGCAGGTATGGCTAGATTTGAAATAAAATCGTATTTTATTGTATTGTATTTAATTAAAAAGGCATTTTATTGACATAATAAAGCATAATTAATTAACGTCCGTTGACAAACAGCGCAAATCCAATTTTCCCGATGGTCGCGAATTCATATTCTATAAGGGTTGTTTTCAGGGATTTAGAACTGTAGAACATAGTTGATAATTCAATGTAAGCTTACATAACATAACACAATATTAACGAGGAATGTGTTCAAGTATGTAGAAGCCACAGGTATTTATAATTCATATGTCTTGTAACTATTACATAACATGCACGACGTATGTACAGTACAAAACAAAACTACATAAAATCAACTCTCTCTCTCTAAAATAAAAGATATGGTACCAGACTAATTCTTTCTTTGCGAAAAATCGCTTTTACAGAGAAGCTCCATTTACGCTCCATTTTATATACAGGGTGCTGAATTCCTTTGCGGGTAATAGGGATTTAACCCGTAAAATCAAACTGGTGCGTTTTCCTGCTTCCCTGATTATGTTAGGAAAAACATCTTCCAATAAAAGTTTTAGAACATAAAACTCTGCATCTAAATCATTAAACAAAACTAATTTTGCATGCTTTGTAACGGCAGAAATTTGATATGAAAATGTCAAAATTACCTCAAAAACAGATAGCGATAGCCATGGAACTTAAACAAAATGATTAGAAATTATTCTGACAGCTAACGTCATCATTTTGTTCAAGTTCCATGGCTATTGCTATCTGTTTTTGAGGTAATTTTGACATTTTCATATCAAATTTCTGTCGTTACAAAGCATGCAAAATTAATTTTGTTTAATGATTTAGATGTAGAATTTTATCTTCTAAAACTTTTATTCGAAGATATTTTTCGTAAAATAATTAGGGAAGCAGGAAATCGCAAAAGATAGATTTTATGGGTTAAATCCCTATTACCCGCAAAGCAATTCAGCATCCTGTATAAATTTAACGAAGATTTAGCACACATTCAGCACTCACAGATATAATGAGGGTTCCGGTTATAAACCGTGGAGTAGCCGTGGAGAGAGGTTTGAGGGAAACATCGTTCCTACTGGAGTTAAAATTAACATTTGACTGAAGATGTTCAACATTTTGTGTTGTAAATATTATGCTCAAGTAGTATTTACGTTAACAATAGATTTATGAACGACACCGGCAACTATGTATTATCAATTTGATTTCGTTTTCCGTGGAAAAATCCTTTTGCATGCCATAAATGGGACGCGTATTATAGGTTGACCACCTCTGACGTAACATAGTTTATAGACTGTATAATTCACAATGTTGATTTTGACGGAAGTAATGTGTAGATTCAACACGCTGCTTACACCAAGATGTGAAATGTTTATATGTTAAATTTATTTAGAAAGGCACCCACTAAATAGACAGTCTACGAGTGAAATGATCAATTTTTATAAAGCAAGGTCTGGGTTCAACGAAAATTGGTTTGAATAAGATATGTTATGTAGTTTTCGAGATATGGGATATTTTCGGCCAACTACGGAACCCTTCACTGTGCGTGGTCCGACACGCACTTGGCCGCTTTTTTGAGGACTGATATCTAATGAAATTCAAAAAAATTACCAACTATTTATATAATTAATCGTAGACTAAAACGGAATTTTTGCAATAAGCACAAGGTACATACATAATAAAAAAAAGAAAAATACACTTCAAATTGAGAACTTCCTCCTTTTTTGAAGTCGGTTAAAAATATATAAAATTAAACCATCTTCTGAAAACATCCGTTACATTTAGGTAAAGTGACATAAAACTACATAATGGTTACTCGTCAACACTTGGCAAAAACACAAAAAAACAATTTCTTTGATTAGGTAAAATTATGTGTATATTGTTACAAAAATTTATATTTCTCTTAATAACTTTAGCAAACACAAAATAATAATTTAAATTATCGACTAAAACGAAATAATTTTACTCTTAAATTTTTTGGAGATACTCATTTAAATCTTAATAAGTAGTTCGCAAAGAAATAATAGTTGTCGACTTTGTCCACCACTGAATGAGCAAGCTGTCAACTGTGCACACATCAAACACGGACCATGTCCGCTAGCCAACCATTCCTACGGACTTTGCCGAGTAGCAATGTGCAATGCTCATTGCCCTGGCAATGTCCACTCTGTACACCCTGCCGTCTATTCCGCGTAACATATCCATAACAATAAAACAATTAAGACTTATCCCTATAATATTCTTCCTTTTACTAGTTTTTGATATTTTCTACATCTTTGTTGCCTTTATTACATATTTCCTAGTTATAGTTTTTGTACACACAAAATAAATATTATTAAAGATATTATTTTTTAAAACGTATTTACAACACAAAATTGCGTTAATTTGTTAAAAATAAAACACACAAATATTCTAACTTACTTGCTGACAGTGACACCCAATCTGAAAAAATAAATTAATAAATTTAATATTGATTAAAAAAGCAGAAATAGGATTTTATACAACTTATAATACAGAGTGGGCCAATGAAAACAGTCCGGGCAAGTTTTGGCCATTTAACAGCAGTTTTTCGAAATAAGCTCGCACACATCAATTTTAGAATCAAGGGGGACATCTAAATCGATTAGTATTATTTCCGAAACTTCAACCCTAAGAGCAGGGTGAATTTCATCCCAAAAATGTTTAATGGAAAGGGGTGTCAAACGATTCGCAGTTCGAAAGGCCTCTCAATTCTTTTTACAACAGTCTTTTTGTTTTTCAAATCCGATCATTAATTGCGGAGAAAATGACATTTTAATTTGTATCAAGTAGTCAACAATTGAACTACTTTTTTTTTAATATGAGGAGGAACATTCATTTATTTACGCCCACCCGCGTTTGCGGGTAGTGTGGGACTCGGCCGCAGCAATACCCCTCCCTTCCGTCCTGCCAACCTTGGACCGCTTACGCACTGCTTGATACAAATTAAAATGTTATTTTCTCCGCAATTAATGATCGGATTTGAAAAACCAAAAGACTGTTCTAAAAAGAATTGAGAGGCCTTTCGAACTGCGAATCGTTTGACACCCCTTTCCATTAAAAATTTTTGGAGTGCAATTCACCCTGCTCTCAGAGTTGAAGTTACGTAAATAATACTAATCGATTTAGATGTCCCCATTGATTCTAAAATTGATGTGTGCGAGCTTTTTTTGCAAAACTGATGTTAAGTGACCAAAACTTGCCCGGATTGTTTTCATTGGCCCACTCTGTATATTCTCCGCTACAATTACATTTTTAACTTTAAAATCAATATAATTTTAATGGGACTTCAGTAATTTCCTTTCTTGAGCAATGTTTGGGTTTGAAACTTAGACGGGAGAACGCGTTTCTAAAATTTTTGTCAATCTGTCTATTTGTATCAACATCGGAAAACAGTTGGATTGACTTAAATAAAATTTTGCATATACCAGCTACGATTTGCCTAATCTTAATTGAGTGTTTGCCAAAGACGACTTTAATGCAAGCGAGTCTGCGATAAATGTTCACGCGAGCGAAGCCGAGGGCAAACGCAATTACTCTGAAAGATGTGAGAAAATTTAAAAATATTATTTGCCAATTTCTTATAATAGGTATATCAGTTCAAACATAAAGATGTGTACCTATAATAAATTGATAGCGCACATTTCTCTTTGATTCTTTTATTATCTCATTTCAAGTCAATATAATATGATTACTTCGTAATAATCTTAGAAACACTACGGAAGCGTACATTCTTTTTTTTAAAAGATGTAAAGCTTTTTGCTTTGACGAAACTTTATTTAAAATACAATAGTATAATACCAAATCGTTTATTATATTTTACAATCAAAATTGTTGCAATAAAATTCACATACAAATACTTTTAATGCTGCTATAAAACGTGTACTATATTTTACTTTTATTTGAAATACTAATGTCGGGTGTATCGTACATTTAACACGCTGTTAAATTTTTACACATAAAACATACGAAGTAACCATAGAACATGGAACATAGAACATAACAGCGTGATTAATCGAATATAAACATAACAGTACTAAAACAAAGGGAATAATAATAACAGACATTATAGAAACATTACAGACAAACAACAGTGAAACTGATTTTGGTGAATACTCAATTGTTGCATAAAATGCATTTTTCAGTGCAGGTGAGTTCACACCCTGAATTATTTTAATTTTAAGACTATTCTAAATAATAATTTGCATAATTAATATGTGTTAATTGTCTGGTCGCAATGCCATGCCCTTCCGACTTGTAAAATTCGACTCGGAACGGTCCACTTACGTAGACCTGTCTAATAAATAATAATTATAATATATACAATTTTTAACACGGACGTCGTGACTTGGATACTGCATCGTTGTTCACCTGTTGTGTTTACTTTACATGTGAGATGTTCTGTAGTCTAGCAATGGTGTTGGAATATCGACTCTCGCATGTAGTAGTTTTGCAGTGACGGAATGCTTTAAAGAGAGAGAGTGGGTCGTTTGAAAATGTGTCACTGTGTGAGTAATTACTCACACAGTGACACATTTTCAAATGACCCACTCTCTCTCTCAGTCCGTCGCTATAGTGGAAAGTTTAGGGTTAGAATCCCTACGGTTTGAATCAATGAATTTTTCCTGATTACAGCATTGTGTTACGTCATTGTTCTTACAATAGGTGTTTCATATACTGTTTACAGTCATTATGCATTCATTTAATAATTATAATATCATTTTGATATACCTATCTTTAATGGTTGTCAGCGTAAGCCAAAAACAAAAATGCTGCTATTCGGTCTGTTTCTTTGCATTTGAGATATCACTGCTCATTGCTCAATCTCTTTTTGACATATCCTTTGTCACTCAGGGAATCATTCCCAATACATTAGTAAAAGTTCGTCTCAATGGAATAAGTGGAATTTGTATGTAACAAACAACTAAACCAACAAACAAACATTCACTCTTTATTACTGAATTTGCGGAAAATCATCTTCCTATAGTAGTTATTTGCACTCTTTAAAAATTAATATAGTGGTACTTAAAATCATTTCCAACATTCTTAGCTACTGTAAATTACGTAGAGAGTAATACTATAAGTTATTTGATACAATATTGTGACAGAATATAGACTTTGCATTTAAACAATATTATGAATATTTATTGTTCGATAATTAATAGTTGCAAATTAATGAATTCCTAAATAATGTTGGTAGTATTAGTAATTTTTGCGTTTAGGTATTATATTACATAAGAACAAATCCTATTATAATTAATTGTAACTTTATATTAGAAATCGTGTCCATCGTGATTATAATAAAATTAAGAAAAATCGCAGGATAGTGGACAAAATATTTGATTTATTTAATTAAATGTACGACGTTTGTGAATGTAATAAGTGCTATGTGGGACAAACAAAACAGTTATTAAAAAATAGAATTTATCAGCACAAAATGGACTGTAGAAACATAAACTTATTAAGCGATAATAAGACGGCGTTGTCATCTCATCATTTTGACACTAGGCATAAATTTCTTTTCAATGAAGTTCAAATATTAGATAAAGAGTCAAATTGGAAGAAACGCAATATCAGTGAAATGTGTTTTATTAGAAAAAACAATTCAATTATAGAACAGACACTCAAAATTTAAGTAGTCAGTACAATTATGTTATGAAATTATACTAACATTTGTATTATTATTATTATTGATTGTTAAAATTTATAGTCAACATAATTTGTTACTATGTTACCATGTTTTTGTCTTATGTACCTTATCTTATGTTAATTGCTATGGTTAGTAATTAATATTAATTTTCATAAATATTGTTATTTTTATGTACTTGAAAAAGTCTAAATATAGAGACGAAACGTCGTACATTTAATTGAATAAATCAAATATTTTGTCCACTATCCTGCGATTTTTCTTAATTTTATTAATTGTAATGAAAAATTTGCACATATTTTACGGAACACAATGGAATACAAAGAAACTTTACGTTTTCGTGGAAGAATTCATCGCATATTTACGGAACTTATTTTTTGAATATACTCGTAATTGAATACATGATTAATGGAATTATAATTTGTATTCCTTTCTTTCTATTTATTCTATATTCCTTTACTTCTGCAGAAGTACTATTATTCACAGTTCGATGACTTTGAATTCTTGAAATATTCAGTAGAAAATATATCTATTGTTGGTAGGTATGCGTACAAAAAATATGAAATAATATATTCATTTATTTTAAAATTGGTTATAAAACGCTTTCTTTATTAATACTAACTCAGAATACAAACACTGGTATCACTTTATATACAAAAATATCTTATACAGTGCATTTTATCTCGTGTTAATGGTTTTTCTACTACGAATTTCAAAATGGTTAATGGCAAACTTTTAGTTCACATCATTTTTTGCAAGTTCTCATAGTTTTTATCTGTAACAAGTGAAAATATTTTAAATAAACAGAAAAGAGAACTTAAAATCATTTTTTTAAAAAGTCGGTTCGCAGTGCTAAACCCTGCAGACAATATACTGTATTTGCTAATAGCATTGTGGCTTGATTATGTGAACTTAAGTTTGTTTTTGGACAAAATAAAAAAAATAACCTCTTAATACATCCCTTAAAATAATATTTTTTTTCTTAATTGCAATATTATTATAAATTCAACAGCTGCACCAAATTAAATACACCCTTCAGTAAGTAAATCCATATCCGCAAACTAGAGTTTTCAGAAAATTTGTACGTCCGGTCCTGTCGGGCCGATTTTCTTAACATTATAGCAGCACATTTTAATGTTAACTAAAAGGTTAAATTTAAAATTTTAAACATTATTAATAATAATATTACTTTTGAATTTTTCAAATCGCTCGTCCTATTAAACACGTTATTTTCAAAATATTTTTTTATTCTCTTCGTATTAAAATGTTCATTATTTAAATTTTTTCAGTATATTGGGATATGAACATTTTATACTAGGTTAATTTAAAAAAATGCATTCAAATTGTGGCTTTTCGAAAAAGATAAATTCTGTTCTATAAAATTGAATCATTTTTAGATTGATTCGAGTTGATAATAAGTTCTAAAATTGTAATTGAAAATCGCGAACAGCAGTTGTCGGTTGCTCCGATGCATTGACACATGTTTAGTAAGTAAATTGTTATTTTATAATTTTAAGAAACAATTTTTTAACGTTACAAAATAGTATAATAATTGATTGCACACTATATAAGAATTATATTATGCTTTGGGAAAACAAATTATACTATATCAATAATGACAGTAATATTCATCTGTAAGTTATTTTTATCATACAGTGACAAACTTAGCAGAGCATCTATTATTTCTAGTGAACAAATTTTAATTCGTTAGCAAAGCGAAAGCTAACGAATTAAAATTTGTTCACTAGAAATAATAGATGCTCAGTAGATATATTACATTTTGTATCTTAAAAAATGCCTTTCCCAAAATCCATGCCTAGTTTATAATTAATGAAATTATAAATTAACAGAAAATTCATGTTAACTAAATTTCAGAACATGTTAGTAAAATTCAACAGGCTTTTACACGGACTCTGCGTGACCTTCTGAAAAATTCTGAGTAAACAGAGCGCCCGGACGTGGTCAGAGAATGTGCCCTATGTGTTCGAATAAAAATGGAAAGTTAAAAAGTGAGTTAAGTAATCTTATAGTTAATCGGACAACCGTGATAATCGCAAATTAATCGTATTCGTAATCGTTTCATAACCATAGTAAAAACACATGGCGGATACGATAAGCATATTTACATTATTTTAGATTGGAAAGGATTTCCAATCTAAAATAATGCCATCTAAAATAAAGCCAGCGATGAGTTTAACTTTTTATTTTTAATAAAACACTCGGTATATTTTTACGGATTTCAAAAGAGCACTCTTTTAAAAGTTCAGTGATATTGGCTTTAATACCTTTATGTACAACGGGCACAGAGGTATATTCAATTAAAACTAAAAAAAACAAACTGGCCGTTTATTCAGAACGCATCCCTGTTAACGAAATCTATGATCGAGAATTCCACTATGGCTGATTATTATTATCGCCTTGTAATACAACACTCTCGAATATTTATGTTAACAGACAAACAATGTTTATAGCATGTAGAGGACATCGCCGCCGTGAAAAATCAATCAGATCCGTTTCCGAGACAACAGAATGACGTAAAAACTTTCAATGTCATATCTTGCTTACGTGGCGGTCGTTTATCATACATGTATTCAGTAAATTTAAAAACAACCTGAGTGTACAATAAAACTTTAAGTTTCTATAAGTTTTTAAAGGCCCGTTAGCAGAGTCATAATGATATTAATCAATGTTTAAAATTATAACCGGAAGTGATTTTGCAATTTCGTTTTTTACGAGTTTTACAAGTATACCTAAATGGAAACCGTGATTTCACAATTGATTTCTGTCAATTCAAGTATTTAATAAAAATATTTGATGCACAATACTGCAAATATTTAATTTTTAATTTGTGAAGTAGAAATAATGGACATTCAGTAGAAATAAAGGTTATTCAGTGGAAATAAATATACTCAGTAGAAACATTGCGTATGTTTGTCATATCATAGATCGATTATTAATTTATTGATACCAAAAGATATAGTATACGGCTACGCAGCCCGCAGCCGGACAATGTTTCGTTCTTAAGGAAAAATGCTTATTATTATTTGACTTTATCTTGCACCAAAAACGCCGAGTAGTTTATACTTTGAGACCCTATTGCCCATATTCATAGATAACCCTTAAGGTAAGTGATAAGGGTCCCTTCGCTGAGGGTCGCTTGAGTGCTGAGGGCACCTTATTCAAAGGAGCATTTCATACATTTCCTTGAGTGAGGGAAGAATTATAGTAAACCTCCATGATTTTTTCCTTTCGAACAGTTGGTCATACTGCAGACCGATTGTGTTTAGTTATCATTTTTAAAATAAATGCGTGTTTTAAGCCACGTTTAACCATGATTATTAATTTTCGTCAAATGATGGAATACCAACGGTTAACAATCTATTACAACTCCTTTGCTGAATCGATATCTTTTCGAAATTCATTTTCTTCGTAAAATTCAAAAGGATTGTCAAGATCGCGTATATATAGCTCTTTTTTAAACGTTCTACTTTCATCACTGCTATCATACAATTCGTCAAAATCGTCCATTTTTATAATCTTTATTTTATGTAATATTACGCTGTTTACACAGAGAATGCAGGTTAGGTTAGCAGAATAATAATAATTATAAGAAAGATTTTTTCGTTGGAGAGCAGCCAATTATATAATTGTTTCGAAACATATAGGAAAAACTCATTTTACCAACCAGTTGTCACAATCAGGATTCTAACCTGAACCTTTCCACTTTCGCGGCGGAATGAGCTTACAATACTCAATCGTGACAAGATTGCTAAACTAATATTCTCCATATATGCTTCAGAATTAATAGATTTTCACTACATGCGAGCGTCAATTCATATCTGCTAATTAAATAGCTACATGATATGAAGTGAATCCTCGTACCAGCGAGAGTCTAACATGAGAGTGAAAATTACTTCGAATATATTTTCTAATTCAATAGCTATATGATATGAAGTGAATCCTCGTACCAGCGAGAGTCTAACATGAGAGTGAAAATTATTTCGAATATAGCTATTGAATTAGCAGATATGAATTGACGCTCGCATGTAGTGAAAATCTATTGATTCTGAAGCATATATGGAGAATATTAGTTTAGCAATCTTGTCACGATTGAGTATTGTAAGCTCATTCCGCCGCGAAAGTGGAAAGATTCAGGTTAGAATCCTGATTGTGACCACTGGTTGGTAAAATGATTTTTTCCTATATGTTTCGAAACAATTATATAATTGGCTGCTCTCCAACAAAAAAATCTTTCAATTGCATTTCAGCCGTATAAAAAAACTATTATAATAATAATTATTACCTACGTCTATTTGCTTCTTTGTCTAAATAAAGACGCACATACTTTTTCGACACTTGAGGGATATACTACCTACTCTTAAGGTGAGGGTGATGTAAGGGCCCTTACAGACGTCAATTTTGACTATGAAACGCATATTCGATTTAAGGGTAGAGTTAAGTGTCCCTTACTACTTAAGGGTTAACTTTAAATACGGCCGTATGTCGACTTGGTTTGCAATTTCGTTTTCTTGTGGAATTTTTGGGGTTTTCAGAATTTTGTTTTATATATGGTACACTCTTTTAGAATTAGATACCTGTCCATTATCCTGTTAAACCGCCAGAGGAGACATACTTATTTGAAAACCTCTTATAAAGTTATTCACATTGTTATCATATAAAAAAAATTGACCCGGCTTAAAAAAGGACAAAATACTTTCATTTAACAATTACCTTTCCTACCTGCATTCTATTAGAAGTTTCCGCTATAGATATGTTGCCTTATTTAAGTAACGCTTGAGACAAAATCTATAGTGCCTCAGTTAGGCAATGTCCACCTAAGGCATAACAAATTTTGTCTCAGTTAGTCATTGTTTAAACCTTAATTAGGGCACTGTGACTGCAGGCACTGGCTCATTTTCGTATTGCCTAACTGAGGCAGTATAAACTCTGCCTCAATTAGGCATTGCATTGCGCTATAATAGTGATTTACATTGGATTATTTATTACACCATTTAAGCTGTAATTTTCATTTCTCAATTTTTTTCACAATGCATTTTTCAAAGTTTTTTACCAGAATGCTTTCATATTTTTCTTGTACGTTTTTCAGATTTATACAATAACCAACTACCTACCCACGTAAAATGTGTATTTAATTTAATAAACTCAACACATCTAACTTGTATCATAAAAATTTTATGTGTCAGATAAGGAGATAAAAAGCAGTGTGGCTTCACAAGTTTACTTATACGTGTAACTAGTGTGTGGTCACGGAGATGAGTTCAACCATTTTCAAACATTAATTCCCACCATAATTTTATACTTTTCTGTTTGGATCTGAGCGGTTAACGGACACCTAATCAATCATCTATCATTAATCACCAATTATGTGTATGAACATAATTGCTCGTTTTATAGGTTCACTTATACATAGTCATTTTACACCGTAGGAGTGCGTAGGCATGTGTTTATTTAAACGGCATCCATGTTTGATGCCAACAAAATTACACTTCTTTAACACACACATTAATAATTCACTTTAAAGTTTTACAAGTAAAATCAAACCTTAAACAAATTTAATCTTCAAATCTGATAATAAATAAAAGATTAGTAAGTTGGCTGCCATTCCTGTTTCTAACCTCGAATTCGTAGTTATCGTAGTTTGCAACCATGCATCTAGGAATTCGAGGGCTCCTGAGTATATTTTGCGGTGGCCTAATATCTTAAAATGACCCTTAGTGATATGTCCGATCATCATATCAAATGTCATGCTTTTATAACAGAAATTATTATTTTGCTACGCTACTGCCCGCTGTACTATCAGTCGCATAGAGAATCTATGTAAATGTTTTAATGAAATTTGAAACATTTCTTTATACTGTATCACAGGATTGAATACATAGAAAAGCGCAACAAGGAAAACATGAGCAAAATGAGTAGCGTGACGATAGAATACACATGACAAACTTAACTAAATTAATTATCATGATTTTTTAAATGAATAGAGGGCAAAGCATCTCTGATCATAACTAATTTGTACTGTGTACTTTTTCCTATGTTCGGTTTCCTGTGATACACCCTGTATATAAGGGCCAACGCACACATGCTACTGTTGGGTCTCTTTCTGAGACAACATCAATACCCTACATTGTCAACCACAACATAGTTTTGTTTTGGCGTTTCTATGGGCTAAGCTTATGAAGCAAACAAGAAAATCAAAATTTAAATCTCGATGTGATCAGACATATTTCGACATATTGTCTTGATTAAATCAAATTTTATTGTTTTATTTATTTATTTTAATTTTATATAAAGATCATCGATGATTATTGACAGAGGTATAATAATTGCATATTTTAAAGAAAATTCAAGTAAACCTTCGAAAAATTTCAAGAATTTAAAGAAAATAATTGTAAGGTAAATATACATTAATTTTATTGAAAGATTTTTTCGTTGGAGAGCAGCAATTTATATAATTGTTTCGAAACATATAGGAAAAAATCATTTTACCAACCAGTGATCACAGTCAGGATTCTAACCTGAACCTTTCCAATTTCGCGTCGGAATGAGCTTACAATACTCAACTATGACATGATTGCTAAATTAATATTCTCCTTATATGCTTCAGAATCAATAGATTTTCACTACATGCGAGTGTCAATTCATATCTGCTAATACAATAGCTATGATATGAAGTGAATCCTCGTACCAGCGAGAGCCCAACATGAAAGTGAAAATTATTTCGAAGTCCCTTTAATGGGAAATATTAATAAATACACACCTAGATATATCAATGTTATAAACGGTATTACCACATAATATTCTAGAAACAATCATATCTTGTAGACATCATAAGATAATCTACATATTAGATATATACATAAAACATGATATAGAAATCAACCAACGAGTTGATTTTCTTTAAGATAATAATAGTTTTTTTTATATGGTTGGAAAAATGATTTTTTCCTATATGTTTCGAAACAATTATACAGGGTGAGTTCGACCACCCGTATCAGTCGTTTTTTTCGAAAACGGTTAGTCGTAGAGAGTTGTGTCAAAATTTGTATTATAAAACCCCTAATAAAGAATCGAATGGTGATAAATTTTTTTTCCGGGAAGGTCGGCTTCCCTATTAGTTTGCTCCAGAATGTCCGAAACTTCGGAATTATAAATGTAACGATAGGTCCAAAGTGGTATTGTTGAAAAGATCTTTAAAAAATAAGCAAGTTTTGTAGGAAAATTTTTTTTATTACTGCCACCCCTGTAAATTTCTATAAGTATAAATATAAATTATTATATGTTCAAAACTCCGGAATTTTAGAAAGCACGATAGGTTGAAAGTGGTGCTGTTGAAAAGCTCTTTAAAAAATAGGCAAGTTTTGTAGGAAAAATTATTTAATTACTGCCACCCCTGTTAAGTAACAATCGTTTGAAATTATTAAATCAAAATTTCATAATAACGATCGAAGTCGGCATTAAAAATCTAGCAACCTTAGACATTGTCACAAGTGTTCAAACTGTCTTCCATTTACTCTTTAATACATACTACTGAGCTCTTCTGGTTATACTTCGAGTGTACTTCTTCAGTGTTTAATGATCGATAGATAGGTAACTAGATTTTAAAGGCGGACTTTTAAAAAGTTCGTTATTATGACATTTTAATTTAGTAATTTCAAACAAATATTACTTAACAGGGGTGGCTGTAATAAAAAAAATTTTCCTACAAAACTTGCTTATTTTGTAAAGATCTTTTCAACAATACCACTTTCGACCTATCGTTACATTTATAATTCCGGAGTTATGGACATTCTGGAGCAAACTAATAGGGAAGCCGACCTTCCCGGGAAAAAAATTTATCACCATTCGATTCTTTATTAGGGGTTTTATAATACAAATTTTTGACACAACTCTCTACGACTAACCGTTTTCGGAAAAAACGACTGATACGGGTGGTCGAACTCACCCTGTTATAACTGGCTGCTCTCCAACGAAAAAATCTTTCAATTGCATGCAGCCGTATAAAAAAACTATTATTATATTAATTTTATTATTAATACTTATTATGATTGCTTTGAAACCAAATAAGAAATCAAATCATTGTAAGTCTTAAGCAGAATTTGAAAATTTTATTTGTCGATTTAAAATCGTTTCTCTGATTATACTGTACCACACTTTATTGTAACCATATTGTATGCACCATTAAACTGTCCAAATAAATATTTATTTCTTTTTCATAAAACTGAAGACATTAAATCGAAACATAAAATTTTGTAGATTGGAAAATTCCACTGATGTGAAAAAGGATTATAAATTTGATTTCTGACAAAAATATCTCTTACGATTTCGAAATTTCTGGGATCAAACGATTTAAATAAGTTTACCCAGAATGGCCTGATCCCATTCTGTGCTGGCGGAAAACTGCTCATGGAGGTAGGGTAGTACTATTGATATAGTTTACCAGTGCACTACGGTTTAGTGGCTCTTAGATATTATGAAATCTTTGATACTCACATTGCTACCATAACGGTTAAAACATCGATAAGTTTTAACAGAAAGCACCGTTAAAAGTCGAGAAATTTAAATCAGCAGCTATAGATATACAGACCGTGAAACAGACAAAGGCATCAAATACAGAGACAGCAAACACAGTGCGTTAGAAAATTTAGATTTTTCAAAAATAGAGGTTCGGCGTTATTGACGTCCGGGTCCCGATCGTACTTTTGAAGGTAGGAGTAGTGTTGCCGTCTAGATCTAGACTTTTGTCTTGTGTAGATTATCAAGACAAGACTTGCAAAAGTCTTGTCTAGAAATTTTCAAGACAAGACAAGACTTGCTTTATCTCGATCAAGACTCTTGCCAAAACTCTAGACAATTTTAGAGTCTAGATAAACTAAGTAGTAGTAGGACGTAAAGTATACCACTCGGTTAATCTAGACTCTTGAAACTGATCTAGAGTTTTAATATTAGACAAGACAAGAGTTTTTTAATTTAGACTTAGACTTAGTGAAGTCTTGATATTTCAAGACAAGACTTAAGTGAAGTCTTGTCTAGACGGCAACACTAAGTAGGAGGTTCGATCGGACTGTAAATGTAAGGGAAATAATCAAACTACAGATCTCTCAGGCGAATTTTTTGGGAAAAAAGTGTTACCTACGTGTGAGAGTTTACGTCATTTTCTTTTTGAAAGTTGTAAGTTTTTCCAGTAAATTGTTTTTCAATTTTTCGCCTGAGGGATCTGTGATGTGATTTTTGGTCCCTCATTTGACGTTTACCCAAACCCTTTAGCTTTAAAAATAGCGTCGGGAACGCCATAACTGTTTTAAGGCGAGGGGAAAGGATTTGAGATGAAGAGTTCGGGGTATATTTGTAGGTATTGAATGTTCTTATTTCTTAACCTGATTGTCCAATCGTTTTCTATGAACAGAATAGTTTTAAAACTTTGGTTACTATTGAGTTAGTAAATTAGACCTTATATAAGTTTATGGAGAGATTTTTTTCAGTCAGCTACTATTACCCATTGAAAGATGGAAATGTATTGGCATCAGAGACTTATTTGCATTTTTCAAGAAGGAATTTTAGTCGGAAGTGGATGTACAAAAAAAGTGATTAGATGTATGTTTAAACTCAACTCACTGTCCCGCCCTAGTTATATTTGAACTGTCCGTATTTGTGAGAAAACATCTGAATTAATTTTCCAAAAATAGTGATTATTGTCCTTATGATACGTGCACTGCTAGCAATCTCCCAAATTATCATCACAACGCGTCTTTGTCCGAGAAAAATGTTACCATGGCTGCCATAAATCCCAGATGATATTGCCACAGCGCAGCCTTTAAACAAATAAAAAAAAATACTTTTCTGTCCCACCCCCTATAAAATAGCTGCTTTTCATCCATGCCTATTAAAACCGGTCGTAAAATGACGCATTACAGGCTGGTGACGAGAAGCGAACGGTAAACAGGCGGATTTATACGTTTTACTATCGGCGAATTATTAAATAAATTTCCGAATCTCTTACAAATTAAAGATTTCTTCTTATTTACGTATATTTGAGATTTGGTATTCCACAACGTTCGAGATTTGGTGTTTCACAATAATGATTTTTTCTTTCTGACAGTACCAAAATCACAAACTGTTAGTAATACGCTCAGAATAATTTCAATTACCATCAAGTTGTTTACATGAACAAACCTAATAAAAGAAACCACAGTCTATTGATTTTGGTAGCTAGTGAATAATTTAATATTTTTGAATAATACTCACACGTATTTGAAATTTTTTTTACACATCCAAATCTCTTATCAACCATCCCAACAAAACTGTTATGAGGAGAATAAAATAACAAAGAAAAGCTTTCAAGCGACTTTTTCTTTTTCTGTATTATAGTAACAGATAAAGAATCCACGTGTAAAATAAACTTCCTCGTCTTTATACAGTACTGTATGTGTGTATAAAACGTAAAAAGAAAAGCTTTCAGATTCCAGATTGACACGATATACACGAATACATTATAACTCTTATTCACTAGAGTGATTCTTCCAATATTCACGTCTAGTATGTGCACGATTCGAAGAAAACAAGAAGACAAAAGTGATTTATATAAACAAACACAGACTGTTCCAAAAGATCATCGTACAAGGTCAATAAA
Source organism: Mongoloraphidia duomilia (assembly GCA_039654895.1). Taxonomy (NCBI): domain Eukaryota; kingdom Metazoa; phylum Arthropoda; class Insecta; order Raphidioptera; family Raphidiidae; genus Mongoloraphidia; species Mongoloraphidia duomilia. The sequence continues at coordinate 25,768,564 of CM077516.1, read as the reverse complement.
ATGACAGTTTTTTTAAATTACAATTCTCTTAGAAATAAAAGAACATTTTTTTTACAAGTAATATTTGAATTCGATTAAGCAGAGTCAGTAGAGATGTTGAGGTGGATATAAACGCAATAGTTGGAAAATTGGTGGAAATATAATATATTGAATCATTTTATTTATTACGCAAAATACAAATTTCGAGGACTTAAGGGAAATGCCGCCAAGTTGAAATATACACTTTTCAAATTTTTTCGGATTCCATGAAGAGCGTTTATTAATTTTGAATGCTTTATTCCGCACATCATTTCCAAAAAAAAATATAATCATAAAATAAAAATATGAAAAAATTTGGATCCCGAGAAACGACATTTTAAAATAAAAAGAGTAGTTCGTTCACGACACATTACAAGGAATCGACACTTTACTACCACCATCCTAGTGATTTATTTTACGCCAAATCTCAAAAACCAATGAAAATCTGACTTTTAATTTCTTGTAATCATTATTAGTCTTTTTATATGCATGAGTTTTTTCAAAATTTTATTCCTAATACTATGGGACATTATGGGAGTGACACTTTTTTTGTGAATTTTTATAAAATAACCTATTAAAAAGATATCAAAAGAACAAAAAAATATAGGTACATTTAGTATCTTCAAATTGAGTCCCTGTTTAACATTTTTTTTGTGATTCATTTTTAGAGTATTGGGTCTCCAAGTCACTATATGAAAATTATGAAGTATTAGAAATATCTTGTATTTTTTGATGTCCGTCTTGTGACTTCCTGTGTCACAACACGGACATCAAAAAATACAAGGTATTTCTAATATTTCATAATTGTTTTTTGTTTTCACTTTATTCTCGTGTTCGCTGGTATAAAATTAATATCTACTGTTGTTCTCTGTGGGTATAACTGATATCATATCCAGAGCGCAACCGGAGGATTCAGGTTTAAGTCAACATTTACTTTTATAACAAAACCAAAAAAGTAAGTGAATTTTATTATGTTATCATATATTACTGTTCAACAGGGACTTACCATTCGTAGTCCCCTGTATATTATAAAAGAACACAATACCAGCTGTGTTGTTTCGATGTCACCTACAAAACATGTACGTATACCCAATTGGTTCGGAATATTTTATTGTCTCTATACTCCTAATCGTACAGCATATAAGCACATTTTCTTGAAAATGCCTCAAAAGAAAATTACGATCGACACTTTTAACAGTCAACATGAGCAGTGCACACAGTGGCGGATAAAAAATGATTTTCTGAAATATATATTATACCTATATGTTTTTTTTTAATTTGACCATGGAAAGCGCCATTGAAACGAAAAACAAATGTCATATAAATGTCATTTTATTAAAATTTATGTCAAATGTCAATTTAATAAAATTTTTTTACTAAAAATTAATTCTAAATTTGAAAAAAAATGGATGCGTGTACTTTGTACGCGCGTTAGAAGTTATACATCTTTGGCGTGATTAAGAACTAATTTTTAATTTGCATGCAAATAATTTATTGAAATATAAAATAATAAAAGGACTGGAGTGAATTTATTTATATTTGTTTATATGGTAACTATATGGAAATCATTAATGCTGTAACTTCATGCTGTTAAATTTTCGTGACGCGATGCGCGCGCATCGTAAACATTCACTCTCATCATTTTTCATAAAGCGCCAAAAGAAGTATAACTTCAAAAAAACGTAAATTATGTTAGTCTGACTGAAAATAAATTATGTGATTTTTATGACCACCACTGTACATTTTATACCACCTTATCCTTTATATTTTTATTAAGTTTAAGTTCATGTTAGTATTTCGTAGCTGATATTCCTTTCTTACTTTCTTTGATTCATCTTTTTTATGTACATCTATATTCCATAATATTCACATTTCAGTTTAATCTATATGTTATGTGTATAACATTAAAAAATTTAAAAAGTATAAGAACGATATAATATTTATACACACAAAAGAGACCGTTTAAAATGCCTTTTCAAAAAGGAGGTTGTACGAAAAATATGTTACACGCATGTTTACAAAATTAAGAAAAAACGGCGTTTCGTTAGATTAGTTATTTTTTAAGAAGGATCTATTTTCACTTCGATAGTGCTATTCTAACCGTATCACTTGTCAATCCAGTTTTTCTGCCAACGTGTTATGCGCACGAATCTTAGTCACTATTGAATTCGTACCACGAAAACCGGTTAACTCGAAGCTGCATTAAATGTATTTATGAATGGAGTGGGAGTTTTTAAGTTTTGTGATCCTACGTAAGATTTGTGGATTTGAACACAGATTACTGCATTTTTAGTGTATTTACCATATGGCACATGCACTATTGGCGTCGGTCGGATGGCGGGACCTAGGGGTCGGACCAAAATTTCTCGACGTTTCATAGCCTCCTGAACATTTTGGCATCATTTTTGGAAATGTTTATATATATATTATGTATATACAGTGTGTCCCACCGTAACTGAGCCATAGCATTTTAACATGGTGTTACGATAATTTGTTAATATTTGCTCCCCGTTAACTGTTTTTGTTATTTTTATTTTACGATCTGGTTCTAAATGTCCCCAGTAATGATGTTGTAGACTTATTTTTATTTAAATGTCTAAAAATTAATAAAATCACATTTTTTAAAAATTAATCACAATCTTTGCTTTGTATACCAGTTTAATGGACAAGTGCTCAACGCCGAAAATAGCTTAGTCGGCTAGCGCGTTGACCAACATCATTTACCTTCACGCCAAGCCCAGGTTCGAATCCCGAGAGCTCATAATTAATTTTTTTTTTATAATGAAAATACATTGGAGAACAATTAATAATGCTTATTATTTACAAATATAGTATAGCGATTTTATTAATTATTTTCATTAAAACTAACACGTACAACCATCGTACAACTCTGTTTTAAAGGAAATAATTAATAAAATCGCTATACTTTTATTAGTGTATTTGCCATAATATGGCACATACACTATTGGCGTCGGTCGGATGGCGGGACCTAGGGGTCGGACGAAAATTTCTCGACGTTTCATACCCTCCTGAATACTTTGGCACCATTTTTAAAAATGTTTATATATATATGTATGTATATATTTATATATTTAAATATTTATATATATATATTTATATATATATGTGTGTACACGATAACTCTCGACAGACTTAATCGATTGAAACGAAATTTGGTACACACATTGGAACCCATCACCGCAAGAAGCCTATTTAAAATGGGCCCAATCGGACCATTTTCAGGGTTGTATTTAGGGGTTCCAAAAAGTTTTTGGACCCAAAAATACCGAAAAATTTGTCAGAATCGTTTCAAAATTGAAATTTAACTCTTTAGTAAAGATTAAAATGTGCTGCTAAAATTTTAATAAAATCGGCCCGACAGGACCGGACTTTCAAATTTTATGAAAACACTAGTTTTTTGATACGGATTTACTTATGGAAGGGTGTATTTAATTGCGTGTACTGATAAAATCCATGTCTAATATTGAAATTTAGAAAAATTTAATTATTTTAAGGGATTTATTAAGGGGTTAAATTTTTTATTTTGTCAAAAAACAAACTTAAGTTCACATAATAATGCCACAATGCCTGTATTAGCAAATACACTATATTGTCGGCAGGGTTTGGCACTGCGACCCGAGTTTTTTTTTGTAAATAATAAGCATTATTAATTGTTCTCCAATGTATTTTCATTATTAAAAAAAAAAAATTAATTATGAGCTCTCGAGATTCGAACCTGAGCTTGGCGTGAAGGTAACTGATGTTGGTCAACGCGCTAGCCAACTAAGCTATTTGCGGCGTTGAGCACTTGTCCATTAAACTGGTATACAAAGCAAAGATTGTGTTTATTTTTGAAAAATGTGATTTTATTAATTTTTAAAGACATTTAAATAAAAATAAGTCTACAACATCATTACTGGGGACATTCAGAACCAGATCGTAAAATAAAAATAACAAAAACAGTTAACGGGGAGCAAATATTAACAAATTATCGTAACACCATGTTAAAATGCTATGTCTCAGTTACGGTGGGACACACTGTATATATTTATATATGTGTTCGCGGCATAACTCTCGAAAGACTTAATTGATTTGAACGAAATTTGGTACACATGTTGGAATCCATCACCGCACGGAACCTATTTAAAATGGGTCCAATCTGACTATTTTAGGAGTGGTTTTTAGGGGTTAAAAATGTTTTTAGGCCCAAAAAGACCGAAAAAATTCTCAGAATCGTTTCAAAATTGAAATTTAACCTCTTAGTAAAGATCAAAACGTGCTCCTAAAATTTTAATGAAATCGGTTTGACAGGACCGGACTTACAAATTTTATGAGAACACTAGTTTACGGATAGTAATTTACTTACTGAAGGGTGTATTTAATTTGGTACAGAGGTTGCATTGATGATAATAATAATGAAATTAAGAAAAAAAAATATTTTAAAGGATGTATTAAGGGGTTAAATTTTTTATTTTGTCCAAAAACAAACTTAAGTCCACGTATTAAAGTCACAATGCCTATATTAGCACATACACTATATTGTCGGCAGGGTTTTGGCACTGAGACCCGAGTTTTTTTTAATCTATTAAGGCATATAAGTTTAGTTTTTTCTCATAAGGAAATTTACTATTTACAATGCACCTTACATTACTAAATCTACGGTCGATAACGGAAAATCTTTTCCGGCTATTTGATTATACTAAATGAAGTTAAAATATAGCATTCAAACGATAAACCTAATTAGATAATTTAGATTTTAGAACACGCCTCTGTGAAAGTGGAGAAATAAAGTATACGCATCGAGCAGTTTATATTTTTTCCTTTTTCTCCTTGTCTTCTCTCATGTCGTTTTTCACCATTCCTCCATTACACACATAACCTCTTCCATCCTTTTAAATTGTTATCTTAGCTCGTTTTCTCTCTCGTTTTCACTGTCTACTGTTTTGCACAATTCAATTGTTTTCTTGTGAGTATATTGTACAGAAGACTTTCTTTTGTAAATTGTTTTTGTTGTAAAATTAAAATAATTTTAAACTTTTTTAATTATGTGTTACACGAAGTTCCGTGCTTCATTTAATTATAAAAAAAAATAATCTATGTTAATCTACCTAGTTCAATTTTTGTTTCTAACACAGCATTTTTTATTGAAGCAATATCATAATATTTTTGATTACTTAAATCATTAAAATGTGCAATGTTGACCTAAAAAACAGTTTTTTAGCCCGTTAGATGTCCAAAAAATAACACCTTATGATGAGATATTAATCACAAATAAAATTTAAGTTCAGTATAAGAACGGTTTCAGAGATATGGAGGGTCAAAATTATCAAAATTATTTCCCGTAATTCCAGTTAGTGAAAATGACAATTAGGTAAACGTTAAAGCCACAACTACAATTTTAAAAGTCTGACCAATTCACAAAATTCAAAACGGCGGATCTACTGCGACTGTCAGAAAGTTAAGATGTGGCAAAAACAACCAATTTTCTTTAAATATCTATAGGAATAGTTTCAACACAATTGTATCAGGCCTGATGAAGACATATATAATTGTGTCGAAACGTCGCCTAATTAATATAATAAAAGAATTTTTGATATGGAAGATGCTTTTTTATTTTTTAATCGTAAAATAATATTGTTATTAGGTATCGATCTTCAAGAAATTCTTTTTGGAATATCATTCAATATAATGATAAGATACGTTGATATTCATTGAATTATCATTTTTAATTACTGGACTACATGAATCAATTTTGATCACTTTGACCCTCCATATCTCTGAAACCTTTCTTCTGTGATTAATGTCTTATTGAGTCATTATAAGGTATGAATTTGGCCACAAATCAATAAAAAATGTACGGAACTCAAAACGTGGTATTTTGGAGTCACTCTTTGCTATTTATTTGTTAGTCAATTAATTCTTGTTAAATTAGATTTCTACTAATTTTTTGTAGTAAAAACATTTAGAATTTTATGTTTATTCTTCGTCTGCATACACAGATTAGAAATAACCAATTTTCACAAATTGTAAATAATTCTTTTAGATTTAAGCAACTTATCGTCATATGCATGTCAAAGCGAACAATATTAGCGCCACCATTTGTACTAAGCATATGCACTAAAGCTTTGCATACAACTGATATTAAAATGGAATAGGTGTGTTTAGTGTAGCGGTTTAGTAATGGTAGTTTATAAATAGTATATTGTGTAACTAGTGTGCTAAATACATCTTTATACGTCAGGCGCGATATTTTCAGTACAAGTAGTAGGCGAGCACACACGAGCCTTGGCGAGTGTGAATCGCGAGCCGAATACGAGTGCTGATATTTCTAGCACGAGTAGTAGGCGAGCGCACACGAGCTAAAAACATCACGCCTAACGCATAAAGATTTAGCACACGCGTTGCACACTATACTTTATATAACACATGCATGGTTTTAGACTTTAATTAAATTAAAAAAAACAGTTACATAATGGTTCATTATGTAACTAGTCATATAATGAGCCATTATGTAACTAGTTACATAATGGTTCATTATGCAACTGTTTTTCATTGTAGCACTGAAAAGCGTTACATAATGGTCCATAGTCAATAAACGGCTATTTATGGTCCGCAAAACAGATACGAAAAAACACTAAAAGCGTGCATGTGTTATATAAAATATTTTTGTAATAGAGAAAACGAAAAAAAATCTTCTTTAATTAAAAGACAAATTAAATATTATTGAACAGTTTAAAAAAAAAGATCAATCGTGAAAAATAATATCAAAGCAATTATTAAAAAAAAACTTGTTAGTTTTTTGTAGTTATAGTTGTATTTTAGAGACTACGGAAAACGTACCTACAATTTAAGAAAAAAAATAGAAAAGTTTGGTGATTAGGATTAGAATAAAATAATTAGAACTTAAAAGATAATAGGCACTATTTAAACAGACATTAAGTCCGAGTACCTGCGTTTTGTTTTTAGTATAAAAAAACATTTAATTAAACACAATTTGTTGTTACGTAATATTTGTAATTTTATGGCTCCGCTTATGGTGCTCCTAAGTTACATAAGGTATATCCGGCAGTGCAGTATAATGTAAATTGACACTATTTAAACTGACTAACATTTTTTGAGGGACCACTGGTATGATTACTTATATTATGAAGTATTAGAAATACCTTGTATTATGTCCGTCTTGTGACTTGTTGTGATTTAACACGACGCGTTTCAGCAACGTGTTGCCATCTTCAGGTGTGGTTAATTATTTTTTAAAAAACACACATTGAGTATTCGTAACACTATATAATATTATGATGCTAAGCACTGTGTATTATGTCGTGGATTGTGAAATACTGCTTTACATTTCGAGATTTTATGATTTATATAGTAGGTAGATGAAATGAAAATGTGAGTGTGTGTGTATGTATGTAGACGATTACTGAGTATTGGGTGTTTGTGTGTTGTTAATTATTGTGTCGTATATTAACATTCTAAAAAATGTATCATGATTACTTATTTTTGAAATATCATTCATTCCTAACTTCAAAAATGCAATCAGGATCATTAGAATTTTGAAAAATATTTTGGATAAAAAATGTACATTCTATCCGCAAAGTTAAGGGTTATCTGAGTGCACCATTTTGTGTTGTATAAAATGTAATAAACTATTATTTTCTCACTTACATTTATTGTATGCCTTTTAGCGTTCAATCTATAAGGTTTCAATTTAATTACAGCTCAATTTAATTTTAATCAATCTCCAGACTTTCAATTCGGAGCGAACATTTTATGAAACTTTATTTAATTTCAAATTAATAATTTTTTTATAAAATGCCACTTAAGGCTGGAATATTGAAATTTAAATTAAATTGTAATTAGAGAAATAATTAATTTATAAATGCAATCTAAAGTAGAGTTAAAAGAGTTTTTACATGAATGCAGATTGAGAAACAAAAAATGTATATAGCGAAAAGTACTTGGTTCCTAATAGTGTAATCATTATGATTCCAGAGTTCAATACAAATAATTTATACGATGTTTTAAAATTTATACATTACTGTTGATTTTCTGATAAAGTGACCTTTCATATTATCTATATTAATTTTTAAAGTGAAACTTTATTAGTCTCGTTTTTTTAGTTCGGTCATGTTCACGTCCAATCGAAGCGATCAACTAGACCAGTACTCATCTAAAAGCAACGACGTATATGTTCATAACTATATTGTACCAATGTACGTGTACACAACTAATATTGTACGAATATTCAGTCGAGCAGCACATCAAATACCCATTGTCCACCAACGATCGAATCTGGATTCTTACGGTCGTCTCCATACCGATCAGGACTCAAATTGCATTACCAAAATCACGTAAATAAAAAAATATACCTTCGGCAATTTCGGGTTAAAAGCGTTTAGGGTTATGACAATAAAGTTTCACTTGCACCGTGGTTTCATAAAACCACACCCTAGTTTTTATTTTTTTATACAAGACGGTTGTAGAAAAAGTCAATTTAGCAAAAAAATGAATGTAATAAATAAAAAAAAACCATAAAAATCTTCATTTAAACAAACTATTTTTTTAAAGAATAAGCAATTTTAGGCTTTTTCAAAAAATTTAAAACTGCAAACCTTGGTTTAGAAGAGAAACCCTTCGAAAAGTAGACTTTCATAAAAGGTTGGTTTTTACTATAAAATCTGTTTTATTTTTCGACCTGTTAATACTTTATTCAACTGCCATAACAAAGTCTTTGCTCAGTTATACATATAGCCACCGTAAGAAAATGTAAGAATATAGACCGGGAGATAATTGCAGTTGATTGTCTCCGATTTCATCCAGCATGCCTTTAGAGCAGGGGTTCACAAAGTCGGGGTCGCGACCCCAAGTGGGGTCGCGAGCCGATTTTTTAGAGTCACGCGGCCTGTTACCGTGATTACCGAATTTGTAACTCTCGTGATCAATTTCTATATTACTTTTACTATACTTTTTTATACTTAAATTCTTGAATAAACGACTTAAATTTGAATTGCTGCATTTTTTTCCTGAAAAATCTTTTTTATAGACTATTTTGTACTTTGTGGGGAAAAAATGTTTAAGGGTCGCGAAGGCTTTTGAAATTTTAAATTAGGGTCATGATCGAAAAAGTTTGGGAACCCCTGCTTTAGAGGAATGAAAGTGTGCCCTGCACGCTTTTCGGTCATATGGAAAATTGTCTTTCCACTTTCACGAAACTTTAGTGTTTTTCTCTGATATTAAAATGCTTGCCCTTTTATCAAAAGAAAGTTAAAACAAATTTAAAGTCTTAGTAATTATAGGCATGCGATTCGCAGTGTTCCAAAGGGGTCGAACAGTCACGTAAACTTGTATTAAAAAATATAATTTTCCGCGTTCTCATGCTGCATGCAGATGAAAAGAAATGAAATTTGTGTCGTAAAACCCTTATAAAAAAATTGGCATGAGGCCCTCGTTATCCCAAAAATGGAAAAGTCGAATCATTTGAAATTTTCGCAGGACTTTTCAGAAATGGTTCACTTTTGGGCCAACGATTTTAATGATTTTTTTAATGCTTGTCTCAATTAAGACTCCAGGTCTACGGATTTTTGTGTTAATCGCATCAATAGTTTCGGAAATAGGTATAGTACTTAATTTTGTGCATATTTTGTACCTATAAAAATATCATCGAATAAGAGCTTTCTCGAAAATTCTACATAATTTTTCATTTAACAAATAAAAATATTTTGAAATAAATATCTGCTTTTGCGTTCAGAAGTTGCAATTTATCATAAATTATAATAAAACTCCGTTTATTCAAATTCCTTCATAAAAGTATTATAGGTACCATAATAATTTTACAAACGCCCACTTTGATGGAAAAATTGTAGCTCACACTCCAATCTCGGCTCATTCATAATTTTTATCAAACGCTCGCACTCATTGAGTAAACTGCTGTATCATGGAAAATTGCACCCCTTCCCTTTTGTGCCTGTTGTAGATATTTACAATAAGTGCCCAACGTATTTCGGCGGAGTGATTCAAAATGACAAAAACCTTAAAGCTAAAATATTATGATATATACAAAGCTTAGATTATTTCCTCTGGATTTATGGATGGATTTTTTAACTTCCTGCTATTAAAAATTGAAGATTTTCAAAAATTCGGGAAATTATTCAGTTCGATTTTCGAAAATCGAGCTTACAACAGATGTCAACGTTTTGAAATTGTGTGTGTTTTTAAAGACCACCAACAGCTAAGGTTATTTGAGCCTAGCACCAATTCATATTTTCAATTCATTATTTTTTTTATAATAATAAATTAAAAATTCAATTGACACTTTTACCAGCTCTCGGGCTAGAACCCGGGAACTGGAGACTTGTAATAGAGGAACCATAGCAACGCCATGTAAACAACAGCATTGCTACACTCTCGGCTATTCTCAAGCCCTCAACGTTTTGAGGTCCAGGAAGCTATTCTGACCATTTTGGGATGGACGTCCGTGTGTGTGTGTGTATGTGTGTGTATATGTATGTAAACAAAAGATATCTTTGGAACGAAATGATCGATTTTGACGTTCAATAGGGCGATCGAAAGGGTTTATCAAGATTTAGATTGATTAAATTTTGAGCCTCAACGCACGAGTGGTTTGATAGTTATACATCAAAAACGTAAAGAAATATTTTTTTTTGCATATTTTGAATAACTTAAAAACTACTCACGCGATTGGGTTCAAAATTTAATGAGATCTAAGTCGTGAATAGCTCTTTCAATTGCCGTAAAATTCATCAAAATCGGTTAATTGGTTCACGAGATATCGCACGACAGATTTTTTTTTATTAATTTTTGTTTTCCCATAATTGATAATGAAAATATTAGTTTTGAGCTCGAAAAGCTCAAAAATATTTTTTTAAGTTTTTTTTTATTTATTTAATAATAAAAAAAATTAGATTCATAAGTAATATTTTTGAGCTTATTATTTTGAGCTTATTATTTATATATTTTTAAGCACTTTTAGTTCGAAATCAGCGGGAAGTTTTCGGGTTGGCCCGCAGGATCAATCGGTTTTCACATTTTTAGGGTTCCGTAGCCAAATGGCAAATCGGAACCCTTATAATTTCGTCCTGTCCGTCCGCCGTATGTCACAGCTATTTTACTCGGAGACTATTGGCACTATATAGATGAAATTTGAAAGATGTTCTCCTTTCCGATGTACAATCATCGGAAAGGAGAACATCTTTTGAAAATGCCAACCACGCGTGTTGGCGAAACGTCAAGACCCAAAACTTTGAACAAACGACGGCCTAATAGCCCAAAAAACTCGTCAATATTAAACGACGGCCGCGAAAGCCTTACACTGTTTAAAAGAATTTATTCAGAAATATTTGAAGTACTTTTACAGAAATTGTATGTAGGATCGCCGTTACCTATTAGTATTTCTTTGTGTCTATATACACACGTATTTTGTTAGTTGAAACTGCAAGCATACTTCAATATTTCATTTTTTATCAGAAATACACTTTGTATTGAAGTGTACGCAAAAGTTAAGTTGCTGATGTATTGCGATGTCAATCGAAGTGACATTTCAATTTAGCTTTGATTTTATGGAAAAATATGAAATCGATTGAAAATGTTGAAGTCCGCGAAATCGTATAAACAGTATATTGTAACTTTTGATGATTATCCTATTGTATTATTTACAATATCTACATTCTGATATGTTTCAATAGTCATCAAATATTTTGTATTAAATAAGAATATAAGTTTCCAAACTGCATTTAAGCTGGTTCTGACGCGAGAAAAAATCAAAATCAATATTCCCTTCACTGTGTAATTGATGCATGATCGATAACTATGATTACTGGATTTTGAAATAAACGTTAGACAAATTATTAGTATGTACTTATTTATGTATTACCAAAGATAAAAATATAAGCTTTATAGAAGAGATTCTCTGTTCATTTCCTTTACTGTATATCACAGAGTTTTCAAGACCTTAAAACGCTTTCGAAATAAAGTAATTTTTTTTGGAAGTTTAATGTTTAAGCTATTTTGACCATTTAGTATGTTTTCAAAATACACGAGCTTTTAAAATCACAAAACCACAAAACGTGAGTCGTCAAAGTGTCGCTTGTAAAATGTATTCAATTATAGAAGTAATTGGTAAGAGTAAAAACTAATTATCGACTACCTTTTATACTACCATTTAGAGCGAGACACGTTTGTTTCGCCCAATGAAAATGCACAGGATTACGTATGGAGAATTTATATTAATTATAAATCATATTAATTATAATCTTTCTCTTTAATTCTAACTTATTGTTAACTAACAATAAAGAAGAAAAAAACTATATTTACAAGACACAACAATTTATCTATGAAACGCAGAACATCTTTCTATGCCCTATACAGGATGTTCCATAAATATACCGACAAGCTTTTAGGGGTAGTAGGGAACATCAAAACAAACATTTTTGCTTTATAAACGTTCGAAAACGCTTCGTTTTCTAGATACAGAGTGCTAAAATTTGTAGAAAAAATCGTTTTTTATTATAATACCTAAAAAACGCTTCAGTCGATTTTAATGAAATTTTAATAGTTTGTTAGTAACTTTATGAGGCATCTTTTGGATCTATTAAACTTAATAAAGAATAATAAAACACGATTTTTTCTACAAATTTTAACACCCTGTATCTCGAAAACGAAGCGCTTTCGGACACATGTTTATAAAGCAAAAAATGTTTGTTTTGATGTCTTCTACCACCCCTAAAAGTTTGTCGGTATATTTATGGAACACCTTGTATATAAAGGAAATCAATTTTATACTAAACTGCCTCACAATTTAAAGCATCCCAAAAATATAAATGTTCTCAAAAATAGCCTAACAAATTTCTTGCGTGAGACTGCGCCATATAAAAACGACTTGTAATACAAATCGATTTTGTTATTGACGTTTGTAATCATGATTCTATTCTATTCTATCGGGCCGAAAAAAACTACGATACATAATATGCAAATACATTGCCCAAAATCAGTTTCCTTGTTTGATGTCACCTCTTGAATAATAGCTATTCTTTGAAATACTTAGATATTAAAATACTATAATCTTTACTGGGGATTCCGTTCTTGTTAATATCTATAATGACAAACCTTGTCTTACTTGATTAATCATAGCGATAACATCAAACACATGAACTTTCAAGCAGTGTATCAATATCTAAGCTTTAAATTATCCCTGACATCTAGAGTCTTATTATATTATTATATCAGTCAATAGCTGCTATGATACATTTTTAGAGTGTTTTCTCCAAGTCACTATATGAATATTATATTATAAAGTATTAGAAATACCTTGTATTATGTCCGTCTTGTGACTTCTTGTGAATTTACACTACACGTTTCAGCAACGAGTTGCCATCTTCAGGTGTGGTTAATTTTTTTTTTAATAATAACATTTTTAATAATGTATGTTTTTAAAAATAATTAACCACACCTGAAGATGGCAACTCGTTGCTGAAACGCGTAGTGTAAATTCACAAGAAGTCACAAGACGGACATAATACAAGGTATTTCTAATACTTCATAATATTTATAATAGCTGCTAGATTGCAAAGATGATCTTCCCGCAGTTGTGATCAAGTTAATGTCGATTTTGACAGAAATCAATTATCTTAGTCCGATCGTTAGTCGATGAAGAATAGCGTATATATTTTAAACCTTATGTCAATAACCGGGTAACCGGGTGCCTGCCTGATCAGTGATCACCTTTTATGCATTTTTTTGATGTTTCTGTGACATTTTTTTACAAACCGCGCGGATCGTCGGGATTTAAACATTTTAAAAGCGAAATAATATGCTTTCATCACTAACTCGCATTTTTGTGTTAGATATGCATAGTTGTTGATAAAACATTGTTTTAATAGATGTGATAGTTCAGCCTAGTGAATTTAGGAAGAATATGGTTCGGAAAAGGCTGTATAAATTAATATTGAAAGATGTTCAAATATGTTTAATAGCCGACGTTTCGAAAAATTTATTTCCTTCTTCAGGGTTTTTAAACCAATGTTTGAACTTGAATATGAGTGTTGATAATAGTTGACATCTTGTTATAATTTATATACAGAAGTGATATCAACACAAAATATTGTTAAAAGTTAAGAATATGAGATCAATTAGTATCGGACACCAAAGAACTAAACATTGTTTTAAAAAATTTAAACTGCGACAATATATTGCTTTTAAAATAAATAAAAATTATTTATTACAAAAACTATACGAATACGCGAATATTGAAGTGTTGTGAAATCCGGTTAATGACATAAAGATTAAGTTTGGGCACTAACTACTAATACACAGGTTGCCAGTTTTCATTAAAATCTGTCCAAATATTCTCTAGTTATTCTCGTACTAACAGATAGACAAGAATTACAAAATAGTCAAAAACCTGTAAGAAAACAGACAGAATATATTTTATAATGGTTGTGAAGTTTCCACAAGACAGACTATTTTAGTATACAAATATTTATAAACAAGTAGGTAATTTTAGCCTTTAATGTGTGGTCCATTAGTGGACATTAAATCAAATGGTTTGTAGTAAAATAACAACAATAGACTATATAGAGTCAACTATCAAAAGACCGCACTATCTTATAGTAGGTATGTATAAAACACAGAAGGAATACACTAAAGTGCTTAGTGCAGTTCCATGCGAAGTTATACGACGCGTCTCCAGATCGAATAAATGGCCTGGGGCACCGACATGACCGGAAAGCGATTTATCTTAAATTCAATTCCACCTACGGCAGAGCAGAACGTTTCAACTGAAGTAAGAAGATGCAGGAGAAATAGTATCCCAAATTTTACAAAATTAAGATTTGAATGTAAATAAAAGCTATGTAATCGTTTTTTTACGTATCACAGGGCTTGAGAATGGCCGAGCGTGTAGCAATGCTGTTGTTTACATGGCGTTACTAGGGTTCCTCTATTACAAGTCCCCAGTTCCCGGGTTCTAGCCCGAGAGCTGGTAAAAGTGTCAATTGGGTTTTCAATTTTTATTAAAAAAAAATAATGAATTGAAAATATGAATTGGTGCTAGGCCCAAATAGCCTTAGCTGTTGGTGGTCTTTAAAACACAATTCAATTTACGTATCACCTCCGTTAATTTTAATTCTATTAAATGACGATTCGAATGAAAAAAATTCGACTGATGACCAGTCCTATACTTCCCACCTAGTAAATATTTGCAAAAAATAAACCCTCTTTTTTTTTATTCTTTGACTAGGCGCAAATAACCTTAGCTGTTGGGGGTCTTTAAAACACAATTTAATTTTTATTCTTTGAAAAAAGCATAGCCCTCTTTTTTGTTTGGTGATCTACTGATGGCTAGCTTAATATAGCAAAAATCATGGTTACCTTGATTTACGTACAATTTTTATTTTTTTTAGTAAAATATTTTTTTTCTCGAAAACTATACATTTTAGAGAAAAAAAATATTTACATTTTTTCATATTATAACATCTAGAATTCATTTATATTTTTTTTTACCTATGTTAATACGTGACATTGAGAACGTTTTTTTGAATATCTCAGGATCCACTGAACCGATTTGACTCAAAATCTAATCAGATCTAAGTTAAAGGCTGATAAACACAATAGAACAATCGGCATGCCCGTATGTTGTTCCGTTCTTAAGATATCGAAGGCGAAAAATTGACCACACACACACACACACACACATACAGACATCAGTCAGAAAATGATCTTAAACGATTGCTAGGGTCTCAAAACGTGAAGATCTGTTAAAATCTCGAAATATTTTTTTCGGACTAAATCCATTACTTCCCTACCAAAGTAGAGGTGGGAAGTAAAAATTCGACTGATGACCAGTCCTATACTTCCCACCTAGTAAATATTTGCAAAAAATAAACACTCTTTTTTTTTATTCTTTGACTTGCCAAAATAACCTTAGCTGTTGGTGGTCTTTAAAACACAATTTAATTTTTATTCTTTGAAAAAAGCATGGCCCTCTTTTTTGTTTGGTGATCTACTGATGGCTAACTTATAGCAAAAATCATGGTTACCTTGATTTACGTACAATTTTTATTTTTTTTAGTAAAATATTTTTTTTCTCGAAAACTATACATTTTAGAGAAAAAAAATATTTACATTTTTTTCATATTATAACATTTAGAATTCATTTATATTTTTTTTTACCTATGTTAATCCGTGACATTGAGGACGTTTTTTTGAATATCTCAGGATCCACTGAACCGATTTGACTCAAAATCTAATCAGATCTAAGTTAAAGACTGATAAACACAATAGAACAATCGGCATGCCCGTATGTTGTTCCGTTCTTAAGATATCGAAGGCGAAAAATTGACCACATACACATACACACACACACATACAGACATCAGTCAGAAAATGATCTTAAACTGATTGCTAAGGTCTCAAAACGTGAAGATCTGTTAAAATCTCGAAATATTTTTTTCGGACTAAATCCATTACTTCCCTACCATAGTAGAGGTGGGAAGTAAAAATGTTTTCTGCAGAGTAGGAAAATAGAAATGAGGTGAATACAGCGTAAATCTTATATATTATGTTACATCCGAAAAAAATGAAATTTATAGTTAATATTATTATGTAGTCTGCCACGGGACATTATCTATTAATAGAGATTCCAAAATTGTATAATATACAGGCTAAAGACACCGGTTACCGACCAGTTACCTGTGATCAACCATTTTACAATCTTTTATTACAACTTCATGTGTTTGTTTATCAGTCCTAGCAATTTGAAATTATGTACACTTATTATGTATTCCCGATGACAATACATGAATCAATCGTTTCTAGAATTAAATAATCAACTTAACAATTAATTTTAATAAATTAATGCCTTAATAGTAAAAATTTTGAAAGACTAGAAAGAACAAATTAAAACAAAAATAATAATTATTTAAAGACATTCTTTTAATGAAATGTACCAAAAAGAAAAGAATAATATAATAATAATTAAATAATAAAAAATTGGCTGCATTCATCCAAAACTTTTAATAATAATTTAGGTTCAAAATTAGTGTTAACTGTTAACAATAAACTGAAAATCAATTTGATACTTTCACCAATAGTTCTGAGATCAGAACCTAGGAACAAGGAGTTTGTAAGAAGCTATGAAAAAAACTATTTGCAAAAACTAGCGCTGAAATTTTTACAAAATTTCATTGAGGTTAAACTGAATAAAACTGGTTAATCTAAAGTCTAATGTAAACCATTGGGAGACATTAATGTTGAGGTTCTGATACGATCTTCAGCTTTAAATCTAGATTTAAGAATGTCATATGTTTTCAACTCGTTGAAAACAAACGACATTCTTAAATCTTGATTTAAAACTTAAAGTCGTATCAGAAACCCAGCATTAGTGTAAAGGACTGGAAAATCTATAATTTTTATGCACGTTATTGTATCCGATACTGTTATTATTTCCTTCTTATTATTTTTAGCTAAAGATATTTTTATCTAAAGCTACCCACATAGGAAATAGTTAAACACAAATGCAGCACTGACATTAAATGGATACTACAAAATTGAAAATAGTATTTATTAGTTAAGGAATAGAATAAAAATACAAAGCTAGCTTCAAACTGAATAAAATTTATGCGAAACCTGCTCAAATAAAAATACACAAAGTTTTCATTAATAAGAATGCAGTTATTTTTATTAATGAAAACTTTGTGTATTTTTATTTGAGCAGGTTTCGCATAAATTTTATTCAGTTTGAGGCTAGCTTTGTATTGTTCAAAGTAACATTTATGTCACTATAATGTCTTTTAGCTTTTTATAATATAATAATACTATTACATAATTATATTATAATATAATTTTACTAGCGGTCCCGTTCGGCTTCGCCCGGGTGCTATGCATTTATGATTAGTTACACGTTTTTAGCTTGAACAATTTTAGAGCTACAGCATGTCCTTCATGCATGTTTCCGCACCCCCGTTTTCAACCTTTAGGATACGGATTTCGATATTTTGTCGAACACCGATCTCTTCGATTTTAACAAAGACCACATAAGTCAAATTTCGTGCTTCTAACTCGAGCAAGTTCGGAAAAAGACTATTTTAAAAAATAATTCCCGTTTCACCCCCTTAAGGGTTAATTGAAAAAAAAAGGTCAAACAAGTATTTGCTTATTTTTAATGTAGAATTCGTATTTTGCATTCAATACTTCTCTCTAACGATTTTTGAGATATGGACAATTTGTTAAAAATAATACACCCCCTTTTGACTCCCTTTGAGGTTGAATTTCGAAAAATTCCTTCTTAGTGTGTGTTTACGTCACAAAAAGAACTTACTGTCGAAATTTCAAGTTTCTAGTTTCAGCGGTTTGGCCTGGGCGTTGATTAGTCAAAAAACCCTGCACCCCCATTTTAATTTAATAAAATGCTCGAATATGGGTTTGCTTACTTTTAAAGAAGATTTAGTATTTTGAATTCAATACCTCTCACCTTAACGATTTATGAGATATGAAAATTTTGTCAAAAAACTTTACACCCCCTTTGTTCGCCTTAGGGGTTAAATTTTGAAAAGTCTTTTCTTAGCGGATGCCTACGTCCTATAAGACACTTACCGGCCAAATGTCATGTTTGTAGGCTTTATGGTTCCTGAGATTTCGTGATGATTGAATCAGTGAGTGAATGGTATTTCGTATTTATATATTAAGGTGGCGGTTCGCGCCGCGACAGAGACAGGAGACTGAGACTGGAGAGAGAGACGGGAGACCGAGACAAATGTCTCCATCTCCTGTGGTCTACTATGCGCCGAGATCAAGACGAAAGACTGAGACATGACCTAGGTTCAATCAGTATTGTCGAATCGTTACGGGGTATTTTTTGGTGCATGTGTTACAAAAAATACTATTAAGTCTGTTTCAACTATTTCATAAAATGCAAAATAAGTGTAGGTATATTTCAAAAATCACTCACCACTTTTATTGAAACCTTTAGCTATGCTTTTCCAAACATTATCCTTCAAATTTTCATCTCTGTATGAGTCAAGTTGAGAATTAAATAGCGCAGGATGTTGTCTAATCATTTCAATCAATTTATCAGTGTCTTCATCATAAAACGACGTCATTTTTCACAATTCTGCACGTGTGTCTTAAGCGAGACACGCGACACCACTTGTCCGGGGCGGAGACCGCCTCGCGGTCTTCTGTCTCGCGTCGCGGTCTCCTGTCTCGGTCTCGCTCGCGAACTGACACACATACGAAAGCCTAAAGTCAAGTAACGATCTCGGTCTCTCGTCTCTGTCTCCGGTCTCGGTCTCCTGTCTCTGTCGCGGCGCGAACCGCCACCTTTAAGATTCATAACTCTACAGGATTATTTTTTAGCTTACCGACAAACTTTGACAGATATGAAAGCTCATCTAATTTTAAGAAAAAAACATTGTACCTATATTAACATAATATTTCCTATTTCACTTATTTAAGGAATTGAAACATGCGTTGTTTTAGTTTGTTAATAACAAAACAATCGTTTATTAGATGGGCATTATAATATGAGCTTTAATCTGTTAATGTTAGTCGGTGAGTTTATAAATCACACTGTATATTATTTTAAAAAAAAACTCGTATAGACGACTGGAGACACGTTTTGCCACCACTAGCATCGGAACTTCCACCACAATATGTTATTGTTTCCATTTTTTCAACTTATTATGCAGGGGTAATTTATTAGCTCACCGACAAACTGTGAAAGATGAAAGCTCGTCTAATGCTCATCTAATTAACAAAAACTGCGGGATATAGAGAAAGGTTTGAAAAACAATAGAAAATACTAACTTAGAATCAAAAATATGTTTGCTTTGGAAAAAAGCCACGATCTTAGATAAAAACATCATATTTCGAATTCTATAGTGAAAAACGAAATATTCAAATTCTTTACCAATGATTTCTTTGATATGAGTATGATTTTTCTTTTTAAGAGAAAGTTGGGAAGGATGAAACGAAAATATTAATTATACTGAAAAATTTAAGAAATTTTGGCGTCTTTATTGCAGCAACGCAACTGCTAAATAAATATGATTAAATAAACTTAATTTGAACAATGGCCAAATTAGATAGAATTAAAGTTTTTAAAAACAGCGATGATTTTGTTATATTTTGTCTTTCTATGTATCAAACAAAAAAACTTACCGTAATATAGGACATACTTTACACAAGGCAGATTACTCACCTGAAATTAAAAAGAAAATACATTGTTAATATTTACAAATACAGAATAAAATAAGACAAAAATAATTTAAAGATAAAAATTCAAAAAATAATAATAGTAACATTTATAATAATAGAAAATATTGAAAACTCAATAAATCCAGAACAAATCAATGTCGTTACCGCCGTGTTGTTTTGATGATGCTCAAAATTTGCATTGTGCAAACAAAAATTATTACGATTGTGATTTTTTTTAATGCCTATTAATTTATTTTAAATTAACAATTACAATTTTTCCAATTTTGCCCGATTCATTGCAACATACTGTCTAGACAAGACAAGACTTTCAAAGTCTTGTCTTGTCTTGAATTATCAAGACTTCACTAAGTTTAAGTCTACATTAAAAAACTCTTGTCTTGTCTAATATCAAGATTCTAGATTATTTTCAAGAATCTAGATTAACCGAGAGATTAACCGAGTGGTTTACTTTACCTACTACTGCTTATTTTATCTAGAATCTTGAAAATTGTCTAGAGTTTTGGCAAGAGTCTTGATCTAGATAAAGCAAGTCTTGTCTTGTCTTGAAAATCTAGACAAGACAAGAGTCTAGAAAGTCTAGATCTAGACGGCAATACTAATTAAACGACGTCAAGATGTATCCTGAGCTCAACCAACGGCAAAAAATCGTTTGTGTGTGAAAACAAGACGCTACGATAAAATATCGTACGCCTTTTTGTCATACGTCAAAAACCGTTGTGTGTAAAACCAGTTACCAGCGTAAAGGAATTATATGGACATCCTAATTTGGTAGTTGTACAACTGTGCATTCCCTTTTTTGAAATCGCATAAATTTAAAATCTTTGGGTAGTTGAAACGTTTTGAGAAATAAGTTACTCTGCAATATTATATTCGCTCGTAATTTACCTTTATCACATTTCAGAAAACTACATTCACTGAATACAGAAGCAGAAAATGTTCTTTGCAAAGCGTCGACATACAACCGCCGCAGTACCTCAGCCTACACGGCTACAGAACCGCACAACCGCACTTTGCTTCTGTTCAAAACAACTTGTTGGTACCTTTCAAAATAGTTATACTATAGGCCTTGTTTACGTTGGAGACAACTTGGTGAGCACAAGATCCGGTTGTTAATATTATTATTAACAGAAGCACACCCAGTGCGAAACTGTAGGATTCGAGTTAGAAGTTTGGCAGTGAAACAATGGCAGCAGATTTCAAAGTAGCGACCAAATACTAACAGAAATTTGGTGACCAAAATTGACATCAAATAGCTGGTGTAAAAATGGCATCAGGATTTAATAATGTAAAATAAAACTACTGACCTCAGAATTCAAAATGGAACGCAACTAGTAACTGAAATTTACGAAGATTGGTTAAATTAATCGACATCGTATAGGGAAACAAATACTTCACTCATGAAACTGATACTCGGTTTTTACGGTTCAATAATACAATAAAAAGTTGAAATTTTATGATAATGGTTTTAAATTATTTTAGGAAAATAAATTCGTTCTTGATACGTTCTGAGAGTATAATACAAAGTAATTAACAAGTCACAGGCACAGGATAGGTAATATTAAAAAAAAGATAAATGCGAGCCAAAGGCCCACCAAAATTACGTTGGGGTCCAATATCAAGTTGTATTATTATGAATGAACTTTCTGCCTTAATTATTTAGACCCTCCAACATTTTTTACATAAATATCTAATCGTTTTTGCTTTTGTGATCCTGCACCCTATTTTTAGAATTAACAATTACTAACTTGAAAATTTGTATTGATATAGTAGAGGTACTAGAATAAATTATAGACTAGGATGTTTTATTTTTTAACTTCGACTTTTGTAAAATTTAATAAATTTGTTTTAGCTATTTACGTGTAAAGAATAGGGAAAGTACCTACTGTACCCCAACGCGTATACGCTGCTAAGCAGTCTGCATAATGAAGCGAACTGTACTGCTGCCTGTCAATCGCAAGCAGACATTGATGATACATGATTGTCTGCTCGCTACGTTTTTAAAAATATTATAGGCAACGTCTGTCTACTGTTTGTATATCTAAATGTGATAAAGTCGAAAATCGTTCAACCGATTTTCACGAATACCGAAATAAAATATTTCGAAATGTTTCAGGCTATATTTTATTATGGTATCATAAAAGGTCAAAAGGGGGTTGTCATTCCCGGGCTACAGGGTGTAAATTTAGCGGGATTTACAAAAAAAATGAAATTTTTGACTTTTTATTTTTGAAAAATGAAAACAATAAAATGTTGCTTTCTACTAATTCTGTTATTGAAGTCTCTAGAAAACAGACTTTTTCGGATAAAACCTTTACCATAAGAGCACGTGGGGCACGATTCCAGGGCCCCCGACTTGATGGGGGCCATGAAATACCGAAACCCAGTGTTTGTGCATTTTTTATCCAATTAAACAATTTAAAAAGCACATTGGCACATTGGTTTCTTAGTTACTAAAAAAAATACATTCTGATGTTTTCATTCACGTTTTTTTTGCTTTCTAAAAGAGCCCCCAAACTCTGTGTGCCCAAGGGCCCCTGCATGGCCTAAGACGACCCTGAATAAAACTCCATGTTCCAATAAAGCAGGACGCATTGAATCTATTTGGTTCAGCCCGTCCTATTACGAGGACTGTTCTGCGTGGCTTCGATTATTTTTGTTGTAATTTTTTAAATGTAAATTTCTTAGTCCGAACTGAACGAAGTCTTCTCAGTGAACGTCCTGTTTAAAGCGTTTTTCTGGAATTCGAAACAGCATCTTTGAGTCTTGCTATAATAAACGTAGATAACGGCAAACAGAATCTAAACGAACAGAGATTTCGTTTTAATAAAAAGTAAATTTACTTTCAACCGTCCACACAGCAATTTTCCGTTAGTAGTTCACGTTCCGTGCGGTAGTAGGCTGTTCCTATTAGTTATTCCCAACTGTAGTGCGTTTCACCACAGTTGGGAAGACAGCACAGTGACGTACTCGATCGTAACCGAACAAAATAGTCTATAGACTTTAAGATTGAATATCAGTAGATAGAATAATATTCTATAGTAGATAGAATAATATTCTATCTACTGGCATTCAATCTTAAAGTCTATAGATTTAATGAAACTTAATATTATCAAGTTTTATTAAATTTGTCCAGCCATTCACCAATCATGCTGCTACAGCCACACATACATACATATAGATATTAAACAGGCACACACAAATTTTGGAAACACGTTCTCCCGAAAAATCCGTAAAAAACGAAAAAAACAGACAGATGTATGTACTTATTGATATAAATGTATTTTTAATCTCTTTAGGTCTGTCTAGAATCCGTATAGTGGGCAATCAGCACAGGCGGGTATTTTAGAAGTCTCAGGGTAGTCGGGTACCAGTCGTGAACCTTGCTGCAACGTACATCACTATTCACCACTGACTTCCTCTCAACTGTAAAATTAGTTCGCCGCATCTTACACACCATGTTCTTAAAACTAAATTCGTCATTTAGTTTCAGTTTCATTTAAACGTTTATTGAACGTAAAAAACAGTTTTGTGAAATGAGTTCAATGCAAAATAGCGCTCCTCGCATTCCGTTATAGACCGAGAGCTAGTGACAATTTTTTGGTGTTATTTATTCAAGGCCTTATTTTTGTGAAGATGTTGAGGGAGGCATATTAAAGTGCCCTGAGTAAGGGATTTTGCTAGATAGCGGTATGGGAGGGATGTAGACTGCCCCCAACATGTAAAAAAAATGGTCACAATTTATTATTGCTTCAAGGCTGAAATTGTTTGTATAGCTTGTCGGTGACCCAATAATGCCATTATAATATTTGCAGAATGATTAGTCAGTATTAAAGGGGTGGCAGATCATCCTAAACGTGTCATGTACCTAATGAAATTTATATTATTAGTTCAAGGTTCAAATTTTAAAATGTTGTTACGGCGACTCTTTTAAGCATATATTTCAATTTTCAGAACATAATGTCGGTATTAACCCCCTCTCTTAGAGGGAAACTTGCTCGCCTAGGTGTTTATATCGTTCTACAAGGGGGTTAATACCGACATTTTATTCTGCAAATTGAAATATACGCTTAAAACGGTCGCCATAACAACATATTAAAATTTGAACCTTAAACTAATAATATAAATTTCGTCGGGTACATGACACGTTTAGGGTGATCTGCCACCCCTTTAATACTGACTAATCGATCTGCAAGTATTATAATGGCATTATTGGGACAAGTTATACAAACAATTTCAGCCTTGAAGCAATAAAAATTGTGATCATTTTTTTTGTTACATCTTGGGGGTGGTCTGCATTCCTCCCATACCGCTATCACTAGCTCTCGGTCTATTAGTAACTTCAATATTGTACGTTAAGTAAACAAACATTTCCAAGCATTTTTTCAAATATACATTTTTGCTCAATTTTTTGCAATACATATACAATATACACACAAAGAAACCTTTTTCTAAGCTTATTATTTACATGAAAAAGAATTCATCTGTATTTCCTTGTAGAGCACGAGGCGTAACACAACATAAAAACTACAAACTGTCTTCAATATAGATTTTTGATGTGTGTCAGATAACTTTCGAAATAAATCACGGAAACTATGTATAAAATACTTGAAAGAATTTATCTTAAAATAAAAACAAGCAAAGGGCCATGTAGCATACCGTGTGTTCAGTGTTGAACAATATATTTATTTATCTTAGCAAATTATAAAGTAAATCTCATCGCTTATCACTAAAAAACTGAAGATCTTTGAAAGAATGGAACGGTTTTAAACTATGAGTTATTGATTTGAAGGAGTTTTTGGGAGGGTGGAAAACCCCCAGGCGAAGTACGGGTATTTCAGTTAGTATTTATAGATATACATGGGGGGATTTAAAAATTGTATTTTCACTACTACCTATAACAATAACATCTTCATCAACCTAATAACGTAAATTATTTAAATATAATAATTTAATAACAATTTATTTGTTTTAATATAATATCATCAGAGCAAATAAATTTCTCAAGTAATCTATATCACAGTCAGATTTCAACTTCAACTAAATATAAACTAGAAGCAGCTGAAGTAAGTACAGGTCAATAATAATAATTTTGAATTTGGATTTAATATACCTTGCTCTAAAATACAGACTCCAAAAGTTAGGTTAATAGCATTCCGAAGGTATTTTGGTCTCCATAAGTTCCACGGTAACCAATCGGCTTTTTAGTGCTGTTGGTGTGTTTTTCGCTATAAACAGTCCCACATACAATATTGTGTATGGGCGTATATTGGACCGATTTAATCACCTCAAGCAAGTCGTATTGCGACCCAAATCTAAAATCTGGTAGGTATCACAGAGAAAACTTTTTTTCATATCTAAAAGTAAATTCATTTAATATCCTCTTGACCAATAACACGGTATAAATTTATGTACAGATACTTCGTACGAACTGTATATCAATTTTCAGTATGTCATTAAAACTTTCTGAACATGTGACGGATTTTCCTACTATTTAATACAACTTTTAGTACAGAACTTTTCAGCCAGATAAAGTCTGTTACGAGCGAAAATTCATTCATCTTCAATAAAACGCCTTTCATATTCATCTTCAGTTGCATAAAATTATGTAAATCCGATTCGATTCGATCTTTTTATTACTATTTTTTTGAAGCTATGCTTCTATAGGCGCGTTAGACGATTTCTGGAAGGGGAAAAACTTATAGGTTCGCGTCACGGTGTAAGCCGTCACGCTCATGTTATTAAAAGTATATATATATATACCTACGACCAGCGGTGAAAGTAATATACTGGCGCACCCGCAGTGACCTATGTAAAATTATTATTTGAGAGTTTTATAAGACACAAAAAAATAAAATGGCGGCCATATATAGAACACGAAAGCAAAACTAATCATGAATAACCCTACTAAGCTATTTTTTACCCCCGACAAAAAAGGGGTGTAATAAGTTTAACGTGTGTATCTGTGTTTCTGTGTATCTGTGCAGTGTCTGCTGTGGCATCACAATTTGCAATTTACAAATTGTGATGAAAGCTGAAAATCTTGGAAACGGCTGAACCGATTTCAATCAAACATGACTAAGAACCATCTCGCAAATACCATCTTTCACACAAACAAAACCGCTTTTAAATCGGTTGATCCATTTGGGAACTACGATGCCACAGACATTCACCCGTTTCCAAGATCTTCAACCTGGGTCCCTCAGGGGAAACTTTGCATTCCAATGTTTTTTGGGGATTAGCACTCCTAGGGACCCGAGCTCGTACCAGTCGGTTTGTGTATGCCCGCTGGCGGATTCTAATACACAAATGGATTTTTTGTTATGTTGAAGACGCTAATGACCTGAGTTGTCGACGCGTCTATAATCTACAACAAATTAAATAAAATTCAACCTGGGTAACGTATCTACCTATTTTGACATTTTAATTTATATAAACAGCAAATATTTTTTTTTATAAGTAATAATATTGTGCAAGAGTTTTAAGTGAAAAATTACATTTTCAAAGCAGAAAATTAATTGATTAGTTAGTTTAAAAAGTATGAAATAAAATTAAATTAAAAATTTAAAAAACCCCCGATGCAAAAAAGTAAAACTTTAAAAAGTGAAAAATAATTAATATTAAAAAAATTTTGGAGCATACAAGTAATTCAAGAATTACAAGGCGCGATATTCATGTAGGTACTGTGTGTAAACGGTTTTATTGAACATAGGGAAAATAACACTGAGAAGATTTATAATTTTGTAGTAGGCTATGAGCCATAAGACCAAATATAAATATGTATTGGATTACATACAAAAAATAGTAGGTACAGTGAATTTTTTAAACAATTTTCCATAGCAACGGTTGACTATTAAGCGTAATAAATAAAAACAGTCATGATGTGTCAAAGACACCCGACAGAAGCTATGCTTCTTACGCATTGTATTTAAAACCGAATTTATCAAAGATATAAATAATACAATTAAAAAGTTATTATTTGATCGCCATTTTGAAATCTGACGCCATTTTATTTTTTTGTATCTTGTTAAATTCTCAAATATCAATTTTCAAAAGGATCGGATAATTTTTACAAAGAAGTATATACCTATGACCGCCATTTTGAAATATGACGTCATTTTATTTTTTTTGTGTCCTATGAAACTCTCAAATACCGATTTTCAAAAAGATCGGATCATTTTGGCAAAAAAGTACATATGGCCGCCATTTTGAAATCTGACGTCATTTTATTTTTTTGTGTTCTATGAAACTCTCAAATATCGGTTTTCAAAAGGATCGAATATTTTTTACAAAAAAGTACATACGGCCTCCATTTTGAAATCTGACATCATTTTATTTTTTTGTGTCCTATGAAACTTTCAAATACCGATTTTCAAAAGGATCGGATAATTTTTACAAAAAAGTACATATGGCCGCCATTTTGAAATCTGACGTCATTTTATTTTTTTGTAACCTATAAAAATCTTAAATATCAATTTTCAAAAGAATCGGATAATTTTTACAAAAATGTACATACGGGCGCCATTTTGAAATTTGACGTCATTTAATTTTTTTGTGTTCTATGAAACTCTCAAATATCAATTTTCAAAAGAATCGGATAATTTTTACAAAAAAGTACCTACATATGGCCGCAATTTTAAAATATGACGTCATTTTATTTTTTTTGTGTCCTATGAAACTCTCAAATACCGATTTTCAAAAAGATCGGATCATTTTTTCAAAAAAGTACATATGGCCGACATTTTGAATTCTGACGTCATTTTATTTTTTTGTGTTCTATGAAACTCTCAAATATCAATTTCCAAAAGAATCGGATAATTTTTACAAAAAAGTACATAATTTGGCCGCCATTTTGAAATCTGGCGCTATTTTATTTTTTTGTGTCCTATAAAACTCTCAAATATTAATTTTCAAAAGGATCGGATAATTTTTACAAAAGTGACGTTACACTTTTCACGTAAATCGGATCAGTGGTTCTCGAGTTATAAACGTACAACCAAATTGTTCAGGAAGATATGAAACATTGATAAATTTTGGTCCGATCCCTAGGTCCCGCCATCCGACCGACGTCAATAATTAGTTACAGGTCATTTTAACTCAGTAGGCCATGGTTTTTAAACATAAAAATCAAACGTCACCAGTCAAAAAATTGAATAACAGTATTATAATGTTGGACCCGTTTTTATTATAAGTCAGAGCATACGCTATCTTCCAATATCCATATCACACTGTGCAACAGACAAGGACAACCGAAACAAGTTCGCGATTTATTAGATAAAGTCGCATTTATATAGTTGAAATTAGCAATTAAATGTGTATAAAAAACTGTTTTCACACAATATTATACATAAAATCTATCTAAAATTTTCTCCTCTTTCGTTTAAGACAGGTTTCGAATCGATCTGACTTGAATTGAGTGAACTATAAGCAAAAAACACCATTTTTTCTAATTTGCTCCCCTCTGGGGCCAAAATTCAAAAATCGGGCGACGTTAGGATCAAATAGACCCCGAGAGGAATCGAACAAAAAAAAGTTTTTTAAAATCGGTTAACTCGTTTGGGCTGTACGACTGATACAAAAAATCCGTCACAGATATTAACAGATTAACAGATTAACAGACAAAGCGAGTGTATATAGGCGCTTCTAGCTTCGCTTTAGATCGCGCCTAAAAATGGGTTAGAAACCCGAAACGATCGTTGAAATGAATAAATGTGTAGAATTTTTCAAGTGTTTGTTTATTAATTTTTATTCAATAATGTTCTACCAAGTGCCTAGCGATAATTCTATAGAATTTATAATTAATATTAGTTTAGATGAAATATTTTATTCGTAAATGCGTCGGAGACCACTGAGAAATTGGTATTTTTGTCATTTTACAGTCGTGGTCCCCGACGCATTTACGAATAAAATATTTCATCTAAACTAATTTTAATTTATATTAGAAATCGTGTCCATCGTGATTATAATAAAATTAAGAAAAATCGCAGGATAGTGGACAAATATTTGATTTATAAAATTAAATTTACGACGTTTCGTCTATATATTTAGACTTTTTCAAGTACATAAAAATAACAATATTTATGAAAATTAATATTAATTACTAACCATAGCATTTAACATAAGATAGGGTACATAAGACAAAAACATTGTAACATGGTAACAAATTATGTTGACTATAAATTTTAACAATCAAATAATACAAATGTTAGTATAATTTCATAACATAATTGTACTGACTACTTAAATTTTGAGTGTCTGTTCTATAATTGATTGAATTGTTTTTTCTAATAAAACACATTTCACTGATTTTGCGTTTCTTCCAATTTGACTCTTTATCTAATATTTGAACTTCATTGAAAATAAATTTATGCCCATTGTCGAAATGATGAGATGACAACGCCGTCTTATTATCACTTAATAAGTTTATGTTTCTACAGTCCATTTTGTGCTGATAAATTCTATTTTTTAATAACTGTTTTGTACATTTAATTTAATAAATCAAATATTTTGTCCACTATCCAGCGATTTTTCTTAATTTTACTAATTTTAATTATTTCTCAATTTTTAAAGGTTTACCTTTTTGCGTTGGGGGTTTTTTAAATTTTAAATTTAATTTTTTGAACAATAAGTTAAGGTCTTTTAAAACGTATAACGATAATATTTTTAAACAAAATTATGTTATTTTCTTAAATGCGTCGTTTTGCAATCTAATTACATTTAGTTGTTCAAAACATAGGGTTCATACATACACTTGTAGGTACCTACAAAATGTTTACATACATAAATTACCATTAATACTAGGCGTGGAGTACTGAGGTTAGGTCGACGTAGATATTTATTGTAACGAAGGAAGCTCGTTACAGCGGGATGCCTTGATTGTAGAGTAGCACTCAGGAGTATAGTCGAATACATTTTAGGTGCAGCATATTGCTATAAATAAACTACATTGGTACCAACTTAGGTACACGAGTAAAAGAACATAATTCAATATTTGTAAGAAAGCGCTTCGAATGAATGAATTGTAGATTATAGACGCTCGAGAAAGCGCTTCGAAAGCACCGTTTATTGTAACGAAGAAAGCTCGTCATAGCGGAACGTTCTGATTGTAAATCATCGTTCGAGAACTTTCAGAAATAGCCGAATTTATATTTAGGTGAAGTGCATTGCTATCTGCGCATATACAAATACTTATAATTCTATGACCAGCAGACTTCGCTGCCTCCACTTTTTTAAGTTGCCGAGTTGTAACGGAAATTCGTAAATATACTCAAATATTCTCAATATATTCTCTAAAATATTTTAGTGTTTTTTCGTATCAGTTTTGCAGACCTTAAATGACCGTTTATTGACGAGTGACGTCATAATCCATTATCACACGCTTTTCGATGAATAATGGAAAAACATTTGAAAAACCCGTTATCTAATGAGCATTATGTACCTCTTTTCGGTGTTATAAATGAAATATGGTAACTATGGTAATAAAGTGAATAAATATTGTATCGAGCCCAATGTTTTTTTTATGAGATGTACTTCTGTCAGTGACATTAAATTATTCAATTAAAGTCTAAAACCATGCATGTGTTATATAAAGTATAGTGTGCAACACGTGTGCTAAATATTTATGCGTCAGGCGCGATGTTTTCAGCACTCGTATTCGACTCGCGATGCTCACTCGCCAAGGCTCGTGAGCGCTCTCCTACTACTCGTGCTTAAAACATCGCACCTGACGCATAAGATGTATTTAGCACACTTGTCACACAATATACTAGGTTTTATAAAGTTTTAGATTCTGGTCTGAGTATCTGCTGAATATTTTACAACAATGATCTGTCAAATACTTCTGTGTAGTTTGCTAATTTATTAATTAATTTGTGATTTATAAATTTTACATATACATACTATGCAAACATGCCACGCAAATTGGCATCCCATTGTCGTCACAATATGAAGTATTTATCATTTTCTGCATTAATTATTATGGGCCTTTGAGCCATCCGCATTACATGGAGAGTGTTTTAGTCATAACACGACTTAGGTTCAAAGAATTACTTTCTCTAATTGTGTTGATCCAATATTGGAATGAAGCAACATTTAAACGTTAATTATTTATTAGTACGTATTCCTAAACACAACACACGGCGGGAGCTAAAGGTGGCATCATAAAATCTCGACATACATCAATTAGTTCACTATTCTTCAAACCGGTGTTTTCATAATTCCTGTCTTATCGATTTTGTTAAAATTCTAGGGACATATTTTAATCTTTACTAAAGGTTTAACTTTCGATTTTGAAGCAAATCTGCACTTTTTTCGATGTTTTGAGACTCAATTTTTTTAACTTCTAAATACAACCCTTAAAGTGGTCTGATTTCGCCAATTATTTCAAACAGGTTACGTGCGGTGATGCATTCCAATGACGCCAATCTATCTATATATATAAAAAACAGTTCCGTTACTCATTCATTCACTCATTGACAGACAACGCCCAGGTCGAACCGCTGAAGATATAACTTGAAATTTAGACAGCAGGTTGCTTTTGTGACGTAAGCACCCACTAAGAAAGAATTTTTCGAAATTCAACGCCTGCAGAGGGGTTAAATAGCGGATAAAAGTTTGTATGGAAGTTTGTCATTTTTGAAGTTAGAAGCATGAAATTTTACATAAGAGTTTCTTATATAACGTAGGTAAGCACTAAGACATTTTTTTTTGAAAATTCATACCCTAAGGGGGTTAAAAAGGAGATGAAAGTTTGTGTGGAAGTTCGTTATTTTTGAAGTTAAAAGCATGAGATTTTGCACAGGAGTTCCTTATATTATAGCGTAGGTGAGTAATAAGAAAGGATTTTTGAAAATTCATCCCTTAAGGGGGTTAAATAGGAGATGAAAGTTTGTATGAAAGTTCATCATTTTTTAGGTTATAGAAGCATGAAATTATGCACAGGAGTTTCTTATGTAACGTAGGTGAGCAATAATGTATAAATAAAATTCGAGCGAACGAGCGAAGCGAGTGAGTAATGTATTATTAATATTCGAGCGGACGAGCGAAGAAAGTGAGTAAATTATTAATAAATTTCGAGCGAACGACGCTAATGACCTCAGTTGTCGGGCGTCTATAATTTACAATTCATTCATTCGAGCGAACGAGCGAAGCGAGTGAGTATTGTATTAATAATTTTCAAGCGAACGAGCGAAACGAGTGAGTAATGTATTATTAATATTTAAACGAACGAGCGAAGCGAGTGTGTAATGTATTAATAAAATTCGGGCGAATGAGCAAAACGAGTGACTTATAATGTATTAATAATATTCAAGCGAACGAGCGAAGCGAGTGAGTCAGGTATTGATAATATTCAAGCGAACGAGCGAAGCGAGTGAGTAATGTATTAATAAAATTCGAGCGAACGAGCGAAGCGAGTGAGTAATATATTAATAATATTCGAGCGAACGAGCGAAGCGAGTGAATATTGTATTATTAAAATCCAACCGAAGCGAATGAGTTATGTATTAATAAAATTCGAGCGAATAAACACCACCAGCCCGGCTTAACTTCGCAGGAGGAGAATTTCTCGCGGCGGGGGATAATAAATCATAAATCGAAATATACGAGAGCGAAGCCACGGGTAACGGTTAGTAGTATACAAATTAGACATTTAAAAACAGAACAAAATACAAAAAAACAAGACAATTAACAGAACCAAATGTCGATTTGTCGAATTAAAACTCATTGTTGGGCTTGAGAATAGCCGAGCGTGTAGCAATGCTGTTGTTTACATGGCGTTGCTATGATTCCTCTATTACAAGTCCCCAGTTACCGGGTTCTAGCCCGAGAGCTGGTAAAAGTGTCAATTGGATTTTCAATTTATTATTAAAAAAAAAAATAATGAATTGAAAATATCAATTGGTGATAGGCCCAAATAACCTTAGCTGTTGGTGGTCTTTAAAATCACACACACACAAAAAACTCATTGTTTAAACCTATAAGTAGAAATTTCTTTGAAAATATTATTTATAATAACGAAGCAAACTCGCGTATTTTATCAATGTTACTAAAACACTTCTAAAACACGGTTTCTTTAACGAAGAAAGCTCGTTACAGTGAAACGCTTTGATTATAAAGTGGCGCTTGAGAATTTGCTTACGTATCAAAATTAATGTTTAGGTGCAGCGGCCAGCGCATTTATTTTAACTCGCTTCAACTGTGGGTTAGATTACAAGACTTGTGCTTAGATGGACCTTTCACTAATGTTACTTTTTAAAATTGCCAATGCTTTAATTTATTTTATTTAAGAGCGTTTTACATGCGCCATCTCTTTAATAGAAAAGCAGCGACATCGAAAAATACAGTGAATGAATATTAGAACGACATACTAGTAAATGTGTCACAAAGTCAAGATAAATTTAAAATAATTACATAAACGTTGTTTGTGATGAAGCGCTTTAAAAGCACCATTCTAAAAACGAGAGGAACAGACACAACGAAGAATTCTAGTAAATACAACGACATACCAGAAGAGATATATATTTATGTGCGTGCTCTATAATCATGTCAAGGTCATTCAAGCAAATAAAATAACGTTCATGTTTGTTTGAGTTAACTTTTCAGTGTTTTTCCGGCAATAAAAAAATCTATGTAATACAATAATAGGGATAAAAAGCGATATAAATATCAACTAAAACTATGGCAACAAACCAGTTACGTAACTCACAAATTATTTAAAGAAAGTTGTGAATGTTCGATAAAAATATCTAAATACTAGCGGCCCGTCCCGGTTCGCCCGAGTGGTATGAAATTATGATTCAATAGCGGTCACCCATTGCTCCGCTCACGTACATTTAGTATATTGTTAGTTTGTTATCCCCCCGCGAGAATCTCCCCACCTAATTTGTTAGCCCCCTGCGTAGCTTTCTATTAGTGAAAGAATTTTTAGAATCGGTTTAGTAGTTCCAGAGATAAAAATTTATGACTTAAACCCCCCCCCCTCTAATTTTTTTGAAAATAAAATACGGCTCATGTTACTCGCTGATAATGTAGCTTTCTATGGCTGAAATAATTTTTAAAATCAGTTAAGTAGTTTTTGAGTTTATCCATTACAAACAAACAAACAATCAAATTTTACCTCTTTATAATATTAGTTTAGATAATAATATGTCTTGCATACAAGTACTATTAGGATTACTATACTATTCAAAGCACACCGGGTCGGGTGGCAATTTTTCCACAGATTAGTTTTTTATTTGTCGAGGATATGTACTGGACTGAAGAGACTATTTTTAGGGTTCCGTACCTCAAAATGAAAATACGGAACCCTTATAGGATCACTCTCGTGATCTCCCCCTCCCCCATGTCTCGGAAAGTACTGAGCCTAAAATTTTGAAAAAATAGAGATTATTGGGCCTCACACATAGTTTACAGGAAAACCTCAACGAAAATTCTAAGTCTTTAAATTCCCACGGGAAATTAAAAATTAATTAATGTATTTCTATACGTACTGTGTAGGTATACTACATAATATATATGTATATAGCATAGAGCCGTAGCAAGTGTATCGTGGCGTAGCGGTAACGCGTTCGCATGCCACCACGAAGAGCCGGGTTCAAATCCAACTGACAATACGTAATTTTTTTTGCAACATATTTTAGATCGGTTACTAAACATTTAATATGCCTTCAGAATGGTAAGGTTTCAACGTGAATTTTTAAGCGGTTTCCCAAATTGAATCACAAACATTTGCCTAAATTGAACCGGGGTTTATACACTGCATATGCGTGGAAGGTATCCAGAGTTGATTATTTTTAAAGCTGCATTTATGTTGTTTTTTAAGAATTTATTTTGTTATTGCTTTTAATTATGTGGACTTACATCTGATCTTATTTTTTAATAAAAATGTTGTTGTTTCGAACGTACTCACATAATTTACAACGTGTTACGGTAGGTTCCATTTTGGAAACTATAGAGGTTAAAATTTTGCAACCAGGTTCCTATATTTAATCACAATTCCAGTTCTCCGATTATTCATTTTTTCATATTGAAGAAATTAAAGTACAAAGGTCTATACTCTATAAGGTAACAACAGATTCCCGAAAGTAATTTAATTTTCTACAGCGTTTGAAACATCTACGGTTAAGTATTTTTTACTAAATTACTGGCATTTTGCTGAAAAGTGCTTCAATTTGGGGAACTTTATGCTACAATTACTATGTAAGAAAATTTGAATTTAAGTAAATAAGCTAATTTGAATTTTAATAACCTGGTTGTACCTAAATGGCATTCAAATTTGTTTATTAACTTAAATTAAAGTTTTCTTACACAGTAATTATTATATGTTGTATAGTACCTATACATAATATAAGACATCAATTAGTGTGAAAATCATGTTGTATGTTAATTCTAACCATGACAATCAAATTTGACGGCATTCTCTGAAGATGACAGAGATATCTGTTAAAACGTTAGATAATCAAATCACAAATGCAAAACTAAATATCAGCATTGCGCTTATCTTGTGATCCTTACGCCGCTCGTCTGAAACTATCATCTAATTAATAGCTGATTCCGGATCACAATCCAACAAATTGTAAAATTATTACATTGACGGTGCATTGCTTTAGTAAGGTGACACCTTACTAAAGCAATGGAGTCGTTCGATTGATAGACGAGTCAATGTAATTATAGTAGCATTAAAATTATAGCAGTAATACAAGTTATTGGGACCGGTTGATAAACTTCATACAGCGCCGTGTCGGTCCTATGGGACCGGTAAGCAATAGATGTTTTTAAATATTTTTCAGGTGTTACAAATATTTATTATTATTTTGTATCATAATAAATGTAGTGTGTATCGTCCTTTATATAAATTAACTAATTACGTAGCTTGTGCGCACAACGCCCTTGATCTTTCCTATGTATATAAAGCAGCCCTCTCCATCAAACAGGGATTCAGTTAGGTCCTTCGACTGGATCACATTGACCACAACAGTTAGGTAAGCGACTGTTAGACCCCCCTACCCAACGAACATACTGTTAGGCTTCTCGACAGTATATCCCTGCCCAATGAACATACTGTTACGGATCAGCCTGTATATAAACGACAGGCAAGAGTTCTGAGAAACGGGGTCCGCTTACTGTAACAACTGGTACCTGCACGAAAGTTCTAGAGAAAGCGAGGACACACTAGGCTTATGCCACGCAGCCTATATAAACAGCCAGTGCAAGTGAGTGAAAATCAGTCAACGGTGAGTCACGCAGTCAAGCATCGGTGGATCAGTGATATAAATAGTGCCGTGATATAAATAACCAAATTGATAAAATAAATACTAGTGTAGTGATAATAATTACGAATTATTGTATATAGTTGTTTTGTTTTGCTTTGTAATTACTGTTTAGTTATTGTTTACTTGTGTTGATTGTTAGAACTGACTTTTCGTTGTTGCATTCATTATTATTGTGTTTTTAATTATTGTAAATAAATATTTATTCCGTCAACTCAGAAAACAGTTTTGTAACAATACTGTTAGCAGTTAGATTAACGACAGTATATCGATGGTGAAGAATGGCAACCTTCCATGTCATGATTTGCAGAAATTCAGCAAGCTTCTAGGTCAAAAACAGACACTTTTCAGGGGGAAGATTACAATGTTTTGAACCATGATGTTTGACATTTTCTTTGATATTAGATTAAATTATAACACTATAGTTATACTATACTTTCTTGTAACAAACTCCCATGTCTGACTTAGGAGGTTGTCGTTCTTCACTGATTGACATAGGAGTTTTGTTGTATAAGTCCGTATTTATTCTTCATTGACATGGGAGATTTTGCCAGTAAAAAGAAGGCTAGTTTGTAAATCGTTTACTTCATAATTTTCAAATCTGCAGAAATTGGCATAGAATTAGGTTATTGTTTTGCTGCAAACGGAGACCTAGGAGTTTGCTGTTCTTCACCATCGATATATTATCTTCCCTATATTTTTCCCCATGAATATAGGTACTGTTAGCTTGCACGACAGTATAATATAATATTTTTCTTATTTTTCCTATACCTAATTAATTAATTTTTTTTTATGAATATTTCTTTTGTACCTCAAATTGTATTTTTTATTTCTTTTTGTTTCAAAAATAAAACTTATTCTATTTTATTTTAAAACAATCTCAATTGTTTTATTTAACAAGAAAATTATATCGTAACACATATCGTATTATACTTTACAGCAGTGGACCGAGGCGGCCTTACTGAACATTTTGCATGTCATGTTTTTCGATTTTGCTGTAACATCAAATAAGCGGGCCGGCTTGCGTAGACCGACAATGGTCCGGGCCGGCGCTAGGTTTCAATGAATATGAAGGACAATGCGGTCTAGTGGTTAGCGTCTCGACCTCTGGATCAGACTGTCGTGGGTTCGAATCCCGCCTCCGCTCATGGATGTTTTGTGATGTCATTTAGTTTTAAGTGAGTTATTATTTAATGTAATCAAGACGCTAATGATCAATAGTTGTCGACGCGTCTATAATTTACAATAAATTTAATAAAATTCAATAAATATGTGTTAGCGCCGTGGAGGTCCCATAAAATCGGTAACCGAACATCTTAAAAATCTCAAAAAATATAATTTTTTTTTGAAAAGCATAATAAATTTCAAAAATGTTTTACAAGCGATTATTAAATATTTAAAAGTATATTCAGCCCCATGGAGCTTTTTTCAAAATTTGTATCAGTAGTCAAGGTGTAAAAAATAAAGTAGTATGTATCTATGAAAATAAAAAGATTAGAATGTATCATATTTGGTACGATACTGGTAATCCTATTATAGAAAAGCGCTTTTGTAAATAATTTTGTGACCATGACTAACGACGGGCCTGTTCATACTGCCGGAATAGTCTATCAATAGCCTTCAAAGAAAAATAATATTGCAGTATAGTTAAGTTTTCTATTTCAGTGATTTGAGGAAAACTCTCCAATGTTAAACCTTGTTAACTGTTTGCACAAAGAGACAGAAAATCTAATTTAGTATTTTAAATGGAATGCCGAGAACAACCGAATTTCCGATAACATAACAAACGGGTTCGTTTACCCACGAATTGAACTCTATACGTTACTACGCTACATTTTACATTAACTACATCGAACCTACATTTACATACAAATAGAAAATGTGTTTGATATTAGTCAACAAAGTAAAACGAAGAAACAACGGGTATAGCAAGAAATTTGCAGGTTACAGTATCGCAAATAAAATCGTATTAAATGAAAAACATTTTTAATATTCATTTCATTTTGAAAGAAATAGTTTTGAAAATTTTATTTATTTTCCTATTATTATAGTAAATGCCATGGGCGCATACCCAAGAGAGAGCAGGGCTGGTTGCTGAATCCCTTGGGATATGCAGAAATAATGGAATAATATAATGTGTGAGAATTCATTAAGTTTACTGCATAATAGTCCATTTTATTACTCGTTATTGAATTTTGGCGTCTGAAAATTTCCTTAATTGCACTTGGAATGTTTGGACTCTTGTTTATGACCTATAATAAATTGCAGTATATGAAACCAGGTGTCCATTTACACTAGAATCATCAATCAACGGTTAACCGTTTAAATACCTACGTGGAATATTTATAGCAAGCAGTATCATATTATAGAGAAAGAGTAACCGACGTCTTTGTATTTTAAGGGTTACCTAATGTTAAAATAATACCCTCTTAAACAATAGGTATGAGTATTAAAAAAAAATATTTTTTGAGCTTACACGAAGAGCAGCTTTTTAGTTACCATTTGCAATTTTGTAAAATTCTATATAAGTAACAAGTTTATTTTTTGGCAACAAAAAAATTAAAACAAAATATTCATAATAATATTAAATTGTATATCTAGTGGCGTATTGAGGTATATTACTGACGAGTAGTGAAATTATGTTAAACGAGCGATAGCGAGTCATAATATCACGAGTCATACATCATAGTACTACACGAGTCATAATATCATAGCGCATCGGGATATATGGTGTTTTTTGTCCTAGCTGCTTTTGTCTTCATTTTTAGTATTTTTCAAATTTTTATCATTTCATTTGTGTAGCAGACTTCACTTCTAAAAAAGTTCTAATAGTAGACTAAGAGTACCAGTCACACACGTGAACGATTATAAAATACTATTGAATTGGTTAGTTCGCCTACTACTTTCCCGCACACCGGTTCTGTAAAGGCTCACTTTACATGCATAAAGCAACTGCATGAGAGGGGATAAGACAAGAATTTTATTTTTGTAATACGGGCATTAAAAGTGCATCTTTACATTCTTGTTTTCGGGAACGAAAGTTGGCTTTTGCATGCAAGCTGCTCATACGCACATCAAAAGTAACAGGTTTTCGTTCCTTGAAAATTTTTTTCGGGTCGAAAGTAAGCGAAAGTAGCGCCATCCTACGCGATGATTTTATACTATGTCTGACATTTGGCCTAACCTACAATATCCGTTTACGATGATTTTGTAAGTATTTAATATTGTTCTTTTAATGCACTTATTACAAAAAGTAGCGTGTATTACTCGGGCAGAAAGTTGGCGTTTGCGACGAGTATGAAGTTTGCCACAAGAGCGAAGAAAGGGTAGCAAAAATACTCGTCGACTTTCTGTCTGAGTACCACAATGTATATTGTAGCGAAAGTGCAACAATAATCGTTTAAATAAAATAACAACTACGAGAAAAAACTTCATTAATTAGTCAAAAAGTTGTGCATATATTTTTTTTTAAATTATTGTGCCCTGGATATTAACGGCATCCTCCACCCTATTTAAAAATTACAGTTTTGCAAATGCCTAAAATATAACATTTTTTATTTCTATAAAATCAAAAATGTGCGAAATGTATAAAAGAGGATATTGAAAACTGTTGCTGCAAAAATCGGATTGTAATAAATTGAAATTTTTTCGCTGATTTTTGTGAATAATTTATAAACAAAAACCAGTTTTTTTAAAACCACGTCATTTATATTGTCAGGCATCAAGTTAAATTGGACTATGTATTTTCATTGAAAAGGCAGATTAGGTGAACTGTACCTGGTAAACGACACACGTGTCCGCCTGTGATGAAAGCATACGGGTCATCCTTTGTGCGCCTGTCAGGCGACACGGTGACTCGCGCACGGCTCGCATTATTGGGAAAGAATAGATTTGCTCCCGTTTTGTATACGCGGTGACCCAAATTCGTAAGGAACGATAACGGGCTACCATACTAAAAAAGATAGTTTCTTTTGAGGCTAAGAAAAACATTAAATTATATTTTTGTTGCTGCCAATACAATATTAATATTATATCCAAACATTAATTATATTTGAAGCTATAAATGTTTAATCTATTTCTCAGTTTATGTAGGATCGATTTTCATAATTTTTTAAAACGTATGTTGTACTCGCTTCCATTTGATAAATATTAAGAAAATTATAGGTATTTCGGTATAGTGTTTCACCAGAAGTTGATTCTATTTTTTTTTTAATATGGCCATTCAAAACGTAAACTTTAAATAAAGCATCAGTAAAGTTGTTGACAAGATTTTCGAATCAAAAATGAACAATATTTTTCAACATCTTAAAGGAATGAAACTTGAGTGTATGAACTTTCTAGCCTACGCCCTACGGTCAACACATAATAATAAATGTTATTATCTGACGTGATTGTGAGGCGTGTATCTCCACCTTTGAAGAAACAGGAAGGGACAATGATAATTTCATTTCCTCTTCGATTCTCTTAACAGATTTCTGTGAGCTACTTGACCGTACTTCAACTATAATAAATGAATGTAATTGTCATAACTCATCCATGCGGAATGAATATAGAATATATCCTTAATAATATCGTATGATGACGTTTACAACTTAAACTTCAGTATGTACTTATATCGAAATTTTTCCGTATAAATGTAAAAAATATGGCTGAGGTAAATTCACAAAACCCTCATCAAAACCTCTGCATAATCACAAAATCATCGTGCGGTATGGTGTTTCGTAATTTGGTATCATAAGATCATAATTTTTCGAAGAAAATGGCGAAACTGGTTACAGTATTGTTTAGATGTTAGGGACGTGGTCACTTGAATGAAATAATTTTTGAAAATTGATATTGCCTATTATCAAGTTCTTGACGATCCTAAATTTGTTTCAATTCATTACTTCTACAGTAGATCTTTAAAAATACGTGATACCAGTTGCAGGACCTTGTACTTCATACGGAATTGTATTGTATTTTAAAGACCACCAACAGCTAAGGTTATTTGGGCCTAGCATCAATTCATATTTTCAATTCATTATTATTTTTTTTTTTTTTTTAATAATAAATTGAAAATCTAATTGACACTTTTACCAGCTCTCGGGCTAGAACCCGAGAACTGGGGACTTGTAATAGAGGAACCATAGCAACGCCATGTAAACAACAGCGCCGCTACACTCTCGGCTATTCTCAAGCCCTACACTACTTCATACGGAAAACGGGTATTAGCTTGAATGTAGCGACGAATAAAATTGTTTCAGCCGATAAAAAGAGACTTTAGATTTTAGAAGATACGATTAGTGTTGAAACGTTGATCATTAAATATTTTTATTCAACACATGCACGCTTTTAGTGTTTTTTCGTGTCTATAAGGCGGATATTAAATGGCCGTTTATCGACTGGCGACGTCATGAAACGCTTTTCGATTCTATATAATGAAAAATACTTGAAAAACCCGTTACATAATGAATTATTCTGTACCTCTTTTCGATGCTGTAATGAAATATGGTTATTATGGTAACGAGGTCAATAAATATTGTACGAGATAATAGGTGTGTTTGGTATCGAGGTGTAGTGTAGTGTAGTGTAGATAACTTTTCGCTGAAAAGTGTATGAATGAATTGTGAATTATAGACGCTCGACAACAGAGGTCATTAGCGTCTGTAAAGATACAAAGTGTAAACAAAACAAAAGTAAAAACAATAAAATAAAAGCAAAATCAAAAATTGACACACAACAAAATAAAATCGTTATAAGTACAAATAAAATGTGTCATATAATATACAGAAAGATATAAAGAAAAAACCATAAAGGCTGTAACTGGGCCTAAATGTATATAAATAAATAAAATTAAATAAACCGGTCAAGACCGGTTTCTTTTAAAAATCGAAACAGCAGATCGACATTGTCAGGATCATTTCCTAAAACAATCGACAGATCACCTGACAATCCGATCTGCTGTCGTGTGTCCCTAAACTGGACACACTCCATTAAAATGTGCGAGACGGTAACACGAGTGTCACACGTCTCACAAAGGGGCGGGTCCTCCCGAGCCATTAAAAAGCCATGGGTTAGTCTACAGTGACCGATGCGTAGCCGTGTAAGAACCACTTCCTCCCACCTGGAGGGACGGCAAGATGTGAGCCATGGGTCAACTGTAGATTTTATAGCTCTTAACTTATTCTCCTCGACAGCACTCCATTCATTTTTCCAGAGCTGCTGCACGGCTGAAATCATTACGTTCTTAAGGTCATCACCGATAACGCAAAACACGCTCTGACCGTTATTTGCAGCGTCTTTAGCTGCAGTGTCAGCTAGTTCATTGCCAGCGATTCCCATGTGGCCGGGAACCCAACAAAACCGGACAGTGGTTCCACCTCTTTTTAGGGAATATAACTTGTCCTGTATCAAACAAATCAGAGGATGGCTGGGGTAGGAACGCTGCAATGCCTGTAGAGAACTCAAAGAGTCGCTGCAAATAACATATTTGTGCGGACCGTGCACATGTCTCAAGGCCTGCAAGATTGCATATAACTCTGCAGTAAAAATACTGCACTCTTGAGACAACTTATATCCAACACTGGCGTTATCGGTGACGAACGCGCAACCAACTCGGTCGAGAGACTTCGAACCATCCGTGTAAACGGAACGATAGTCTCGATTCTGATCCAGCCACGCCAGAAAAAGCTGGCGATAGAGCTCTGGAGTTGTTGAATTTCGAGGATGAATGGAAAGTGACATGTCGATGACGGGCTGAGGAATTAGCCACGGGGGCACAGAATTACGGCCGACTTTAAGAGTTCTAGGAAGTGCCAACGGAAGTTCATCTAGGAGAAAAGTCAACCTGATACCGAGAGGACGTGTTGCATTTCTTCTCCGTCTATACAGAGAAGAAAACCTTGGTTGAAATACGCAACTGTAAGTTGGGTGATCAGGTTGACTACGGAGCTTAGAGACGTAGGATAGCATATTGCGTTTCCGCCGGATGTTCAGCGGAGGCTCTCCGCATTCAGCGGCAATGCTAACAACAGGACTCGATCGGAACGCTCCGGTTGACAAACGTATTCCGGCGTGATGAACAGCGTTTAACGTCCTAATGTACGACTCACGCGCCGAGTCGTACACAATGCTACCGTAATCCAATTTAGACCGTACGACTGCACGATAAATTCGCAGCAAAACCGTACGGTCTGCACCCCACGTGGTACTGGATAAAATTTTTAAAATATTAAGGGAAGACGTCGACTTCCTCTTTAAAATATTAAAATGAGCCTTCCAATTTAACGACCGATCAAAAGTGAGTCCTAAAAATCGGGCAGTATCTTGCACAGATATGAGTGTATTATAAAGATATAAGAATGGTTCCTGATAACAACTACGAATGCGGCAAAAGTGCACACACTGGGTTTTCTCAACGGAAAATTTAAACCCATTGTTAGTTGTCCAGTTCTGGATGCTATTAATGGCCAACTGCAGGTGACGTTGTGCAGTACGAATGTACTTTGACGAGCAGTAGATCGCCAAGTCGTCAACGTAGAGCGATGACTCTACAGACGATGGAATGCTGTCAATTATGCCATTAATAGCGATGGAAAATAAGGTGACACTAAGAACCGAACCCTGTGGAACACCATTCTCCTGTGCAAAGACACTAGACAAAGTGTTGCCGATACGGACTTGGAAGAAACGCTCTAATAAAAAATTATTTATAAAATTCCCAAGATGTCCTCTGATACCCCAATTATGTAGTGTTCGGAGTATTCCATACCGCCATGTAGTGTCGTAAGCCTTTTCAAGGTCAAAAAAGACCGCTATCAAGTGTTGTTTGTTAAGAAAAGCGTCCTGGATGGCGGACTCTAACCTGACTAGATGATCCATCGTCGAACGGTGCTTACGAAAGCCACACTGGGCATTCGTGATCAAATGTCTGGATTCAAGAATCCAAACCAGTCGCCGGTTGATCATACGTTCGAGAAGTTTTGACAAACAGCTAGTCAGTGAGACAGGACGATAACTTGATGCTTGTTTTCGGTCTTTACCGGGCTTCAACAACGGCACTACAATAGAATTACACCAAGCGGTAGGAAACGTATTGGTGTACCATATTAAATTATACATCTTGAGAAGGAATATAGATCCGGAAGGAGGTAGCTTTTTCAAAAACTGGTAATGGATATCGTCAGATCCTGGAGAAGTATCATGGCAATCATGCAAACTCGACTGTAGTTCCCACGAGGAGAAAGGTGCGTTGTAGTTCTCCTCATTTTGTGAGGAAAAGTTCAATACAACTTGTTCTGCTTGATTTTTCTGAGCAGAAAAACTTTCTAGATAGTTTGCGGAACTCGAAACTTTTGCATAGCATGAACCCATGTGATCAGCGACTTCATCAGGCGACGTAA
Organism: Mongoloraphidia duomilia; assembly: GCA_039654895.1. Taxonomy (NCBI): domain Eukaryota; kingdom Metazoa; phylum Arthropoda; class Insecta; order Raphidioptera; family Raphidiidae; genus Mongoloraphidia; species Mongoloraphidia duomilia. The sequence goes on along the minus strand of CM077516.1, from coordinate 25,723,668 downwards.
TTATGCCATTTCCCATTACCAATCCAGAAATATAATTGAAACTCTGTTTGCCAGAGATCCTCCGAATTTTCTCCCACACCTCGCGAGCGGGAGTACAACTTCTTACAGTGGAAACAAACTCACTCCATGACTGCTTCTTACTCTCTGCTATGATACGTCTGGCAATGGAACGCTTTTGCATGAAAATAATACGATTTTCATCCGTCATATTATTTTTAAAGCGACGGAGAGCTTTACGACGTTCACGGATGGCATCCCGACAAGCCTCATTCCACCAAGGAACGGGCACACGTCGCGGTGTCGTTGACGTGCGTGGGACTGCAGCTAAAGCCGCCTCGATGACCGCATCCGTGAAATGCTCTACAGCAGCATCGACATTGCCAAAGTTCATTTCGCCGACATTTAGCACTTGTTGGAAGTGTGACCAATTAGCGTCTTTTATTTTCCACTTCGGGGAGCGTCTTTCATCAACATGGAATGAAAGAAGACGACAAATGATTGGGAAATGGTCACTGCTACAAAGATCGGCATTTACTTCCCATTCACAGGATGGCGCTATAGAAGAAGAGCAGAGAGTAAGGTCTATAGCTGAAAATGTCCCATTAGCAGCCGAGAAATGTGTATTGGAACCTGTGTTCAATGCAACTAAGTTTTGATTTAGAATCAACATCTCTATTAGCCTTCCACGAGCATCCACATGATTAGAACCCCAAGAGGGATTATGGGCATTAAAATCCCCCATGATTATAAAGGGGCGTGGAAGCTGATCTATAACAGATGTAATGGTTGCAAGTGTCGGTTGTTCTGTTGGAGGAATGTATATTGAACACAAAGTTACCGGTTTCGGCGCATAAAGTCTGACAGCGATTACCTGTAAGTCAGATTGTAATGGGACATTTTCGGAAAACACATTGTTTCGTACTAAAACTGCCACTCCGCCACTGGCACGTTCAACGAATGGTTTATCTTTACGATAAATCGTAAAACCACGAAGAACAGGAGTGTTTGTGTCTTTCAAATGTGTTTCCTGTAAACTAATAGCAGTAGCATTATGATCGTTAAGGAGGAGTTTCAATTCACTGAAATGAATATAAAAGCCGTTCATGTTCCACTGTAAGAAATTGAATGGTAATTATAAGAAGATAAAAGCTACCTCTTTTTATTCCTCGCCACCTCACTACGGTGGTGAGGAGGTCGGGATATATCTTCGTCCATAGCAGAGTCTGCACTGCTGCTATGGTCGATGCGAGTTTTCGTAATAGTCATTGTGTGACTATTATCCCGGTTTAAGATCACCTTAGTGTTCTTGACCGGAGGAGATGTTTTAATACTCTTTTCGACAAGAGATTTTGTCGGTGATGTCGTCTTTTTAACTGGAGATCTTGATCTATCATCCGTACTATTTTTGTTTTTGTTTTTGTTTGACTTTTTGGCAACAACTTTAGAATTTGATGGGGACACTTCAGTTTGTGTAGACATGTCACAGGTCTGTGTTGACATGTCTACTTTAACGATAGGGGCGGCAGCAATGCTTGCAAAGGAACGTGTAAAAGAAGGAACAGTTTCGCGATATTTGCGCTTGGCTTCTGCAAAAGAAATTTTTTCAGTGGTTCTGATTTCTTGGATCTTGAACTCCACTTTGTACTGTGGACATTCTCTAGACCTTGCAGAGTGAATTCCGTCGCAATTAATGCAATGCGATACCCTTTTGCATGGAATATCTTCATGTACAGGTTGGCCGCAATTGTCACACAGACTGGGAAAGCTACAGTTGTTCTGTGAGTGTCCAAACTTTTGACATTTGTAACAGCGCAAGGGAGATGGTATGTATTGACGTACTTTTAATAAATAGAAGGCTGCTTGAATGGATGGCGGAGGCTGCGGTGTACAGAATGTAAGAATATGAGACGGTGTAGGTACTAATTGACCGTCTCTACGTGCGTGGATTCGGTATACATCTGTAACACCTTGGTCTTTAAGTTCTTCTTTTATTGTTTCAACAGTGCAGTTAAGGAGATCAAAACAATAAATAATGCCTTTAGAAAAATTAAGCTGTTTATGTACTTCAACTTTTATTGGTACGTCAGTAACCATATCTATCCCTTTAATGCTGGTAGAAGCTAAGATCTTGTCTGCTTGCTGTGGTGACGAAGTTTCTATTAATAAAGTGCCATCACGTAATTTTTTTACACATTTTAATGTCCCGTATAATCCAGTAAGGTGTTTGGAGATATAAAAGGGACTATCGTTATTAAAGTTGCCGTTGTCTTTGCGCATCAATAAATACCTTTTACAAGGAGTTATCATCGAATCATTGCCAAATAACAAATTAAAATTTTCGTCACTACGCCCTCTCTTAGAGGGAGGGCTGTTTAAGGGGGGAAAATTATTCATAATTTTAGTTATGAACTTCATCACCCGTGCTCCCCGCCCACCACGGAGCCCAACAAGGGGACGATGACCGCAAACCGGTACAGAGCGTCAGGGCTACACGGTGATATAGTCAGCTCCAAAGACGGCGCCACTCCATCAATAGCTGAAAAGTGTAAAAAGTTCAGCAAAAGTGTAAACTAAATGTACACTTGTAACAAACGGGCTAGTGTACATTCTGAATAGATTGTACATGTGCATTACAAAATAAATAAATGACAGATTGACTGAGTTCATTATTTCTAGTTTTTACAGTTTTTTTGGTCGTAAAAATGTTAAACTCACTACCATATTTATCTTGTACCATTCATTTTGAAGCTCATTCATTTTTAAGAGACAAAAATTGTGAAAAACAGAATACGAAAAAGGTATCAAATCTGTCAAAGCGATTGTCAATTCAGACATATATCACGTGACCTCTACTACACCGAGACTAATAGCAGAGACTAATAGTTGTTACACCTTTAGTCCCACACTGAAATAACAAACATAGGTCAGTTATTTTACACTTTTGTATAACAAACGTAATAGTGTCAAAAGTGTTTACACTTTTTACACTACACCTTGATACCAAACGCACCTATTGTATCGAGGCCAATGTTTATAGTGTCAGTGAATCTAAGGTGTTTGACATTAATTCAATAAAGCTCTAAAACTATGCATGTGTTGAATAAAATATAGTGTGAAACGCGTGTGCTAAATCTTTATGCGTTAGGCGCGATGTTTTCAGGACTTGTATGCGACTCGCAATTAAATAAATATTATTGTTATTTTTTGCCTCGTATCATTTTCATTTAAAGTAATAATTAAACATCAAACAAGGTGTTTTTAGGAAAGGAATACTATTATAATAATTTGAGTTTAGGCACTGTACTCATAGGTCTTAAAAAAGATCTCAAATTATAATAAATACAATATTATACATAAAGTTTTAAACTTCAATAACATTTTGAGCGTATAGGCACACGAAAATGTTATTGTATTGCTGAAAAGTTCATCATTCATCTCACAAAAAAAACAAGAAATATATGCGCATATTAAACGAGGTCACTGAATATAAACCTGATTTCAAGTGGCATAATAGATTTCAAGAGATCGCAGAGCATCAATTTATTCTACTCATATAATTTATTATAGGGTGTATCAGAAGGTTTGGAATTATTTGCTTAAAAATGATATATAATTTTTTATAAAACTATCCGTTTTCTATCTCTCTTTTACAACCTGACACTGTCACCTACAGTTGAGCCTATGACTCCCCTACTCTATCTATGATATTTAGTTATGGGGAGTCCATGCAGATCTATCCGTTATGAAGTTTTCAACACAAAGGTAGGGATTAACAAAATTGACATTTTTGATTCTAGCCATTTATATTATTTATAATTTATAAATTTACTTAAAATTTTTAATTTAGTTTGTGATAAAAAGCATTGTTTACGGCATTAAATTTTCTATGGATTTCTAGACGGATTTTTATTTATTCGGTATAGAAGGTACCGACTAGAAACGTGTGTGAAAAAAACCATATAAAACTCTATGATGATTTCAGATTTGACTGCCTATAACGTCTCATTTTTAAAGATATCGATATGGTACACATAGCACTATTTAGACTGTTCTTTGCGTTATGAACATATTATAAATATATTTACAATTTAAAATTCGATAAAGAACAATAAATTGAGCTGTTGGAAAGGACATTGCGTTTAAGCCATTGGGTTCCAAGGCGCCTAAATATCGCGCGAATTTTGGGCTCAAAAAGACAATGAAGAACATTAAAAATAATAATTGTGGCATATATGTAGAAAAAAATCTGCTCTATAATTTTTGTCGTATGATATTTAGGAAAAGTCAAAACGGGTCTGCTCCAGGGGTAGTTTTTCATCCAAAAGAGGATATTTAATTCACGATGTAGGTGTAGAATCGACTACACCCACAATAAATTATTTATGTTAGATTCTTGAAAACAATAAAATTAAGAAAAAGTCTAAATACTCTAAATATATAGACGAAACGTCGTACATTTAATTAAATAAATCAAATATTTTGTCCACTATCCTGCGATTTTTCTTAATTTCATTATAATCACGATGGACACGATTTCTAATACAAATTCTTGAAAACTTTTAAATATTTTTCAAACCCATGTAATCCAGGCAAATTAGAGTTTAGAGAAGAAATAATTTAAATATACTTATCTAATATAATATTTTCTTCTATAAAGTCAAATTTGTCTGGACTACATGAGTTTGAAAAATATTTAAAAGTGTTCAAGAATTTTATATAGGTAACTTTTTTATTGTGGGTGGTATCAATTCTACACCCTGTATAATTTCATCAATATTTTACGGCCGTAGTTTCCACCACAAAGTAAATATGAAACATGAACGATCTCAATAAAGAAAAAATCAAACCAGTATTAATGATGACGCATTTACTAAATAAATAAAATCCGATAATAATATTTCGTCCTTTGCACAAATCATTAAATCGGGATTTGGTTAACAAGCGTACTATAATGTCATGCTCTACATAATATATAGAATACTTATTTTTAACGAGCGGGTAAAACCGATTATGTCAATAAATAAAAATGACGGTTTAATTATCCAGTTTATTAAATGTTCAAGAAAAAGTCGATACATATTGTGACTTTTATTTAGAACGGAAATTTGTGGATGTAGTTAAGACTTAAGGCGACAGCTATCTACTTTGAACTGTGAAAAATTATTTTATTTTTTGTTTAGTGTCCTTATTTAGCCAGAAAGAAACATACCAAAAGTGTGACTTCCCCCGGAGTCCGGAACATTTTGCAATTTAGGGTTGAAAATCGGTTTTTGAAGGATAATTCGCTCTCTATCAATCGCAATCAGAAATGCAATTCGTATAGTCCTGTCGCCCATGGACATTTTAATTATCAAAAGGTTACCGTTTCACTTTGTGAAATTGTTATACTGCAAATTACACCATTGTCGATGTCTTACAGGTCGCAGCCCGCCACGTAACCATATTCAGTGTTAAGTTAAAAATCTGCAAAAATGTTAAGTACCTATTTACATTTCGAGGTTACTGCATTGTTTTTCTATTGTCATGTTTTACACCTTAGTTAATCTATACTGATATTATAAAGCTGAAGAGTTTGTTTGTTTGGTTGAACGCGCTAATCTCAGAAACTACTGGTTCGAATTGAAAAATTATTTTTGTGTTGGATAGTCCATTTATCGAGGAAGGCTATAGGCTATATAATATCACGCTACGACCAATAGGAGTGGAGCATCAATGAAACATGTTGTAAAAACGGGAAAAATTATTTCTTTTGAGAGCTTCCGTTGCGTGCGCTGCGTAAACGGTTAAAGTTACGCAAAAATCATGTATGAACGAGCGAAGCGAGTGAGTAGTGTATTGCACCCGGGCTTTCTTAGCACCCGGGCGAAGCCGGACGGGTACCGCTAGTTAATATAATATAATTAATATAATAACTAAGACTATGGAAAGTTGCCGTACACGATTTTAAGACCAGATGAAGTTCCGCAATTTTGAAAATAATTTACATTTTTGAGTTACTGTCTCAAATATCTAAAACTGTTAATGGCCCTTCTGTACAAACCAAATATGTACCGACTTTAAGACCGTTTCTGTTGCCGGTTTAGATTTTAAGACTCGTGTGGTGACGAAAAATTGTAAAAAAATGGTAAGTACACTAGTTTCGAAATAAGTGCGGAAGTTTTGAAACTTTGTAAGTTTGTAGTTTTCAATGTCTGAAATGGATAAAAAAAGCAAAATTTGATCGCAGCCGCCAGGGCCGTCATATTGTAAAAATGGCGCAAAACAGTTTCTTTGATTCATGGTTTCTTCTATGCAAACGAGATGCGTTTTATGGTGTAAAATTATTTCACTCCATACCATTACAGAGCCACCTCGATAATTATGCACCTCCTGAAAGTACCTCATAGTCGTTCTAAGGCTTCAGTTGTACACCACACTCTTTCTCTTCTGCTATCAGGCCGAAAACCAAAGCGAGATTCGTCTGTGAATATTATATTGGCCCATTCTGCTTCACCGACGACGACTGAGCATGAACGCCATCTGGAAAATAGTTATTCTAGTCGAAATACATAAATCTGCATTTGGAAAGTAAGTGGTGGTTTATGAAGTCGTATTGAAATACAATTTAAATTTAACATGTGCGTAGAGAATAGAGATGAAATAATACACAGAATAGAATTAAAAAAGGCTGGATAGGCACAAAAAAAATTACCAAAAATTCGACATTAACGATTTCGCCTTTTGACCAAAAATATATTATTATGTAATATTTTGTAAAAAGAAAGAGAGAGAAAGACAGCAGGTTAAATGTTTGTCGTGTTTGCTCGAAGTGAGTGATAGAATGAGCGGGAGAAGGAGCACAGGGAAAGCAACTGGCGAATGGCGATGGACGATGACAGAGGATCAAAATTTCGAGACGAAAATATTAAAGGAGGTAAAAATAAATGTACTTACAGCAGACGTAAGGACAGTTATAAAGTCTAGTCGAGAAGTGACTTTCTTGAGAAAAATAAGTACAAGTCTTCAAAAAATATGAGCAATAGCTTATCGATTCGGAAAAATATTCCGAAAAAGACTTTTTTATGATTTTTTTCGCCGACAAAAATTGCATTTGTTATTAACAAAAAACGGAAAAATAAGCCGCTCAGATTTTTGGCAATTACTCAAAAACTATAAGCCACAGCTGAAACTAAAAAAAAGATTATGTTCCGTTTTTACGATATCGACGGCGAAATTGACCACACACACACACATGCACACATACAGACATCAGTCAGAAAATGGTCTTAAACGATTTCTAGGGTATCAAAATGTGAAGATCTGTTAAAATCTCGAAATATTTTTTTCGGACTAAATCCAATACTTTCCTACCATAGTAGAAGTGGGAAGTAATAATCGAAAACACTGCAAAAAAACCTATAAAAATGGAGTGTATAACTACTCTACTCTAATGAAATGAAACCGTATCGAACTTTGATTTCTTCCAAGTACAATGTTTGTGTACCTAAGTTTGTGTCAAATGTCTTATTTACCACCTGCTCTATGACCCATAAGTTATGGGACATCCTGGAATGGTATTTTTTGTCATACCCCCTATAAAATAGCTGCTTTTCACTAGCTCAAGTAGTTTTTTGAAAGTTCATATTTTGTGTCGCAAACTTCACTTCTATAGTAGACAGAGGCACGCTCAGGAGTATGTAATAGCGTGCGGATCAGGTGAATAAACATAAATGGCTTGCTTTCCCACACTAGTTCCCGTACACCGACCTGTCAAAAGTAACTTTACATGTAAATATATATAAATGCATGTAAAGCAGCTATTTTATAGTGGGTATGGCAAAAAAGAATTTTATATTGCTAGGCAATTTATTGTAAATTTTAATCATATAATATAGCAGACAGAAGAGCTGTGACATGATTGTGTCTGCCACGTCACGTGTATTGTGATTAGTGTTGCCAGGTGTTCCGATTTGCGCGGGACGTCCCGATTTTCAGGGGTATGTGGACACGTCCCGATTCACCCTTGATCGGGACGCTGAATGTCCCGATTTAGGGTCAATCGGTAATTATAAAAGGTTCAAACTTCACACATATTGTTTTGTGACTGCGAATAGCGCGATAAACGTATCGCACTCTCCCGTTCTTTTCTGCCGCCGCGTACGATCCAAAGATTATGATGACATTATTTTGATGATATTATAAAGACATTATTTTCACCACTTAATAACAAAAATTAACGTTGATTTACGAACACCTTGTTTTTTTTAGTTGTCCCGATTTCAGAACCAAAATCCCGATTTTTTTAGCCTTCTGTCCCGAAATTTGGCAAATTGGACCTGGCAACACTAATTGTGATCATGAGCACACATATAGCTGGGACCGAGCGCGAACTGTAGAGGCAGCACTTTGACTGAAGGCCACGCGCCCTAGTGCGGGAATTAGGAATTAAATGGGCAAAAATTTAGCAATAACAAACGGCCGATAATTAATAATAATATTCGTGGTCAAAATAGTATTAAAGGTGAAAAATTATTTAAATCGGGTCACGTTTTGAATGTGTTAGAAAAAAAAACTGTCAAATAGTCCCGTGGTTATAACCGCGAATGTTGTTGCCCAAACCATATAATGTTAAAATGATAGTAAGTTTTAATTTATTTTTTATTCTTACTCTTTTTTCTACAAAATTAAAACTTTAATTAAATATAAAAAAAATTCTGTTTACAATTCAATTTATTTCTTATTTTTTAGCTAGATGACAATCGCAACGTAAGTCAGGCTGAGTGTAGCTGTAAAACTGGATTAGCCGGTAATTGTAAACACATTTGTTTTGTTGTTCATTATGTCAATTATACAACATGATTTTATTGATAAAGACATCGTGAATAATTTCAAAATTTATTTCAATAAAAGTAAATAAACAATTAATCACATACTACTGGTTAATATTTTTGCCCGTAAGTTTACAATTTCCATCACCAGTTGGCGTGACAGTATAGAGGCTCGGTCCCTATTGTTTATGAAGAGACCATAGTGCGATTTTAAAAATACCTATTACTATAGCAAACTCATAAATCAACAAATCAAATAAGTACCAAATGTAAGGATCTTGGATTTAAAAAAAAAAGGTTTGCACAAAACACGTTTCTCAACTTTAATTATTGCTCCTACTTACGCAGATTATCACTAATTCGACGCTTAAGACGCTTATGACCTCTGTTGTCGAGCCTCTATATTTTGCAATATCTATCAACTAATTCGACGCCTCTCGCATCTAATGCATTTAGGACATTGGATTACTAGCAATGTCAGACTACTGACGGCCGGATTGGTGAGATTCTACTGCAATAACTTTAATATTTGTAATTTGGAGACGACAATTTATTTATAACCTTGTGATAATGGCGATATAAAACTGGTTCTATAATATAATAATATAATATAACGAATAATGCGATTTTACGAACCTCCTCTAATTTGCCTGACATCAAAAGCTCTAAAGATGAGTTAGTATACCAGCGTTGCGACGCAGCATGACGCCCGGCTGCCACGTCACTTGGCGCCTGTTTTAATATTATGCGATTTAAATATCACACCGTTTATAAAATATGTGCGCACAGTAAAATTTGAAAATAACGATCATAAAGGAAGCAAGAAAATGTTAAGTCTGCTTGATATTTCATTCAAAAAGTTTTCTTGTAATAATAATTATATATAATGTAATGATGCTAAATCTTACATGCAATCGTGCGTGAATTTTATAGTAACTAGATATTAACTGTAGAAATTCATAGGTTTGTGTATGGCGGAATCAGGTTCATTTAGGCCCATTGAGGCGTTGTCACGTGGTCAAAAGCAAGTACAGGACGGCTATATTGATACGACACTTGTGTCAAATTGTTGTTTCGTTAAAACCAATGTCCTGGAGTAGTACGCTGCCAGCTTAATCAACAAGAACCCAACCGCAGGCTAAAACGTAAACTTCCGCATGACCTAATTAATAATTAGTTAATAATACTCTTATAATTAGGTATTTAAGTTTAAAAAAAATTATTAATTTTTTAATTTTTTCTAACAATTTAACATAAATAACATTGAAAATCGAAAAGAAAATTTTTGTTAAAGCTATAGATAAATTACTAAAAATTAATTAAAATGTATAAAAATTTAAAAAATATCACGTGACTTCAAAACGCGCCAGGAATGTTTGTGACGTCGTTATGTTAAAATGTGTCTGCATTTGTTGATATTTGTGTATATGTATTACACATACTATCAAAAATAATAAATTTTTAACTTGGTAACCATGGATACAAAGACCATAGATAACATAATGACGTCACACGCGTTCGGATTCTTTCGGCGCACTGAGTTTAAAAATTAATTTTTATTTAAATATAACTTTTTAATTAGTAAGCAAAAAAATTAAATAAAAACAGTTTTGCTATAAAACTTGATGTGGTCCTTCCATTTAAGTAAAAAAAAAAATTCGTTTAAAAACCCAATTAAATCTCTAATTATATAGTACTATTGTCGCGTGAACAATAAGTTTTGACAAGGAAGCCTTCTGGCCGACCCTTAGTGTTATTCTGTAGTAAAGTTAAAAATATTAACTCAGCTGTGAATGGAGCCCTAATGTGCCGAACCGGCTTTACTAAATTAAAATAAAAAATAAAAAAAGTCAATAGGTTTTTAGTGTTTTCGTGTGTTTTGGTGGTAAAAATATTCAAAGACAATGGTTTCGTGTGCTCAACTAGCTGTAGTAGCAGAGACGGTGTTGATAAGAAGGAATCATCTGGAATAACATTTCATAGGTACAAAATTGTTTTGCATTGTCGTATTCGGTTAATTACAATTTATTATTGATACACAAATATATTATTAAGAATACACAGTATTTTTCTTTTTTGTTTGACAGCATGAGGCATTACAATAATAAGATTGTATTATTTAAGGGACAACACATGTTTGTTTCATCTGCTCGGTTTAATTTCGTATCAAAATGTACTCAGTTTCTATTAATATACAATAAACTTAATAAATAACAATAATTATGAAGAAGCAGTCAGTCAGTAGGTATGGAAGTATTTAAATTTTATTTTATTTTTCAAAATTTTATTTTGGTAGCGAGGGGTTCCTTAATCATCTGTTATTTATAATTCTAAATAGTCCGAACCTGGTTACACAACTATATTGTTACTACACTTAGCCACACCCAGTGCTGCAATTTTCTGTATAGGGAAATGATGCTTATAGTGTCTCCTTACTATATTATCTCAATCCTTCCGCCGCAGATATTATTTTTATTATTTATAAAAACTACAATGCTCAGCAACAGATGCTATATTGGGTGTTAAACTTTAAGGAAACAATCTATTATTGATTTTAAGACAAAACCCTCACATAAATATGTGTCCGCAACGGCTCAGTTTTCCAGATGGGTGTTAAATTTTTTAAGTGGTTGAATTAAAAATAATTTAACATTTGCAAAATGTACTCTCTGACTATCTATTAGTGTGTGTAATTAAGCAGCTGGCACTATTCAAAAAATAAATAAAAAAATCTTAATTTTTTTTCAAATTTTTTAAACTTTTATAATGAAAAAAATAATATTTCTCTTTTTTTAAACGTAACAAAAAGCTCTATATGAAACTATAACAGTTACAATATTAATAATTAAAAGTTTGTTTTAAAAATAATTTATTTAAGGGTCTTTGCATTGATCCAAATCACTAACTGACATTTGCAAAAGTCACAACATATGACGATCAGTCGTCTGCAGAGGCATACGTTTTTCCTAAAGCACTTCTGACAATATACAAGGTTTAGGGACATTTTCAGGTTAGGATGCATTCTCCGTTATTTTTGGAACAAAAATTTTATCCGTGTTGGTATAAGCGTAGTCCAATGAATCAAGTTCTGCAAACATCTCTAATGCATGAAGCCATTTATAACATTGCAAATAGCTTCTCTTTATAATATAAAAGCGGATTGATTTTGATGTGGGTGCTAAATCTTGAAAATTATGTACCTTCTTGTGATGATACAGATAAAAACGCAATTTATCCATTGTGCGTAAGTTTGAGCCAAGTCACGCATTAGAAACTCTTCGGCTTTGTTTTCCATCTCCTCAGACAGTGGTTCCTTGCCAAAATCGAACAACAGGTCTTCAGCACAAGATTCTGCTACCTTCAGAGCACTGTCTTTCACAACATGTTAGCGAATGAATAGCGGGTAAAATTTATAAAATAGCGTAAATTATTCTGTTTTCGGTAACTAGGGAATGAAGTGGAATATAGCGAAATGTTTTTCCAACACCAAAATCAATTCGGAGTTCTGAAAGTCCACATTTTTCCACTTTTTTGATAATGATAAAGTGTATTAACAAAGACATCAGTATCCGTAGAACAATTAATAACTACTTGGTTCTAAAATGACGTAGAAATCAGCGAAATATCGGAAACATGGATTAGAATTCTATCATCGGCTTCTTCATGTCTTATGGTCAGAAGCCAAACTCGGATCTTCACCGATGATCCCATCACTTATAGTTAAGCATCTTGGCTGACTTTCCTTAAGTACTCCGGCCAGATAAGTTATAGTGAAACTCTTTTGAGCAACTTCTTCCCGACATATCCACTTGACGAAATATATGACTGTAACGATAGTCTGTTTTTAACAAAAGCCCAATAAGAGTCGGTATCTACGGGAAGCGGTGTAGTGACATTTGGTGCTCCATATTCTACGGGTTGCTTTTAGCTCGCCTGGACCTGTCAAATCCCTTTACACTGTTTTCCTTGTAAACGTCGAAGATAACATCTACTCGATCACTTTTATCGCAAGTTTGACGTATAAGTTTCCAGAGACCGACTTTCAGAACATTTAGATGTATTTTGTATTTTTTGCTTAAATCAAACTTTATATCAGAAAAAGTATAATGTCAAAATTTGTTTTCCTTTATAAGAGGAATAAAATTAAGCCAAAATAGTCAAAATTGAACCACTGGTTACGGAGATACACTTCAAAGAACATTATTCAAAATATCCAATATGGCGGGTTGATCAATGGATTTTTACTCTTCTATAAGTGTGTAATAAGACCCAACAACAAAACTTAGGGCACATATAAATGCACACGTGACATGGGCTGGCACCTAGACTAAAATAAGTACGTATTGAAGTGAAAAAAGACCATTGTGTTTGTGGCAATGATTTCTAATAGGAAACAGTCATATATTAATTTTTTACAGCCTCATTCACCATCCGCAAATTAACTTTTTCATAAGTTTCCAGCCCTCTCTGGCCGATTTTGTTAAAATGAAATACTAATTATGCACATAATATAGTTAGTTTGATCTGTAGTTTTTTTAACAGATTTTCGCATGACCTTGGAGTTTTATAGATTTTATTGGCCTTTGTTCTGTACAACAGTATCAACAGTGTTAATATGCTCTAATAATATTACTTGTATATACAAATAGATAACGCATATAGGATTCTTATATTTATATAAAATATAATGCAAAGGTGTTATCAACATGACATTAGTATATAAAAGTATTTATTCAAGATAAAACATTAGATATAAAAGGTGTTTCATCTTAACTCTTCAAGCGTTCCACAATATGATATTATTTCTCTTGAAATTATGGATAATACTGCATATAGATAAATATTATAGACGCTCGTCAACAGATGTCATAAGCGTGTATTTAAATATTGCATATATACATTTATTTTTATGCACAGTAATTATTCCCTAAGCAAAGGGACTTTCCATTTATGCCGAACGCATCTTCTACGTAAGCTCCAGTCCCAATTGAATAACCGCGAGTTTAAGGATATGGAGGTACAATCTAGACAAAAGTACGTTGATATCACTTCGAAGTACGAATGTTGGCAAAACTTTTATGTCGAATTTATCGTACATTTAACACGCTGTTTTATTAATCGCTGTTAAATTTTTACACATAAAACATACGAAGTAACCATAGCTGTGAAACAGCATGTCTATGATTTGAAAAAATTCTCTCTGTATATCTAACAACATACTATCGGGTGGCCAAATTAGAACTTAGTTTAAATTATTTTTGCAATAATCTACACCTTAAAACCATAGTGGAAAACCAACCAATTATTTATTGAGTGCCTTTTCGATAGCAGATAATGGATGGTTAATTTTATATTTGTAACTTTTTTAGTATTAAAGAAAAAAATAAAAAATTGCTTTTTTGGCGCCCCCTTTAAGGGGCTGTATCTTAAATAAATAAATGAAAACTATAGATATTATTTCATAAATACTTTATTTGGACCTTAAAATATAACATCTTCCAAATGAATTGAATTGAATGGTAGATTATAGACGCTCGACAATCTGCCAAATGTCCACGTCTTGCGGCATTACAGCAGTACCTGCAGCGTCTTCGAAATAATAGGGTCCAATTACCCTTTCTGACCAAATTTCGCATCACACTGTAACTCTACAAGGATGCAATGGTTGTTCGTAAATTAACAAAGGTTGTTCTTCACCCCAATAATGAGAATTTTTTTGTTAACATACTCACTAAGGTCGAAATTTGGATCATCATTAAATCTGCCTAGAATAACATTACTGAAGTTGCGACGGCGTTCATGCTCACGGGGTTCAAGTTTTTGGGTCGACTGAACTTTATAGGGGTACAGACGAAAAAGTTTTTTCAGAATATTCTGTAGAGAGGTCCAGTTAATTCCCAATTGTTGAGAACATCGCCTGGTAAACATTGTCGGATCTTCAACTACACTTACACGGATATTTTGAATATTCTGCTCCGAACGAGCACTTCTGACACAATGAGAAACTGGCTTGCCTGTTACACAACCGTGCTGTTCGAATTTTTTCAGTAAACCACTTATTTTGGGTCGCGAAGGCGTGTTGTTTCTACTGAAAATAGGACGAAATTTTCTACGTGTTTCCGCAACTGAATATCGATTTTCATAGAATGTTTTTATAACTATTAAAACTCGTTATTGTGTTGTAAAACGCTCCATAATGAATCTCCCTCATCTACACTGATGAACTGTCAACCAATAACTCATGCAATAACTGTTAAAAATATCGGAAAACCAAAATGGTGCCGAAAATAAATGGCGAAGTTCTAAGTTGGCCACCCGATATTATACAGGGTGTAAATTAATAACTACAAAAAAATTCAGGGGGTGATTCCTTGTTGAAAAATAAGATGGGTCTTTCCTATAAAAAAATTCATTTGAACACCCCCTGTTAAGATACAGCCCCTTAATTAAATTATTTTTTTTCTCAGAAATCTTTAATTTTACGAAAAAATTACAAGAGACCTTTTTAGTTTAGAATGAATCAGACTACCTGAAATGAATTTTTAATTAGTAAGATACGAATAAGAAAAAAAGTTACGTACAAAACCAGTTTTAGGGGTGGCTCTTTCTACCCCTTAAAACCATTGTGGAAAACCAACAAATTATTTATTGAGTGCCTTTTCGATAGCAGATAATGGGTGGTTAATTTTATATTTGTAACTTTTTTACTATTAAAGAAAAAAATAAAAAACTGCTTTTTGGCGCCCCCTTTAAGGGGCTGTACCTTAACAGGGGCATTGTATGAAAGACCCATCTTATTTTTCAACAAGGAATCACCCCCTGATTTTTTTTGCAATTTACACCCTGTATATTTGACCAGGTACCTAAGTAAATGAAAATAAATGTTTTCGGTTTAATTAATTCAGCAAGATTTGATAATTTATATTTTATGGACACCGATAGAACATTATTATTGTAACGAGTTAATTAGAAGAATAATAATCTTCATAATTTTTATTTTTTATGGTAAAAACATATTTTGTTATTCAATATTTTTCGTAGTATAAATATGTTCAAAACACAACACGACAACTAAACAGTCAAATCCAAAAAGCACAGTTATAGAAAACTGAAGTGTTGTATTATAATTCTAGCACAATGACAGAGAAAATAAATCGTAAGTTTGATCAGATTTTACTGTTAAAGTACGGATAACCGTGGCTGTCGATTTTATTTTTTGAGCATAATTATAACAGAATAGTATATTGTGTAACTAGTATGCTAAACACATCTTTATACGTCAGACGCGATGTTTTCAGTACAAGAAGTAGCCGAGCACACACGAGACTTGGCGAGTGTGAAACGCGAGCCGAATACGAGTGCTGTGTTTTCAGCACTCGTATGCGGCTCGCGATGCACACTCGCCAAGACTCGTGTGCGCTCGCCTACTACTCGTGCTAAAAACATCACGCCTGACGCATAAAGATTTAGCACATGCGTTGCACACTATACATTATTCAACACATGCATGGTTTTAGACTTTAATTGAATTAAAAGAACAGTTACATAATGATTCATTATGTAACTAGTTACATAATGGTTCATTATGCAACTGTTTTTCATTATAGCACTGAAAAGCGTTGCATAATGGATCATTATGTAACTAGTTACATCATGAATCATTATAGCACTGAAAAGCGTTACATAATGGTCACTAGTCAATAAATGGCTATTTAAGATCCGCAAAACACATACGAAAAAACACTAAAAGCGTGCATGTGTTGAATAAAAACATTTTTGTAGAAAGTTGAATGAAGAAATCGAAATATATTTTAAAAGCATAACATTTTATATAAATGTAGATAATTTATCGATTGCTGTCCTATTAAAATGTGTTCATCAACCAACATTAATAATGCACTGTATCTCAAAACTGAATTTTTACTTTTTTTAAATCAATAGCAAATGGAAACAGAACACAAAATTCACTTGGATGGACTCCTGCAAAATTAATTATACCAACTGAAAAACAAACAAATAATAAAATTGAACCTGAAAATATAAACATATTCAAATGTAAAGATATCGAAATTAAGTACGTAACTACGACATACGTCACATCACAACTCCAGGCTGATAACGAAGAAGAACACGATAGTAATGTCGTTTTACAAACGTTAGTTCCGACAAAATATGAAGGTAAGGAATATACTTAAAAATACTGATTATAGATAATAGATGAAGTACATTAATCATATTAAGTATTTTTCAAAGCCACTCAAGCTAAAAATTAATGTTGCAATATTTCTTTAAGTTTCATAAAAATTGAATAAATATGCAATATTGATTTGAGGTTACTTATAAATTAAATCCCTTTGCATATTCCATAGGCTAAAGGTTAAAGAATATATTTTTAACTTTTAGGTGGTTTGAAAATTTGGGATTGCGTAGGTATTTTCTCTGAGTATATACTAGAAAATTTAAAAGGAGCATTCAATAATAAAAATGTACTTGACTTAGGCTGTGGAAATGGATTTATTGGAATTATTACTCTTTTAAATGGTGCCCGAGTATGTTTCCAAGATTATGTAAGTGAAACAAATATTTTTAACTAATGAGCTTATCAATTCGACTTGTGTGTTTGTATGATGTATAATGTAGTTCGTAGATGTGTTGTTCCAATTTGAAAAGTTCCTTCACCGTTTAAAAATTAAAAGCTTTCTCCTTCTGGAGTAATAATACAGAATAATAGAGTACTATATTATATTATTACACTAAGTCAAGCTCAAAAGGGGAATGAGTAGTGAGCAAAAATATAAGGCAAGTTGGAGATATACCATGTGTCCCCGGATCGGGTTGCCAACAGGAAAAACTTTTTTTATTTTGTTCAATACTAAGCAACGGATTCAAGCAGCAGTTCACTTCAATTTTAATTGTCAACGAGCACCCTGTACATTTGATTCAAATTTTTTTTATGAGAATCTCATTTTCAAACAAGCATAATAAAAAACGTTTTCCTATTGGCAACTCGGTCCGGAGACACACTGTATGCTTGAATGCATGACCGCGATTGAATTAAGCTAGAAACTACGGAACTGATTTGGATGGAACTTTTACCACTAGGATATAGTATGACGAAGGACATTAGACTAGTCGTATTATTTGGCTTTATCCGGACAACCCAGATAAAAGAAAATACGTGGCCTCTAACTAGCTTTAAACTCACATTGTAAAATCGGCCCTGAAAAGTATAAAACAAATTTTTCTTAATTATTTTTTCAGAGAAATTATTTTTATTATTTTGTTACCTACACTCAATCAAAAGTTTTATTTAGTTGACTACGAAAAAGTATAAAAATATAATAATAAAAATCCGAAATATTTATATCGTAATTTTTCTAGTATCGTTTTACTGAATGTGCAATGGAACTTACAGTTATTGATCATTATTAACATTTTTACAGAATCATGAAGTAATAAACTTCGCTACAATACCAAATGTCTTATTAAATTTGCGAAATAAAAATGAAGTTAAAACCAAATGCAAATTCTATTCAGGTGATTGGGAATCGTTCGCAGATATTAACCAAAGTCTTCCTGAAGAAAATAAATATGATTACATTTTAACATCAGATGTTCTGTATAGCACTGAAAATTACTCCAAGATACATTACGTTTTTAAGAATTTGTTAAAGAAGAATGGAAAAATGTATCCTTTAATAAAAAATGTAATATATAGTACAATGTTTTCAGACAGTGATGAGAAAATATGTTAGTTTTTGCATAGGAAAGAAAATGTCTGGCACGTAATATTATAATTTAAATGAAAAATTCTAGGAGATGGCAAAATCAGTGGTAGAGGTTTGCCAACAATCGTGATACAACTTTGTGCAGTGAACTGCATAATATGCTGAAATTATTTAAGCTTTATAAAGCATGTGCTAATGACCATAGTTGTCGAGGCACTTTTGTTTTTCTCATTCTTAATAAAACAGATGACGAAGTGTGAACTTCAAACAGACTGATTTCCTGAGAAAAATTTGGTACCAATAATTTGTAATTTCCTAATAAGATGTCACTTGTACTATTACAGTTATCAATTCACATTTTCTGTAGGGTAATTTAGGTCTAGCATCAATTAGTATTTTCAATTTATTATTTATTCATAATAAATTAAAAATCCATATTATGATTTTAACAGTTCTTGGAATAGAACCTGGGAACTGGGAGCGTGTAAGGAGCCAAAGAAACGTCATGTCATACAAAACATAGGAATTAGAACGGTTATTAGATAAGTATGGTATTGTATAAAGAATTATCTCGAAGAAGGAATTATTAGGTGAAGAAATTTGATCAAAATTACTGGCACAGGAGCTAGTGTTTCTTGGCAAGAAGCAGGAGAAAAAAGTTCTATATCACATCTGCCTACACAGGAATGTGAACTCGGTATCTCTAGTGCTCTCACTCGCAAATAATTTAGTTTATCAATCAGTTTTTGGAAACATGTTTTCCTTAACAATAGATTAAACAGTTTTCTAGCTGCAAAAACGAACTATGTTGGTTGGTCTGGCGGAACTCGACAATTTGAAGAAATTGTTAAACAAGAAGGAATATTCAAGAGTAAAGTTTTGTGGAAAACTGATTTAGTTTTTAAACGAGAAATCATAGAATTTTCTTATATATAATAACAAGAGTATCTTTTTGAAAAAAAAACTTGTCGATTGTACTGTTCATTAAAAAACCTTTTTGCGCGCGTGCGGTGAAATATATAATAAGGATAATAAGAATAAAAATAAAAATATTGGCTGTTACATATGCATTTATCTTAGGAAATTAGATATCTCCCAAGGAAAATCTATAGCGTCCGTTTGGTTTATATAGGAAATATTACAACACTAAATTGAAGAATTCATGGTCGAGTCCGAACAGTAACAGTAATTTTATGTTTCATAAAAAGTTCTTACGTAGACTAATGCAACCAAAACTGTATAAACAATATGTTTGTTAATTGTTATCATAGTATGTTCACGAGAAATCAAATATTAAATTATCACAATAAATAATTTTATAATTAGATCATGAAGAATTTATTTAGATATTCCAATAATAAACCTCTATAGCTAATTTGAAATAGCCGGAATCTCCTAAAAGTGAGACGAAAAATTTTAATATATAAACAGAATATGATCTGGAATATTTACTTTAGGCAACTGTATATTTATTTCAATTTATTTATTTTTCCTACATCTGTTTATTTATTCTCGATGAAAAATAGCATATTTTAACATTTTTGTTTCATATAAATATCGATTTCGGAGTATATTTTTATACAACTTCAAAAAAAAAACTGTAAATGCGTTTCACATAGACCTTACTAATTACTTTCTTGTACCCTCCTAACCCTGTTCTACGCAACTTATAGAACAACAAAATATGTACCAACATTGTCAGATACATCCAAGTAGTGTTCTTAGGTCTAATCTTGATCCGCCATTTTGTTTCTAAATGACGGCCATTTAAATGTTAAAAAAATCATAACTTCGGTTCTAGGCATCGTAGAACAGTGAATCGGGTACCGAATTGCTTAGTAACCTTTGATGAGCCTTCTTAAAGAGATTGCAACCCGCAAAATTTTCCTGGACATTTTCAAAAAACTAAAAAACGCCTGTTTATATACTTCTATACATGTTATGTGATTGGACCTCACCAAAAAACTATTTGCGAAGGGTCAAGCGTACGTATACTACGTAGCCCTTTCTAGGAGTCTGGAACAATGTAAATATGAAAATGATGAAATAAAAATAATTTTAAAAAATTGATGTGACTTCAAAAAATATGAAGTTAATGATTGTGTCCATGTTTTTTTTATAATAGTGGATCATGAGAAAGTGAACTTCTGGATAATAAACACTATCTACCAAATAATTTATTAAGAACTTGAAAAAAATGAATAACATACAAAACGTTGCTCATAATAATTGGTAGTGTTTATTATCCAGAGGTCCACTTTCCCACGATCTACTAACAATTATTAAAAAAATATCTCAAAAAAGAATAAAATATTTTACAGTTACCCTCCCTAACCTACATTAATTATTAGAAGTCGGCGTAAATAATAACACAATAATTAGGCGTACTTCTAATTAAATGTAGTCTAGAGAAGGTGATTGTAAAAAAAAATATTCTTTTCTGAGACATTTGATGATGTCGTATAAATTTTTTATAATTATTTTTATAATTATGATTACTTATTCACTTCAATTCGAAAATGTACTTCGTAGAACTCATTAAAACATAAAACACGTCAGAAAAATACAGTTAAATTGGTAAAAATACTATTTAAAATTTCTTTTAAAAAATAAGTACCTACTATTCCTATTATAATAATATAATAATGAACAGTTATTTACAAAAATAAATCTTTAACTGTGTAACAGTAATTATTGATTAATAGAAATGTTTAAAAAAAATTTTGAAGTTTGATGTCACTATTCCCTAGGTCCTATAGTATTCGGATCTACGTATACAAGTTAATTCATACTTTCTGTTAATTTAATATTCCAACTATTCTCAAATATTTATTTGTATTTTAATGTTTACGTTAAAATATATAAAATATTTAAAACAGTTACTGATTGAACTTGAAAAATTCCAATAATTTATTGCGTACGTACTTTTCAATAACAGTTACTGTAGTGTTGTGCCGCGGTCAAGTGACCGTCAATTAACCAAAAATATATTTGACGGTCAAATAAATAATATGCATGAAAACAGCAGTGTCGCCTGTCGGTATCTTTAGACAATGAAAATAGTTCAGATTAGTGCAACCATTGGAAAATTTATTAACGGATACAAGCAATCAAACTAAATAATAATATATACGATACCTATACAACCTTGCTTACAGATTTTACATAAAATTCTATTAAGGTCTAAAGTATCTGTTTATATTATAGATGATATAATGCAATTAACAAATATTTGTATTTCTCAAAATTTTTTCATATTCAATTCTATTATATATGTTCAAAAAAATGGTTTAGCAATGGGTTCCCCTTTATCTCCATTACTTGCTGATATTTTTATGCATCATGTTGAAGAAAATATTTTTCATAATACTTGTTTTTCCAATAATTTTATTTACTTTTATAGGTATGTGGATGATTTTGTTTGTTTATTTAGAGGCAACTTATTACATATCAATACGTTTCTTAATTATATTAACTCTTTATATCTTACCATACAATTCACTGTTGAATTTGCCCAAAACAATATTCTCCCTTTCTTAGATATCACAATAGATATTAACTTTAAAAAACACAATTTTGCAGTATATCGAAAACCTTGTTTTAGTGACATCGTCACAAATTTTAATTCATTCGTTCCATTAGCTCACAAATTAGCTCCATTTCACAATTACTTTTTTAGATTATTTAATTACAATTTAAATAATGATTCCTTTGTGAAGGAATTTAATTCTATAAAGCAAATAGCTGTCAACAATGACTTTCCGGTTCACATTATTAACAACCTATTTCATAATTATCGTTCTAAATATTTTATGACTCAACTACACACTAAACTTGAAAATATTAAAAATTTTAAAGACAAATTTGGCTCGTTAACCTTTTGTGGTGAAGCGTCGATACGTATTAAAAAAATATTTGCAAAGTATAACATTCATATCTCTTTTAAGACAAATCTTTCATTATATCACCTATTTGTGTCAAATAAAGATAAAGTTGATAAATTATAATTAAGTGGTGTTTATAAATTGTCTTGTTTTGATTGTGATGCATATTATATAGGTAAGACGGAGAGAAAATTCTCAGAACGTATCAGGGAACATATTCTTAATTTGTCTAATACGAAATCCAACTTCGGAAAACATTTATTCGAAAACAATCATAAGTTTGTTATGGAAGAAGGTTTCCAAGTGTTACATAGTGGTGATCAGAATAATATTATTACTATTTTAGAACTAATTGAGATCAAACTAGCATATACCTACCAGAACCCATCTAACAGTTTTCTTAACAATAATACAGATATAGCTACGGCTAATATTTTTGATTTTTTATTTAAATTTCCTGTTCACCCGTTTCAAAAATAGTGTTCTTGAATTTATTCTTTAATTGTATTCTAGTTTGTCTTCATGGGTTCTGTTTGATATATCATGTATTATTATATTTCCAATATCATCTGTGTTTGTTGATTGTATTCTTATTGTATTCTTATAACATCTTGTATTTTTACAGTTCACAGTTTTGTTTTCACTGAACTGTTGGTTGTCATATTTGTTGATCAATCAATTCTTTTTTAAAGCTGTTCATATCATTTTATCTTATAACTCTATGATTTTATTTAGTTTTCACTTTTGTATGTAGATGGCAGATTTAATTAGATTTCCGGCCTTGTCGTTTTTCATTCTGTTTAATGGAGCAACATATTTATAAGATGTTATAATAATTATTCCTGGTTTTGATGTATTATATTTTGACAATTAACTTTTAGTTTGCTTAATGTATTCACCAAGTTTCAAGGCTTTCTTTTTTCTTTTGTAATGTTTTTAAGTAAGTAATATTTGTCACAATTTGTACCTTTTAGTATACTATTTAACTTTTGTATTTTATTTTTAGTATTTTAGACCTGAAGATGACCTTTTAGGTTGAAACATGTCGTCAACGATTGTATAAGTTGAATTTATAAATATATCCTGTTTACGATCTTGTGTGGATTCTATCTTAGTTTTCTTAAATAATAATAATTAATATTTATTAATTATAGATATCACTCTCCTTTTATTTTGAAGTTTTTTTTTTGTTTTATATATCAAAATATTTGTATTATTTGTTATTTTTGATCATTTTGTTTTTGTTATCGTTTGTTATTCACTTTATTATATTTTAATACGACTCTGGACTTATATTATAACCTACTAGCGGCCCCGTCCGGCTTCACCCGAGTACTAAGAAAGCCCGGGTGCAATACACTACTCACTCGCTTCACTCATTCGCTTGAATATTATAAATACACTATTCACTCGCTTCGCTCGTTTGCTAGAATATTATAATTACATTACTCACTCGCTTCGCTCGTTCGCTATATATATAAACCTTCCGTGAATAATTATCTAACTGATGGTGAAAACCGCATCAAAATCCGTTATATTTTAGTTTCAAAAAAATTATAAATTATTATTGTCAAAGAAAGAATATAACAAAAATTAAAAAATATATAAATAAATATCATGTAGAATTTAGAAAAAAAAGCCAAAAATTCTACGATGTTATCAGTTTCCGAACCCAGGTCCCTGTGCATAGAATGCTGCGACGTAAGTACGGTCGTATGTTATAAGTATGTTGCGAATTCTTACGGTCGGGTTACGAATTTAATTAATTAATTATTATTATTTATTAATTATGCTACATATATAAATCTTCTCTGAAAAATTATCTAACTGATGGTGAAAACCGCATCAAAATCCGTTGCGTGGTTTAGGAGGAGTTAGCGGTTAAACAGACAGACAGACGGACGCTAGAAGCGACTTCAATTTATACTATGTAGAGAAGATAATTAAACAAAAATAATATTTTATTATTTTTATTTTTTTTACAAAATAGTAATTTTTTTGGTCAATTGGCCGGTTAATATTTGACCGGTCAAATGCACAACCGTAACAGTTACTATGGTCGTCATTGTATATTTTTTTAATTATAAGCCACAATCATTTGCGCTAAAATCATATCCAGTCTTTTCAAAAATACTAAAGATGTTTAAATTCTCAGAAAAAATGAGTTATATTGTGTTAATGTATATAAATCTAAATTTTTAAGTCAAAGAAAAATTTGCACTTAGAACTTTTGGTGTATATGGAGGTAACCTGTAGATTTCAAACCCAAAACAGTTATTTTTGTTGAAATCTGAAATGAGCTAGTGTTGTCCTGATTCGGGTCTATAGGCCGTCGTTGGTTGGAATTGTTTCCTAACGTTTCGCTAGCACGAGTGGCGAGCTTCTTCAGAGGTCCTTCCATCTCCGATGCTGGATGTAGAATGACAAATTTTCGGGCGCAGGTTGTATTTATACCTGTTACAGGTAGAAGCTTGTTCAGCTTCGGTTGACCTTGTGATATCCGTCGGCATTACTCGGGAGTGCCTGATTATCGGGTTCCAGATCTGGTTGAGTTTGAGGGTTTCCTCTTTTTTGTTGAAGCTCGCCACTCGTGCTAACGAAACGTTAGGAAGCAATTCCAACCAACGACGGTCTATAGACCCGAATCAGGACAACACCAGCTCATCAACTGGCCGCGAAAACCTCAACCAATCTGAAATGTTTTAGATTTTTTTTTAAGCCAGGAAATTTAATAAAACTATTATACGTTTTCACTATACTTCTTTAGTATGTTACATAAATATTGAGTAACGTTATTGGTGGTTTACCTACAATATCAGGTGTTTACAGACACTTCGTATTTTTTTATAAAGTCCACGTATTTTGTTGGAACCACTTCGTAATTTCATAAATGGGGTCGTTGAATACTGCTCTACAGCAATATCCATTAGCATATTATTATAAATTGTGAACACGTATAGGTATGTGTATTTCAACCTCTATATTAGATCGTTATTTTTTACGTTCAATACAATACAAACAAAAAAATGAAAAATTCTGAGAAAAGTGTATCCAGTAAAGTACAGCATTCAACCAACTGTGAGATCAAAATATATTATCTATAATATATCTTATTTAAAAATAGTTCAATTTTTTTTTATTTATTGCAGATTATAGACGCTCGACAACTAAAGTCGTTAGCGTCTAAAAGTGGTTTGATATCTTACAGGACAGTACGTTTAGAACTTGAGTTCTTACAAATTTTGTAGAGTTACGAATATCATTAAATTAAATTATTAGGTCTCTGAACATCTTATACAAAAATGTTCTCATTTTAGAGCACACTTTTAGAATAATATGCTACATGCATATTACACATTCTTTACTTCCCCATATACGAAGTAAATACTTATGTAGGAAAATCACACCGTTTTCAAGTCACATGAACCCAAAAAAGTGTTGTTTAAAAAATGTCACTTTATTTGTGGTTATACCTGGAAGTAAAATATCAAAATCGGTCCTAGCTCAAGTGTGGGACAAGTGATCCCCTAAAAGCCTGTAAAATCAGGTAAAGAAAAATGGAAAATAATTTTTTCTCGAAAACGTGTAACAATTTTGATTAAATTTTACACATAGACACTTCCTTAGTACCAGTATGAGATGATATGACTAGGTTTTCTTAGAAAATGCGGGGAAAAGCTAGTCCGAATGGCTGACTTTGATTTTAAATGATAAACTATATTATTCAGAACATATAAATATATGTTTTTTTACTTTCAAGTGGAGGAACCTCCCCTCTCCTTATTTAAGGTGAAAAAATTCGTTAAAATTTTGTTTTTCAGCCCCCCTCTCCTCAACTTTGTTTAAGAAAAACTGCCCTCTGATTATTATAAGACTTGTCACAGTCGGCAGTTCAAAAACAGTACCTAGTTATCTTTTGAATGAATAAAAATAATAAATTAATAATGTAAGAATATAACGGTTCAGATCGTTTTTATTCTCAAATCTGTTTGAATAGAAATCTTTAGATAAGTAGGGATATCAATTGCTGAACGCAATTGACAATAAATTCGGAGAAATCAAATATTCCAGCAAGAGTTCTTATTCCATCTTGGAGAAAGGATCAAATAGTGATCGTAAGAGCAGGATAGGACATGCAGAAACACCAGCTGCTGCAGTTTGATAAAGCCGAACCTCTACAATGTATGCAAAACCAAGTTACACTATTACTAAACATTATTTCTTGCGAATCTCCTAAATTTATTTGAAGCTACGGAAAATGGTACCAAGTTGCATATTATTATCGTTTCTTCACTCATCAGGGTTATTTAATTTAATTACTGTCTAATCCGTTACCTGCAGGTATTAGAATGGTTAGCTGTTTTATTATATTTTTTTTTGTACAGAAAATCTTAGGACGTGGCTTTGCTGGACAAAAAAAATCCAGTTTTGATTTACTAGAACAATCTCTCGACCGTGCTTCATCATTTCTTCTCTCGCCTGTTACATTTATGCACCATTGTATTTTATACCACGGTTATGTTTTTATTCAATACTAAGAACATATCTGTATAATATCTATGTTTTTTTGACGAAAAACAGAATATTGTAATTTTATGTGCATATATGTATTATATACCTTCCGTGCAGTGATTTTATCTTTATACATATATGTATATTATGTGTGTACGTAATTCGCACGTTCTAACGATTTATTCATCTCATAGGAATAATGTCCGCCGGCCTCTATATTATGTTTTATCTACGCTCTCCATACCTAGTATAATAATATTATGTATGTATGCACAAACATCCCGAACCTATTTGTACACGTTTACTATTTACACCTGTTTTATTATACGAATCGCTTTTACTCACAAACACGAGATAAAAGGTGCTTTCCGTTTTTTATATATGAGGTGAACCCTATTATAGTCTACTAGCGGCCCTGTCCGGCTTCGCCCGGGTGCTAAGAAATCCCGGGTGCAATACACTACTCACTAGCTTCGCTCGTTCGCTTGAATATTATATTTACATTACTCACTCGGTACGCTCGTTCGCTATATATATATAAACCTTTCGTGAAAAATTATCTAACTGATAGTGAAAACCGCATCAAAATCCGTTGCGTGGTTTAGGAATTACATTACTCATTCGCTTCGCTCGTTCGCTATATAAATAAACCTTCCGTGAAAAATTATCTAACTGATGGTGAAAAACGCATCAAAATCCGTTGCGTGGTTTAGAAGGAGTTAGCGGTTATATAGACAGACAGACGCGAAAAGCGACTTCATTTTATACTATGTAGAGATATACGAGAGTACGGTTGTACAGTCGAAACTGTTGTGATAGAAATGATAAACGTATTAGTATAGCACTTATCTTTTTCTCGTACAAATTTGCATACACTTTTATAAAATCTCTACACGCTAGACGTCTTTTTATTTGCCACTTAGCCGCGCAATTCAGCAGCGCCCTGTGCCACTATCGCTTCCAATGTTTTCATAATAATATTATGTAATCGCGACTAGTCGTGGGGAATCGCGGCTGCACAGTTGATCTCGCGGTCAAATCACTAACCTGTAAGCTCTACAGTAATTACATTAGAGTTACATAATATAGTGTTCACTATTATCGCGGGGTTGAGTCGCGTTGCTAAAAATCGCGTCTGTAAGAGGTCTTGTAAAATTGGTTTCAAACTGATTGATTTCAAACACATAATCACCTGGTATAAACTGACCAAATTTTGAAATAGCGTCAGACAATATGCATTGCTCAAAACCTCGCCTTTTAAAGACGCTCTATCGTGAAGAAGGTGACTAGTATACATTTTTGAAAATTATGTATAAATGTAAATTACGTAATTTATCTAAACAATCCTGTATAAACGTGTGATACCAATCGAATATCTATCGTGACCACAAAATAGGAATAGGTTGATAGTTTAGGGCGTTTATAGGTGTTTCCATATAAGAATCAAATGGTGGGTGGATTTTATTGTTTTCGTATTAGAATCTTAAAATGATACCTTCAGTAAAATTACTCACTGAAGGGCGCTGCCACTCACAACGTTCTGTGACCAGACATAAGTTTCTGATTCTGTGCTTTCCAGGCTTTACAGACCGAGGTTCCGTTACTATTGTTTTCTTTATAGTAATTGTCATTTAAAGCATAAAAATTTCTATTGTCTGAAAAAATTCTAATGAACTAAATCATTCGACATAATTTTATATATTAAGTAAAAAAAGAAGGTACCTTCATTATGTTTCTAATAATTTATTGAGTAGGTATATGGAAACATCGATAGTGCTGGCAATACTGACAAAAGTATGTGAACTGTATATAAATAATTTGAATTGCATACAAATATTTGACATCCAGTCACATTACGTCGGTGCGAAGCTAACCAATATCGACTGAATATATTAGCATTCGGTTCTCGCGTGACCTATAAACAAATATGATATAGTACGCAACGCAAATCCATAAAATTTATTATGATAAACATAAAGCTTGCATAAATATGAAAGATATAAACACATATGAAAAAGCTTCTTGATTTTGCATGTACTGTATCTTATCTGCAGAAATTGGATGAGATCAAAGGAACGAAAGGTATTTTTTGTTAATCTGTATTAGAAATCGTAATTTAATCTCCTAATGGCCCTTAACTTGTACCTATTGCAAGAGTCGCGAAAGAAGTGCAAAATGGTTGCTCTTTCATTAGATGATGCGTGTGCTAAAATGATCTTTCTTATAAATGCTAAATTCATTATTTTTGTGTTCAGCAAAAAGAAAACCACTACAGGTAAAAATGCACCACTCATTTTTCTGATATATTTTTAGTGTTAAGGAGTAAGATTAAAGGTTACGTTAAGATAGGTCTCATTTCAATTTTTTTCAGAGATGTTTTACATAATAACTTACGATTTATTTGTAGATCAAAAGATGAATTTGTTTTTACATATATATTTTTCTAAGTAGCCGTGAAACTTTTGTTATTAAAAGGATGCACGAATCGCCTCGGTATCGAATCGATATTATTAAACATCGTCTCGAGCTCATTTCGTTTTGTCGAGATGAGACCGAGAAAGTTTCAGTCTCGTGCGAAGTCCTAAATTAGGACCTCTAATCTAGCCTAAAATAAGAAAAAAGTTGTTTAAAAATTACCTTGCAAACACTTTCGATATCAGATATAACTGCAAACTATAATCATAGATAAGAGTACATATGGAAGATCATCTTCAATGTTACCAATTTGCGACGCGGACAGTGCCTCTGTTGAAATGTTCTCCAACTAACAATATGGGACCAATAGGTTGCATTTAAGATTATCAACCCTGGCTATAATGTCGTTTTAAGTCATCCAGAGTATCTCTCGATATCGCTTGAATCTACTTCATACCATGATACTGTACATCACAGTATTATAGACATGCTAAACCTTACGTAAGTAGGTCCGAACGCATGTATAATCGAATTGAACTTAAATGAGGAAGGGTGAATGTTGTGGAACGAAGAATACGCGAGAGTTTAATAACAGCAAATACAAGTAGTTTCCCCATATTTTTTTAAGGTTGACATGAACGAAAAAAAATAGTTCTTTCATTCGTTTACTTTAATTATTAATAGCGTAGAGGCCTAACTTTTAAAAATTATCATGAGTACCTTCACAATACATATTCATTAATAAATAATGACCTTTTTTGAAAACAGCTTATAAGAATTAACTTTCCTTTATTCACTAGTATTTGATTTGAAAATGCATTAATATTATTGCGAGAGTCAGAGAAAATTCATAGGTGCTAAAGCTCCGAAGCGCCCATGTGGACGGCGACTATGAATTCTTGCTTTTTTTAACTTCAGTATTTTGTTTACTCGGGTATTTCTGATCTTGATCTTAGAAGACCAGTAGTCCCAGAGCCGACCGTCGATATGTATCGGGTACACAGACAAATTTGTCTGTGTGAGTTAGCATTGGGACAGACAAATAGGAAGTCACAATTATTATTACTTTTATTCTGCCGGAAATTAGAAAAAGTTCAAGTAGTATGAACTCTGGCTCTAGTCTCGGTAAGACCGACATTTTGATGTCAATTTTAATTATGTATAGTCGATGACATATTATATAAGAACACAAAAAAAAACGGTCAAGTGCAAGCTGAATTCTTGCATGTAATTGTTTCGTATGTGTACTATTAAGATTTAAAAAAAATGTTATACATATACCTCGACATATACCAAAAATTATCTTATGTAATGCAATGCTGATAATTTTCGTTCGATGTAGACCTCATTACCAATATTCTTGGTTTTTTTCAAATTTTTTAGAACCACATTTTTCTAAATAGGGTGGGGGAATTTTTAAGATATTTTTTGGTCAAATATTAAACAAAATTCACATTAAAAAACAAATTAAATATTTTTGAACTCACGCTTTGACAAGCTGTTACGACATAATTGACACAATATTAAATTTGGTAGAATTACAATTTTGTTTTGTCAAAGTAAACTTATTTTTAACGAAGACGAATTTTTAGTTGGTGCTGACCTGGAAATTTTGTATATCTGTTTATGATTTTTTTTAAATAGATCCGCGATTGTTTTAGTACTTATGTCTATCGTTCGATGGCGGTGAGTGACTGATTGTCACGTTTTTAATTATTGTTTTGATTCAGACTGCTTTGGAAGTTTCGTTTCTTTTTTTTGTTGGAATGGTGACGGCCTCCATCCCGGTTGTTATTTTTCAAGCTGGATAATAACAATCGTTATTTTTGGAAATACTGAAGAAAACTTTTGAATTGATAGTGGAATTCACTCAGGAAGTGATATACTGTGGTTAATCGTTGTTCACGAAGTTCTTTGCTGAAGTTACGGTTTTTACCCTTAAATAAAAGGTGGGTATACAAGCGGTAAGAAACTATTTTGATTTGACGACAGTTTTTCTTTAATGTGGATGTTTACTGTTTTATAGGGTTCTTAGGATTGGTTCTTAGGATTGGTTCTTAGGATTGGTTCTTAGGATTGGTTCTTAGGATTGGTTCTTAGGATTGGTTCTTAGGATTGGTTCTTAGGATTGGTTCTTAGGATTGGTTATTAGGATTGGTTCTTAGGATTGTTTCTTATGATTGGTGCTGGTTCCATTGGTGGGATACTTCTGTTGGAAAATATTCATGGATAATTATGTACGGAGACTACTATCGTCTAAGATGCTACCGATTCCTGTTAACGTGTAAAATTACGTTGGAGTGGTAAACCTGATCAAGAAATTTCGCCAGGTGAAAATTTAATTTCAATTCAGTAATTTTGACGTCTGGATTCAAACTGTGAGTGATTTGTTTTCATCTTATTTATTCCGCTGGTATCCTAGCAAATGTAGTTTCGATCAACAGAAATTTGCATTTAAACTGATTACCATAAGAACGACATTTTAGTTTCTGAATCAGTACACTGTTTGTGTCAATATTGGTGTTTGAAAGTTTTCAAGTTTAAGAAATCACTATTTTGCCGTCTTTTTCTTATTTTTTTTAGTTACCGTATTTGTTATCAAATACTTTTTTTTTTATATATTAACGAAACTTGTTTTATCAATCTCAATACAACTTCAAAATTTCAGTCATTATGTTTTAAATGTCATATGTCAATATCGAATATGAAATAATTTACTTTATTGTGTTTTAATGCTATAAGTGTCGTATATTAGATTGAGTCGATAATCTCGGTTATTCATTGTGACTCAAATATATGTTTGCGACTGGTCAGTTACGGTTATGCTGTTTCGTACGTTACTTACGCGCATTTTAAGATTTTGACTCGATCTATGAATATGAAAATATTTTATATATTTAACTTTAGTTCATTTTTTTCCGATAATGTTATCTATAATATTATGTATCTAATTTCTGGTAACGTTTAGTTTGTTTTGGTCGATCAAACACAAATGAGGTTATGTTCTGAATATTCTTTGTATTTGTTGTATTAATGTAATACGATGCTTACGTTTGTCATTTCGTAATTCCAAGTTCAGAGTTGAATAACTATTTTCTCAGATAATAATTGATGCATTACTTTTCTGTTTAAATTGATGAATAGTCGTACTATTTCGCGTTGTTAAAGTTCCGCGAATGTATTGTTTACGCTCGTATGTTTGAGTACCGTATATTTGCGAATTAACGTGTTTACGAATTCTTGTTATGTCGATATTATGTACCTTTTGAAAGAACTATGAGCAGTGTCGTATTTATCCTGCTATAGTGGTTTTCAATAGTGTCGTGTTTATGTTTGCGACTTCGTATAGTGTCGATATTATGTATCTATTGTAATGGCTATGAGCAGTGTCGTATTTATCCTGCTATAGTGGTTATCAATGGTGTCGTATTTATTAAATTTTACGGTATTGCGTCGTGTACTCAAACATTGTTGAACTAGTACGAACTATAATAATGTTGATACTTTAATTGAAGTTTTATTGATGTTTTGTAACTTTTGCCTATAATTTCCTTAAATAAAACTGACATTTGTTTATGAAGTTATCGTCTCGTTAATGTATTGTTGTTGTGTCGATAAACTTTTGGCTTCCCTCGTATTTTGGATTAAGAGTCGGTGATCCGATAGAGTTTGTATGTAACCGTCTCTGGCGCCCATTGACAATATTAAACAACTATTTATAATTCTTTAACATCTATGTACAACTACGGGTCGGCCAAAAGTCATCTGTTTTTGGGATATTGTCTTAAAAGTATTAAGTTCTAATGGATCCACTCCCTCGCCACTGAAGCTAGCGGCAACCAACCAAAGGGTCGGTAAGTTTTAGGTGTAATAAAGCTTTCATTTGATACCCCACACGATTACTTTAAAAAAAAGTTTTTACATCTCCTTCCACCCCCAAACTGACCCCCAAAATCAAAATTCAACTTTTCTTACTTCACGTCTGTAATTGGGCCACTACTTCCTACGTATGCCAAATTTCAACTTTCTAGATAGGTATATTAAACGGTCTCTGAGAAAAATACCTGTGACAGACTGTAGGCACCGAGATGACTCCATAAATGTTCCGTTTTGCCGATTTGGGTACGGAACACTAAAAAATGATCAGAAGTGCCGTCAATATCCCATGATCCAGCAGAATAAAAATAATAATAATTATGGCTCCCTATTTGTCTGCCCCAGTGCTAACTCACACAGACAAATAATTTTGTATGTTTATTCGATACAAAGGAAATCTGACGGCGAACTCTCCATCTAAAATCATTGTGATCCAGGGCTGTCGTGCTTTGCTTCTGGGTCATATTTACTACGGCATAGAGTAGGTGTTATATAAATTGTAAACTATCATATTTTATTAGCTAGCGTTACATACTATCACATATATAACATCGTTACAAGCCATGAATACAAAATACTATGTATGTTCCTACATCCGACAGAGTGGAGACCCCATAGCACTTGTGATGATGTATTTCGATTAAATTCAATATCAACTCAAGTCTGCTAGTGCAGCGAAAACACATTAATCATAATATCATCCCATATTAGCATTTATTGGAAAGTTAATATTAGGAAAACAGCCGAGAAACTATTTTATTTAGTCAAATGTTTATTTCAGAAATTATAACGACGTTTCGCCTAAATTTTCGATAAGTTATAATAATAATAATTAAAACTAAACAATTGTCAATAAAAAATAAAATTGAATTTAAACCGGCTAATCTCGAGAGCTACCGAACGAATCTGACTCCGGTTTTTATCATTCAATAGTTTATTTCTAAGGTCTATACTAGCTGTCCGGCTCGGCGTCGTCCGAGCGCAAATCAGGTTGATTCCAAGTTGGATTGATATCAAGTTTATGTCAAGTGCACGGTAAAATATAATATTATACCCAAAAATAATGTCATGGGCAAAAGCTATAATATGTCTACATTTACATATAAAAAATTTTCACCCGGACGAAGTCGGCCTGGGCATCTAGTTTAGCAATAATTTGTATTATAAAATAAATTATAAATAAATTTATTGTAACATTTCCACAGAATACAAAAAGTTTTTGTATGCTATTAAAATGGTGTAAAAATTAAAAATATGATATCGCAATAAAAATAACTATTTCTATTGGTGTGAAAGACTATATTAGGTATATACACTTATGAGTTATATAGTAGAATAATATTATAAAAATTAATGAGACTTCGAAATAAAATAGTAGATATTTAAAACAACGTGCTTCTTTTTGTTTATTATAATATATTGGCGTCAAGAAAACGACAAAACTTTAAAATTTTAAAAAGTTAAACGTGATATTCTGTAGGTACATTGAAATGGTGCAATTTAAAAAGTTTTAATATTCTATCCTATAAGAATTTAAACTTTTGAACGACATTAATACTGTAATGTTGAAGGTAACGTCAGTATGTATTATAATTTTGAGTAGATACGTACCTATTTTTGCGCTGTTCGTATA
This sequence comes from Mongoloraphidia duomilia, assembly GCA_039654895.1. Taxonomy (NCBI): domain Eukaryota; kingdom Metazoa; phylum Arthropoda; class Insecta; order Raphidioptera; family Raphidiidae; genus Mongoloraphidia; species Mongoloraphidia duomilia. Next base: position 25,688,813 of record CM077516.1, on the reverse strand, counting down.
ACGTACTTACTATAAATAATTATTTCAGTATACTTGAAGAAGCTTAGCTTTCAATAAAGTTTTAAGATTACTTATAATATAATAATAATGCGTTTAACGTCCGTTTCTCGACATTATGTCATAACAGACGCCATTCGCACCATTACTATTTTCCATTTTACCACTTCCCGTTGTTTTCTACATTTTTAAACTTCAACTTTTTTTTTTTTTAATAGCAATGTGCGAATGGAGGAATTATAGGAAATTAGGATAAGGTAGGCAATTTTGGGAGAATAGGAATTTGACAGGTAATCGGCCATGGCCTTGCTTAAGGAACCATCTCGATATTTATCTGGAATAATTGAGGGAAACCATGGAAAACCTCAAACAAGATGGCCGGTACAGGAATTACCGTTTCTCGACGTGAGGCAGTAGGAAAAAGTCCCAGCCACATCTGCCCCCGTCGGGATTCGAACCCAGTACCTTCCCAATGCGAGTTTAGTGCTGTACCACTAAGCTACATCGCTGTTCGTATAACGTACTTACTATAAATAATTATTTCAGTATACTTGAAGAAGCTTAGCTTTCAATAAAGTTTTAAGATTACTTATAATATTCAGTATTAAAATTGTAAACAAGAGCGAATATTGCTTGAAAATCTTCAATGTTAGATTGGAGGAGTTCTCCCTAGATTTAGTAGAATTTGAGTGCTTGTGATTTAGGGCTTAGGAGGGGGAGATTTAGGGGAAGAAAAATGTTTAGGGGATTTTAAAGTACGAGTTAGGGATTTTATATTTTTAGCACCACAAATACAGCGTCATAAATTTTGAAAATATCTTTACTAGTCTCTCAATCGGCAAATAATAATTAAACTCAATAGACAGTATTCTAAAGTTCACTTAATGTTCTAAGTTTATAAAAGCTTCAGCGTGTTAATTCAAAGTTTGTATACAAATACATATACAAAATATGGTACCTACCTAGTGTTGAGTGATTAAACATTGTCCTATTATATACAGTGCGAACTACGAAGTTACGTTAAGAGATTTGTTTAGAATTTTCAGTTCAAATAAAATTTCATTCAAATACCACGCGTTTTGCCTAGCTTCCTTCTTTTCCAAATCTCGTTTCAATAGCTGTTGAAATAGTTTAGGGGAATAATTTGTCTAAATCTGGAAAAAAATTCAGTTTGCAGTGGTAACCAAAAACCAGCAATACTTATTATAAAGAATGATTTTAAAGACAATATATAAATTAAAAATATCAGCACCCCGGCGATCATGGTTATTTAAAAATTACATCAAATCTTTCCGAGCTGTTTGGTTGGTGTGTTCAGTATAGTGAGCTTATCTTTTAATCAAACTTGTTTAATATTTCAAAATCAGAAATTACTCTATGACACCTTTGTTACAATTAGATCATATACAGTATGCAAATAAGTGTAATTTGTGCAGTGAAATAATTAGTTCTAAAACGTGACACTGATTCACACCACTATATAAATATTATAATTATATTGCATTTTGTGTAATAGTAGATAAAACTGAAATTTTCCAAGCAACTAAGGGCAGAATTTTAAACTTTTTTAGGCGCGATAAGTAGGAGTGATTCCGGCCAAGCAGTGCAAGGAAAAAGAGTGACAGACAATCGCGATCTTATACCTATTAGTAGGAGAGCCGACCGTGTGAAACTCCTCGGTATAAAACAATAAGATGAGTGTCATATTAAAGAGCGTCAAAATCCTTACACAAAAAGTACAATTTGCCACCCGTCATCCTGGCGGGGGCCGCTGGCCGCCTCTTTGAAAATAGAAATTTTTGACAAAAGTCACCCGGGACAAAGTAATAAGATGAGTGTCGTATCAGATGAAAGAGCGTTAAAATCCTTTGTGTAAGGATTTTAACGCTCTTTCATCTGATACGACACTCATCTTATTACTCTGTCCCGGGTGGTTTTTGTCAAAAATTTCTATTTTCAAAGTGGCGGCCAGCGGTCCCCGCCAGGATGACGAGTGCCAACCCATATTTCTTGTGTAAGGATTTTAACGCTCTTTCATCTGATATGACACTCATTTTGTTACTTTGTCCCGGGTGGCTTTCGTCGAAAATTTTCAATTTTCAAAGAGGCGGCCAGCGACCCCCGCCAGGATGACGGGTGGCAAATTGTATTTTTTGTGTAAGGATTTTGACGCTCTTTAATATGACACTCATCTTATTGTTTTATACCGGGGAGTTTCACACGGTCGGCTCTGGGCATATATAGCCTTCTAAAAAATTTCATGGCGGCAGTGTCGTCTGATATCATTATGTTAATTCACTAATATAGTGAATTTATTTGCAGTAAGGAATCTAATCATATTGATTATTATCTAATAATTTTCATTGTTAAAATAAATATACTTTTAATTTTCAGGGTTTTTATGAAGTAGAACCGATTGGTGAAATCAAATTCTTGATACACAAATACATTTTTCCTCTCATATGATGCACATTTTCTGGACGGTACTGTATATCCTGGAAATACTCTGTATTATGTGTATTGTGTAAACCCTGTTGAGCTTTTCATCTGTCAACTGCAGAAAATGAATACGATTTACCCGGGAACAATAAATTTTATCTGACAGAACATAATAATAATAAGTTAATTTATGTGTAATTACAACACGTATGTACAGTTGCGGACTTAAAAAAGTTTACACCTGTATCATTTAGTTACCGGTTTTTTTAATTTTTGCATATTGTAATTTGGCTTTTGATAGTAATGTATCAATTATCCTAAAAATTCAATAAAAAATTGTTATCAAAACACCTCAGTTGTTTATTATACAATCCAAATTACTCAAATATTATTCAATTAAAACAAAAAGATTTGAGAATATTTGATACTATAGCAAATTCCTTTCTCCAATCTTGCAAAGATTCTTCTTTTTTATTAATCGTTTTAATTATAATTTCGAGTCATTTAAACGACAATTATTTCTTTTAATTTTTGGCGTTTACATTTACCTATTAAGAACTAAATTTGTTGCTAAGCTACTGACTTTTTGTGAACTTACACTGAAAAGCAAAAGTGTAAACTTTATTAAGTCCGCGACTGTACATATTATAGTGCAACGTAACTCCTTTTGTTAGACATTTGCATCCAGCAGCACATTTAAATAATAAAACTTCTGTATATTATTTTTTTATAAATAAGACAAAACATTATTTTATTTAATTACCTATTTTATCATGAACTTAATACACAAATTATACAATTGTTACATAATAGGATATTTGCCAATGATCAAAATAAAATATAAAACTTTGTAAAAAGCTATTTTTACTTAAATTAAAAACTAATGTTCGATATATTTTTATTAATTTTTATAATTACTTAAAAGGGCACTGCACAAAAAGTTGCCGATAATAAACCGTTAGAGGCGCTGTCGTCGCTGTAATTGTAATATTTTTCAAAATATTGTGAGTATTTCGTCTACTAGCGTATAGAGGACACTAATATAACAATAATTTTTATAATTGATCTATGATGACAGCAAAGTTAGTAATGATATAATATTTCTGAAATTGCCATGGAAACAATGTGAATAAAAAATTTAAATATTTGAGAAATGTTGACACAAGTGGACACAAGTCGTGTCATAAATAGTTAATAATGTTGAGTTGAAAGTTGAAAAATTATAATTTCAGAGCAGAAAATTAATAAATAAGGACATTTGTGAAATCTTATAGAACATGTGCGAAAAAATGTATAAATAAAATCTATTAAAACGCTTGAATCAATCAAAAAGAAATAAAATCTGAGTCAAGAAGAAAGCATTTATGAAATTTCTCCTATTAATTAATTAATATTAATTTTCATAAATATTGTTATTTTTATGATTGTACTTGAAAAAGTCTAAATCTATAGACGAAACGTCGTACATTTAATTTAATAAATCAAATTATTTTGTCCACTATCCTGCGATTTTGCTTAATTTTATTATAATCACGATGGACACGATTTCTAATATAAATTTCTCCTATTAGAAAAAAATAACTCTATGACAGATCTTGGAATTAGGCAATACGTCTGAAAAGCCCAAAAGAAGAATAATTGAAGTGTAATAAAGATTTAAAAGTGCCAAGTGAATTTATAATTTTTTATAATAATGTGAATGTAATGTCACTTTTTATTACCTATATAAATTTACTTTGTGCTTTTTTATTTTACATAAAATTTCTGTGGTGTCATTTTTGTAATAAGCGATATGAAAAGTTTCATTAGTTAATTAGTTCATTTCACTATTCTTACTTGTAAAATGAATAAAATAAATAACAAATCGAAGAAAATTCATGCATAACAGTCTATAAAATGATACTATTTTTAAAAATTTACGTCGTTTTGGATTTCGATTATTTCTTCCCATTCCCTGGTTACTGAACTATTTTTTTTCAGAAAAACCTGGAAAATATAAAAAATCTAATCTCAATTTGAAAATTGTGTACGTGGTACCAACTTTACACAATCAAATAAATTTCTCAAGAGGAAAATTTGATAATTTAAGTTGTCATATTTAGAACATCTTTGAATTCGATACTTTTTATGTTTTCATGTTAATTGAAAATTGATTATTCATATTCATAGCAACCCGTTGCCTTGAAGAAAAAATCTATTTAGAAAACAAAATCAATCTCAAAATCTTTGAAAAACACGAACTGAACAAGAAATCGAAAACTGACATTTATACCATAAATCAAGATGTAAACAAAACGTACGTAGCGTCATTTCTTAGACAATAGCTACACTTTTTTAGTTATTGATAACACCGCGGTTGCATTATCTGTCATTAGTGACTTTTTACTAAAGAATTTGCTGTTATTATTAACAGTTTCGTATTGAACTTTAGCATATCCATTTTTTGTCCTTCAAAGTATGTTTTAAATGTCTTAAAATCCTTTTTCATTGAAAAAAATATTTCAAGTTCAATCTGAATTCCTACTTTTATTAATTTCAATACATGACCCCAAATATGTTTAATACAAAGAATATCATCTATAGAATCTTACAGATCTCACAAATTGACTGTATTGTTTATATAAAAGCTGATTTTTTGAGTAAAAAATTGGGAAAAATGACATATGGTAGCGCCATCTTTTGAAATTGGTGCCAGGCAGATTCCTTTTAATATAAGGTTTATAACTATTTTTTTTATAAACACTATCACTCACCCATCTGCTAAACACAATATAAATTTCTTAAAAGAATTAGGGGATCAACTATCATGAACTCAAGAATCATCAATTTTCAAATTCGAATTTTGACGGAAAATCCTCAGTTTTCAATCTCTGACATTCAATATTCCTGATGATGATGTTTCTGTTCGTCGCAGCATCACTTCCAAGCGGACCGGGAAAAATTGCAAAAAAATTGTCAACTTTGAGTGCACGAACGTACCTGCAAACATTTTTTTCACTACTTTCATCGTCACAGCGTGAAATATTTAAATCTTAACTTTCAATCCAGCTACTGAAAGTCGAGCTACAATTTTTGGCTCAAAGGTACGGCGATTTGAAAAAAAGCTTACCATGTGCTACTCACTACAAATTAAGCAATATCCACTCGAATTGTCACATATCGCTGGGTATTCTAGGAAAAAATAACGATTCGAAATGTTTGCGATTCGGAAACTTATCTGAGCTATCGAAAACTAATTTGTTTGTATTTTAAAAGGGTGTTATTAACTGCACATGAGTAGAAAAAATGTAGCTCAGCTTTCAGTAGCTGGTTTGAAAGCTAATACTTTGATTTTTGACGCTATAATAAATTATGAAAGTTGCAAAAAAATTATTGCACGTCCGTGGGTAGGTACAGTCAATGTTGAAAATTTTTTGCAATGCAGCGGCGCACAGAAACGTCATCAGATACTGAAACCTGAGGCTTTTTCCGTTAAAATGCTGTATTCGAAAAAAATTTGCGATTTTTTTCGCAAAGTTAGATGAGTTTGAAAATTGATGATTTTGAATTCGTGATAGTTGATCCCCCACTTCTTTGGAGAAATTAAAAGTGTATGTAAGTAAACTAGTCCAGTCACGAGAGCTTAAAAAAGTAGGTCCACCTTGCGTTTTGTGCAGCAAATGATTTTATTTTTTTGTGTCCTCAAGCATGTTTAGGAGATGTCAAATCCAAGTTTTCGACCTCTAAAACAGGCTGGGGGAGTTTTGGTGGGCTAAAGACCATGATTTTTTTGCTCTTTTTTCGGTTTTTTGCTTATAACATAAAAACGGCTGGTCCTATCGAAAAAATGGTCCTGTTCAAAATTAAAGGGCACAAAATTTACTTCAAAATCCACTAGTTAAATATGTTTTTGTTCCGATTTTTACCGACTCTACAGAACTTAAAAAAACAAAAAAAAAAAATAAACTCTTTTTTTGTTTGAAGGCGCTAATCTCAGGAACTAATAGTCTGTAGAAGAAGCAAAGTAGTAATCATTGAGACCCTATACGCGTTTTTTAAAAATTCAATCCCAAAGGGTGAAAACGGGAGTGTAGGATTTATTGTAATAACAAGAAATCCTACACCCACGTTTTACCCCCTTTGAGATTGAATTAAAAAAAAAAATCGAATAGCCTATAACCTTCCTTAATAAACGGGCTATCTAACAAAAAAAATTTTTTCAAATCGGACTGGTAGTTCCTGAGATTAGCGCGTTCAAACAAAAAAAAAATAAACTCTTTTTTTGTTTGAACGCGCTAATCTCAAGAAGTACAAGTCCCATTTAAAAAATTTTTTTTTGTTAGATAGCCCGTTTATTGAGGAAGATTATAGGATATACGAGTTTTATTTAAATTTAACCCCAAAGGGGGTAAAACGGGGGTGTAAGATTTTTTGTAATAACAAAAAATCTTACACCCCCGTTTTACCCCCTTTGGGATTGAATTTAAAAAAAACTCGAATAGCCTATAACCTTCCTTAATAAACGGGTTATCTAACAAAAAAATTTTTTTTTAAATCGGACTTGTACTTCCTGAAATCAGCGTGTTCAAACAAAAAAAGAGTTTATTTTTTTTTGTTTGAACGCGCTAATCTCAGGAACTACCAAGCCGATTTGAAATTTTTTTTTTTCTTAGATAGCCCGTTTATTAAGGAAGGTTATAGGCTATTCGAGTTTTGTAATAGTTAAAAGCTTGAAAAAATGTTTTTTTTTCATTTTGGTAAATGTTGGCGATTTTCTAAGTTCTGGAGAGCCGGTAAAAATGGGAAAATAAACATATTTGACTAGTGCATTTTGAAGTAAGTTTTGTGCCCTTTAATTTTTAATAGGGCCATTTTTTCGTTAGGACTAGCCGTTTCCATGTTATAAGCAAGAAACCGAAAAAAGTGCAAAAAAATCGTGGTTTTTAGCCCACCAAAATTCCCCCGCCCTATTTTAGAGGTCGCAAACTTGGATTTGACATCTCCTAAACACGCTTGAGGACACAAAAAAATAAAATCATTTGCTGCACAAAACGCAAGGTGGACTTCCTCTCGTGACTGGACTAAACATACATTTTTATTAGACATGATGAACATCCATATAATTATAATTAAATGAAAAAAAAAGTAGCAGGTATTTGAACAAAAATATAAAGATGCTAATTAACTTGCGTTAAAATAAATTTGACGAAACGTTGTACGCAAGTTAATTAACATCTTTATATTTTTGTCCAAATACCTGCTACTTTTTTCTTCATACATTTTTATGTTCGTATTTCACTGTTTCCATTTATAAATATTATGTGAAATCGATGTAAAATGCTTATTGATTTGTATTGCTTAATTAATTATATTTTGGAAAACTATTTCTTCGATTTGTTATTCAAATAGGTAGATTCCTAGAGTTTAATGGAAATTTTCTATCATAAATCACTCTTCGAAACTCATTAATCTCGTTATAAATACCCATCATAATATACGGTGTAGTACTACCTAGTACCTACTAAAATAACATTATGATAATAAAATAATAAAACATTTTCACAATAATTGTTATATTATGTAGTGATACTTATAAATATTTTATTAATTTTATTGACAACCAACATGATCTGAAATACATTACATAAATGCTGGGTTGCAGAAAGCATTAGCAGAAAATCTGATTTTACAATGACCTTAGATTGTGACCATACATATTATTTCTACTGTCTTCATATGAAAAGCATTGTGGAATTTTAAATCGATGCTGGTCGGAAAATAATTGATCAATTGAAACGATATTTTTTAAACTACGTGTATACATCTATTTAACATAGTTTTTTGTACAATTTCCACTTCGAAACAACATTTTTCTACGCATTTTGATCAAAATTTCGCTTAAAAAGCGATCTTTTTCTATGTAAATATATTGTAGATCCATCATTTGTTTTTGTGTGAGTACAATCTAATGTTCTACAATCTACATAACAGGGAGTTTCACAACGACATTAGACTGCTCCGGCATGTACAAAAACTCTAATTATATGATCACAATCTAAAGTCATTGTCAAATCAGATTTTCTGACAATGCGTTCTGCAGCCGAGCAATAGCATTTTTCAGTAAGCTTAAAATAATGTGGAGTTCTAAAATACTGTCATTAATACAATAATTAAATGCTACTCACCAGTATTACATAATATAGAATATATTGCATACTCACCTGAAATAAAAAAAAATCAGTTATTTATATTATATTAAAATTAAAAATTATTCAAGAAACAATTCACAGGTATGTGGGCAAATTCTTTATTACGGAAAGGTCAAATATTGTACTACGTTTCGTTAAAAATTCTCAACTTTTTCAAGTAGGTACCTACTCAATTTTTAAATGCATCATTGTCTGAAAACATGAAGACAGTGAAGACTGTCATAATAATTAGTCAATTTGGTACACAAACATGTATATTTTTTAATTTAAAATTAACATTAATTGATTGTTAATTATTTTATTTATTGAGAAATTTCTCAGTTATGTTTTATCACATAAAGAAAACCGCATCAAAATTGGTCCAGCCATTGAAGAGCTATGATGCCTCAGATACAGTAAAAAAACTACTTGCACCTTTTTTTTCAAGATAATGGCCAAATGGGGGTAAATCCCGTTCCTAAAACTCCACGTTGACCCCACTACGAATAAAAAAAAATCGTTACCTACACCCAAAATGCACAGGGCCTTTTTGGCCCATTTGACTGCACTATAGATGCCAATCATCACCATTTTTCTCAATAGTGTTCCAGTTTTCGAGGAGATGGGTCAAAAATACACGGCACATCTTGTGAAAATTTAAAATGTATCAAAGTAAACGAGATACTAAACAAACCCCCACTTTGAAAAATGGTACCAGACTTTCTTAAAATTAAATTAAATGCTTTAGGTATTCGTAGTAATATCTGTTCTTGGATAATATCATTTATGTCAAACAGAACCATTAGGGTTAATGTAAACAATAGTACGTCTCATGAGTTTCCAATTGTTTTAGGTGTGCCTCAGGGCTCCGTTCTAGGGCCATTATTCTTTTCTTTATTTATAAACGATATGCCTCAACATACAAATCTGGGTAAGATTATTATTTATGCGGATGATACGTCTGTTGCAGTGTCAGCCAATACAGTAGATGAATTGGAAATAAAAATTAATGAAATATTTAAGGAATTTGAAACCTGCAGGTGTTACAAAAACTCTCTAGTGCTAAATGCAGAGAAAACTAAATGTATTTACTTTCATAAAAAGCGTATTATCCCTGAGCTTAACCTTACTCTTAAAGGTAATGATGTTGAACTTTCTCAAAAAGCTAGTTTCTTGGGAGTAACTATTGACCAGAATTTGAAATGGAATTTTCATATTGATGCCCTTTGTTCTAACTTAAATAAATATTACTATATAATTAAGACGCTAAGTAACTTTCTAAATGTAAAACAACTTCTGAACATTTACTACTCCTTATTTTATTCAAAATTAAGTTTCAATATCATTGTCTGGGGTCAAGCATGTGACATTCAAAGAGTTTTCGTCATACAGAAAAGAATCATTAGAGCAATATTTAAATTAAAGTGCAATGAAACATGTAGACCAATTTTCAAATACAACTCTATATTAACTGTTGCCTCTATTTATCTGCTTAAGATTTTACTTTATGTTAAAAAGAATATTTCTCATCTTAACTGTGTTTCTGAAGTGCATCATTATGAAACTAGGCAAAAAAACTTAATATATAATGACTCTTTTACAAATTATTATTTTACTAAATGTCCTAGATATGCTCGTGGTAGATTGTATAATCATTTGCCAACAGAAATAAAAAATATAAGCAATTTTAAAAAATTTAAGCACACCTAAAATCTTACCTTGCAGAAAGATGCATATATAATATTCAAGATTATTTTTTTAAAATTTGATATGTAACTTTTTTATATGACGCTATTTACACTGTGTCTACAGTCGTTAATAAAGTTTTATTATTATTATTATTATTTCTAAAGTAATTTCGATTAGACTTTAATCCCAACATATAAATGAAAATTTCTTTGTCTACAATGTATAAATGACTGTAAGTATAATATTTATCATCGAATCGATTTGTATAATTTGTTTTTATATTATGCAGCGTTTTTTTTTGAGGAAGATTTAAAGGTGCCTCCACACAATCGGCCATGATGGGCGATTACAGGCCATCACGATTGTGTGGAGGGCATAATCGCCTGTAATTGCCCATGATCACCCATGATGGAGCGTGATCGCTTCTGTATGGATTTTTCGGCCATGATTGCGCGCGTTTCCACACATTCGTCGGTCACTCAGTTTATATTTGTTTCGATATCCATATCGGACAGATAACAATTCACAAAAGGCACGATTGTGTGGACAGATGCGCAATGATGGCCCATTCTGTGATTGTCCATCATGGCCGATTGTGTGGATGAGGCGTTAGCTATGGGTCATAAATCTTGCGAAGGAATGGGCATTCCCGGACGAAGTAGTTTCTATGACTACGTACGAGTAGGTGCATTTTTTACAGTATATATTATTTTTTCAAAGAAATTAAAAGCCATCATCATCTAGCTTAGTAGGGGTTTAGGGGGACAAGAACTCGCGGTTGACAAGCAAACAAATTAAAATTCTGATAGCACGCACAGGTCTCTGTTACTTCTTCAGGCAACTGTCTGAATGGTCTCCGTATTTTCAATACAAAGACTGTAATAGTTGACCGTGAAAATGCTGTCATCAGAGTGTAAGTGCTCTCAACTCTCTAGCGAAGCTAGATAATGCAATTATTATTAGTCGAGAGTACGATAGCAAACACGTAGTTTCCAATATAATAGTACAATTTAACCGTTACTATGATGTGAGCTTACCATCGAGTTCTACGTAACTGTCACGGTGTACACGAAGCTTAAATATCGTTTATGTTTTGTTTTAATGGTATGTGCTACCATGTTAATTGTGTAAATTTTAATCAAAGCCTTAATTATGACATCCCTACAACTTCGGTCTTGCAAAAGTAATTTATAATGAATTTTAATTAAACGGTAAACTATAGCTTCGGATAACTATAGAACAAAATATTACATGATAGCAATTTGGTGTATAAGGAAGAGATGATCGGAAGAAAAGCCATATGGATGGTCTTTAAAAACCATAGCAACAAGAGTTGCATTTATAAAATGTACTTATAAATGGTGCGTTTGGTATCAAGGTGTAGTGTAGTGTAGTGTAGATAATTTTTCACTGAAAAGTGTAAAAAGTTCACCAAAAGTGTAAACTAAATGTACACTTGTAACAAACGGGCTAGTGTACATTCTGAGTAGATTGTACATGCGCATTACAAAATAAATTAATGACAGATTGGCTGAGTTCATTATTTCTAGTTTTTACAGTTTTTTTTTGGTCGTAAAAATGTTAAACTCACTGCCATATTTATCTTGTACCATTATATTTTGAAGCTCATTCATTTTTAAGAGACAAAAAATGTAAAAAATTGAATACGAAAAAAGTATCAAATCTGTCAAAGCGATTGTCAATTCAGACATATATCACGTGACCTACACTACACTACGTGCACCTGCTCAAAAGTCAGGACTAATAGTTGTTACACTTTTAGTCCCACACTGAAATAACAAACAGATCAGTTATTTTACACTTTTGTATAACAAACGTAATAGTGTCAAAAGTGCTTACACTTTTTACACTACACCTTGATACCAAACGCACCTAATGATTGTCCAATACATTTTTGCAAAGAAACGAGCAAGTTTTCAATATATTATATATGTGACTCGTTTTATAACAAGCGGATGCATAAATATAAATCTCCGAATAGTTTCGCAACGCATCCGGGAGCCTTGAACCAAATATTTGTTCAACAGTTTCAACACTTCATTCACTTTGTTTATATGAAAATTCAACGTGTAAAATATTCCACATTGTAATTTCCTCCGCAATTGATTTAGATTTCTGTTACAACACAGTTAATGTGTCGCAATAATTCAAATTAAAATGTGATACATTTTATAGGGACATAAATTATTCTGTTTCCTTTTTCGAAGTGAAACTTTTTAGCTCGAGGCAACGTAGAATTTTCTGTAACTCGAAGTCGAATTTTCCGACGATTATAATACTTTCCTTCTTCCTAAGATCGCTAGAAAGTAATAAAAATATGGAAACAAAAAATTGCTTCAAAAACAATATAAAAACTCGGGTCACAGTGCTAAATCTTTCTGACAAAATAGTGTGTTTGCTCATACTATACCTTGTGCATTCTGGATTTATTATATGAATTTAAATTTGTTTTTGGACAAAATAAAAAATTTCAGTCTTTAATACATCCCATAAAATATTTTTTAACTACACTACAAAATTGTTGATAGAGGTACATATTTTTGACTACTATCGATTTGAAAAATGTGGTTATTTTCACTTTACCCAACGAAGATATTATGTAATAACGATGTGGCGACTCTCGAAGTTGGAAGTACGGATTCATTAACAAACCATCTTCCATAATGTGGTATTAGTGTGTGACCTATTCTGAACTGTCAACATCCATGAGAAATCGATAAAATAATAATTTAGGTGGGAAGAGCTTAGCAGTCTAGCAGACATCTTTCTCTAATCTGGTTTGTATACCTGTGTAGTGTGTATAATACCTAGTGCCTATAACAGAGCACAATTTACGAAAATTCTGTAACAAAAACAATAATAATTTCACTTGAAAAGATTTTTCGCTAGGCACCTGGTAGAACGTGATTGAATAAATAATATAAAAACACAAACACTTGAAAAAAATCTATAAACATATTTTTTTTAATTCACTCAACGATCGTTTCGGGCTCTTAACCCATCTTAATATTTGTTCTCCTGAAGATGGATAAGTGATGAGTGAGTCACTATCAAACATTTTTTTTTTTTTTTTTTTTTTTTTATTTTTTTACCGCATGGAGTTGGAAGCTTGAATTGCTTACAGGATTATGAGGTCGTAGACCTTAGTATTTGATATTAATTTCAACTTGATACCTCTAACCGACAAACAGACAGACAGACAGACGTACGGACAACAAAGTGATCCTATAAGGGTTCCGTTTTTCATTCTGAGGTACGGAACTCTTAAAGCGTGTATATAAATCATGATGTTTAATCTCTAAATAATATGAAGAATCGGAAAAATAATTTTCAATCACTAGGACGTTGAGTGGTCGGTTACTGAACTTAAAAATGGGGTAAACCGCTAGCCATTAGCAAACAATAAACGCTACGTTACAGATATATTGACCTAAGACGTTCATCCCTATAGACATATTTATCAAGCTGAGAACATTGAAAAATAATGAATGAAATATTTAAATAACCAGCCAAGAAATGTCAGACGATATCCTAATTATTTTTTGCTTTATATACAAGGTGTCCTCAAAGACACTTTACACACACCTACCACATGTTCCTGAGACCAAAATAAGCCGATTTAAGCAAACTTAGGTACCTTCTTACAAAATTTCTTAGTTTGGGAGCTATACGACCCTGAAGTTACAATTTTGAAATCGTTTTTTTGTTATAAATTTAAAACAGCTTGTGCGATTTTGCTAAAATTTGGCACGTTGACATAGTTTTATGGAACAAAAAAACCCATATCAAAATTATGAATAATATTAACCCATAGGCGTATAACTCGGGTTTTTTAATATTTGAACGTTTCAATTTTCTACGCCAATGGAAGAAAATGGTTTTAAGTATAAAATTTAGATTCAGTAACTTATTTGCTACAAAAAAGCTACTCTTAATAAGACTCGATTACTCTCTACGCCAATGGAAGAAAATGGATTTAAGTATAAAATTTAGATTCAGTAACTTATTTGCTACAAAAAAGCTACTCTTAATAAGACTCGATTACTCTCATGGTTTTTGAGAAATTTGTATTTTAATAATTCGCAGTAATTTTTACAAAATGAAGTAAAGCTACTAAAATATGAATAGAAATAAATAAATATGTCATAAAAAGTGGTCAAAGTGTCCACCATTTTTACGCATACAAAGATTTATACGACGAAGAAAATTAAATCACTCTGTACATAACTTCTTCATTATCTCCAGTTTTATTCTTAGAAAAACGCATGGCCATCTTATTTGTTTATTGATCAACTTATTATTATCATCAACGTATTATTATCGATTACCTTATTATTAAAACACAAATTTCTCAAAAACCATGAGAGTAATTGAGTCTTATTAAGAGTAGCTTTTTTGTTGCATATAAGTGTCAAAAGTTTGGACATTCGCAGAATAACTGTAGCTTTCCCAGTCTCTGTGACAACTGCGGCCAACCTTTGCATGAGGATATTCCATGCAAAAGGGTATCTCACTGCGTTAATTGCGACGGAATCCACTCTGCAAGATCTAGAGAATGTCCACAATACAAAGTGGAGTTCAAGATCCAAGAGATCAGAACAACTGAAAAAATTTCTTTCGCAGAGGCCAAGCGCAAGTATAGAGAATCTGTCCCTTCTTTTACACGTTCTTTCGCAACCATTGCTGCCGTTCCTATCGTCAAAGTAGACATGTCAACCCAGACATGTGACATGTCTACACAAACCGAAATTTCCCCATCCATTTCTAAAACTGTTGTTGCCAAAAAGCCAAATAAGAAAAACA
This sequence comes from Mongoloraphidia duomilia, assembly GCA_039654895.1. Lineage (NCBI taxonomy): Eukaryota > Metazoa > Arthropoda > Insecta > Raphidioptera > Raphidiidae > Mongoloraphidia > Mongoloraphidia duomilia. Next base: position 25,673,697 of record CM077516.1, on the reverse strand, counting down.
AAAAAAGTCCGGATAATAGATCGAGATCGCCGGTTAAAAAACCAACTTCACCGGTAAAATCTCAAATTGAAAAAATTAAAACATCTCCGGTAAAGAAAACTAAGGTTATCTTGAACCGGGATAATAGTCATACAATGACTATAACGCGTACTCGCGTCGACCATAGCAGCAGTGCAGACTCTGCTATGGACGAAGATATAAGTAGACCTCCTCATCATCGGTCTGATGCAGCGAGGAAAAAAATGAGGTAGTTACCTTTTTATTTACTAACACATTCAATTTCTTACAGTGGAACATGAACGGCTTTTATATTCACTTCAGTGAATTGAAACTCCTCCTTAACGATCATAATGCTACTGCTATTAGTTTACAGGAAACACATTTGAAAGACACAAACACTCCGGTTCTTCGTGGTTTTACGATTTATCGTAAAGATAAACCATTCGTTGAACGTGCCAGTGGCGGAGTGGCAGTTCTAGTCCGAAATAATGTGTTTTCCGAAAATGTCCCATTACAATCTGACTTGCAGGTCATCGCTGTCAGACTTTATGCTCCGAATCCGGTAACTTTGTGTTCAATATACATTCCTCCATCAGAACAACCGACACTTACAACCATTACATCTATTATAGACCAACTTCCACGCCCCTTTATCATCATGGGGGATTTTAATGCCCACAATCCCACTTGGGGTTCTAATCGTGTGGATGCTCGTGGAAGGCTAATGGAGACGTTGATTTTGAATCAAAACTTGGTCGTATTGAACACAGGTTCCATTACACATTTCTCGGCAGCTAATGGGACATTTTCAGCTATCGATCTTACTCTCTGCTCTTCTTCTATCGCCCCATCCTGTGAATGGGAAGTAAATGCCGATCTTTGTAGCAGTGACCATTTTCCAATCATTTGTCGGCTTCTTTCATTCCATGTGGATGAAAGACGTTCCCCGAAGTGGATAATAAAAGAAGCCAATTGGTCACTTTTTCAAGAAGTGCTAAAGGTCGGCGAAATGAACTTTGGCAATGTCGATGCTGCTGTAGAGCATTTCACGGATGCGGTCATTGAGGCGGCTTTAGCTGCAGTCCCACGCACGTCAACGACACCGCGACGTGTGCCTGTTCCCTGGTGGAATCAGGCTTGTCGGGATGCCATCCGTGAACGTCGTAAAGCTCTCCGTCGCTTCAAAAATAATATGACGGATGAAAATCGTGTAATCTTCATGCAAAAGCGTTCCATTGCCAGACGTATCATAGCAGAGAGTAAGAAGCAGTCATGGAGTGAGTTTGTTTCCACTGTAAGAAGTTGTACTCCCGCTCGCGAGGTGTGGGAGAAAATCCGGAGGATCTCTGGAAAACAGAGTTTTAATTATATTTCGGGATTGGTAATGGGAAATGACATTATTACGTCGCCTAATGAAGTCGCAGATCACATGGGTTCATGCTACGCAAAAGTTTCGAGTTCCGCAAACTATCTAGAGGTTTTTTCTGCTCAGAAAAATCAAGCAGAACAAGTTGTATTGAACTTTTCCTCCCAAAATGAGGAGAACTACAACGCACCTTTCTCCTCGTGGGAACTACAGTCGAGTTTGCATGATTGCCATGATACTTCTCCAGGATCTGACGATATCCATTACCAATTTTTGAAAAAGCTACCTCCCTCCGGATCTATATTCCTTCTCAAGATGTATAATTTAATATGGTACACCAATACGTTTCCTACCGCTTGGTGTAATTCTATTGTAGTGCCGTTGTTGAAGCCCGGTAAAGACCGAAAACAAGCATCAAGTTATCGTCCTGTTTCACTGACTAGTTGTTTGTCAAAACTTCTCGAACGTATGATCAACCGACGACTGGTTTGGATTCTTGAATCCAGACATTTGATTACGAATGCCCAGTGTGGCTTTCGTAAGCACCGTTCGACGATGGATCATCTAGTCAGGTTAGAGTCCGCTATCCAGGACGCTTTTCTTAACAAACAACACTTGATAGCGGTCTTTTTTGACCTTGAAAAGGCTTACGACACTACATGGCGGTATGGAATACTCCGAACACTACATAATTGGGGTATCAGAGGACATCTTGGGAATTTTATAAATAATTTTTTATTAGAGCGTTACTTCCAAGTCCGTATCGGCAACACTTTGTCAAGTGTCTTTGCACAGGAGAATGGTGTTCCACAGGGTTCGGTTCTTAGTGTCACCTTATTTTCCATCGCTATTAATGGCATAATTGACAGCATTCCATCGTCTGTAGAGTCATCGCTCTATGTTGACGACTTGGCGATCTACTGTTCGTCAAAGTACATTCGTACTGCACAACGTCATTTGCAGCTGGCCATTAATAGCATCCAGAACTGGACAACTAACAATGGGTTTAAATTTTCCGTTGGAAAAACCCAGTGTGTGCACTTTTGCCGCATTCGTAGTTGTTATCAGGAACCATTCTTATATCTTTATAATACGCTCATATCTGTGCAAGATACTGCCCGATTTTTAGGACTCACTTTTGACCGGTCGTTAAATTGGAAGGCTCATTTTAATATTTTAAAGAGGAAGTCGACGTCTTCCCTTAATATTTTAAAAATTTTATCCAGTACCACGTGGGGTGCAGACCGTACGGTTTTGCTGCGAATTTATCGTGCAGTCGTACGGTCTAAATTGGATTACGGTAGCATCGTGTACGACTCAGCGCGTGAGTCGTACATCAGGACGTTAAACGCTGTTCATCACGCCGGAATCCGATTGTCAACCGGAGCGTTTCGATCGAGTCCTGTTGTTAGCATAGCCGCTGAATGCGGAGAGCCTCCGCTGAACATCCGGCGGAAACGCAATATGCTATCCTACGTATCTAAGCTCCGTAGTCAACCTGATCACCCAACTTACAGTTGCGTATTTCAACCTCGTTTTTCTTCTCTGTATAGACGGAGAAGAAATGCAACACGTCCTCTCGGTATCAGGTTGAATCTTCTTTTAGATGAACTTCACTTGGCGCTTCCTAGAACTCTTAAAGTAGGCCGTAATTCTGTGCCCCCGTGGCTTATTCCTCAGCCCGTCATCGATATGTCACTTTCCATTCATCCTCGAAATACAACAACTCCAGAGCTCTATCGCCAGCTTTTCCTGGCATGGCTGGATCAGAATCGAGACTACCGTTCCGTTTACACGGATGGCTCGAAGTCTCTCAACCGAGTTGGTTGCGCGCTTGTCACCGATAACGCCAGTGTTGGATACAGGTTGTCTCAAGAGTGCAGTATTTTTACTGCAGAGTTATATGCAATTTTGCAGGCCTTGAGACATGTGCACGGTCCACACAAATATGTTATTTGCAGCGACTCTTTGAGTGCTCTTCAGGCATTGCAGCGTTCCTATCCCAGCCACCCTCTTATTTGTTTAATTCAGGACAAATTGTACACTTTGAAAAGAGGTGGAACCACTGTCCGGTTTTGTTGGGTTCCCGGCCACATGGGAATCGCTGGCAATGAACTAGCTGACACTACAGCTAAGGACGCTGCAAATAACGGTCAGAATGTATTTTGCGTTATCGGTGACGACCTCAAGAGCGTACTGATTTCAGCCGTTCAGCAGCTCTGGAAGGATGAATGGAGTGCTGTCGATGAAAACAAATTAAAATTTATAAAATCTACAGTTGACCCATGGTTCACATCTTTCCGTCCCTCCAGGTGGGAGGAAGTGGTCCTTACACGGCTGCGCATAGGTCACTGTAGACTTACACATGGTTTTTTGATGGCTCGTGAGGAACCGCCCCTCTGTGAAACGTGTGACACTCGTGTTACCGTTTCGCATATTTTAATAGAGTGTGTCCAGTTTAGGGACACACGACAGCAGATCGGATTGTCAGGTGATCTGTCGGTTGTTTTAGGAAATGATCCTGACAATGTCGATCTGCTGTTTCGATTTTTAAAAGAAACCGGTCTTGACCGGTTTATTTGATTTTATTTATTTGTATACATTTAGGCCCTTTTACAGCCTAAATGGTTTTTTCTTTATATCACTACATTATTTTATATGACACATTGTATTTGTAGCTATTAGATTTTATTTTGTTGTATGTCAACTTTTGTTTTTGTATTGATTTTGCTTTGGTTTTATTGTTTTTGGTTTTCTTTTGTTTACTTTTTTATTTTTAGACGCTAATGACCTCTGTTGTCGAGCGTCTATAATCTACAATTCAATTCAATTTTTTTGTTGCAAATAAGTTACTGAATCTAAATTTTATACTTCAATCCATTTTCTTCCATGGTGTAGAAATTTGAAACGTTCAAATATTAAAAAACCCGAGTTCTACGCCTATGGATTAATATTAAATCATAATTTTGATATGGGTTTTTTTGTTCCATAAAACTATGTCAACGTGCCAAATTTTAGCAAAATCGCACAAGCCGTTTTAAATTTATAACAAAAAAATGATTTCAAAATTGTAACTTCAGGGCCGTATAGCGCCCAAACTAAGAAATTTTGTAAGAAGATAAGTTTGCTTAAATCGGCTTATTTTGGTCTCAGGAACAGCTGTGGTAGGCGTGTGTTAAGTGTCTTTGAGGACACCCTGTATAATATAAAGACAAACTAATTTGGACAATAAAAACTTCTTGGCTGCTTATCCAAAATATATTTCATTCATCACAAATTTCAACCATATTAATCTCTCTGCAATAATTGATAAATATTTTGAATAAGTATAAGTATTAACATTATTATACGATTTGAAAATGGCTAACTCAAACAGCGCGCTAAAAAATTCATCCATCAAATATCAATATGTTGATGCACAGGTTCGTTTCACACAATGGCCGCAGTTCGCAATCCATTAATCCATTAGAGATCAATGATTTCGTATAAGTGCTTATCTTTAAAAAAAAGCGGTCAAGTGCGTGTGGAACTCGCGCAACGAGGGTTCCGTACCGTTACAACAATTAAATTAGGTAGACATATTCTGTGAAAATTTCAATCGGCTACATGTTACGGTTCCAAAGATAGAGCTTTTAAAAGGTTTTTCCGTTTTTTGTGTGGAACCCTCTTTAATTTTTACTTTTTGTGATTTTCGGATTTTTTCCTTTAATTGTGCTGCGAGATCTTGCTTTTTGCCAAATTTCATGATTCTAGGTGAACGGGAAGTACCTACCCTTTAGGTTTTTGATGAGTGAGTTTACGAATATCAAAATAGGTACCTATAGGACCACCTTTAATTTTTACTTTTTGTGATTTTCGAATTTTTCCCTTTACTTGTGCTGCGAAACATTGCTTTTTGACAAATTTCATGATTTAGGTCAACGGGAAGTACCCTTTAGGTTTTTGATGAGTGAGTTTGCGAATATTAAAATAGGTATAGGACTCCCTTTAATGTTTACTTTTTGTGATTTTCGGATTTTTCCCTTTACTTGTGCTGCAAGACCTTGCTTTTTGCCAAATGTCATGATTCTAGGTCAACGGGAAATACCCTATAGGTTTTTGATGAGTGAGATTGCGAACATCAAAATAGGAAGATATAAAGACTCCCTTTATTTTTTACTTTTTGTGATTTTCGGATTTTTCCCTTTACTTGTGCTGCGAGATCTACTTTCTGCCAAATTTTATAATTCTAGGTCAACGGGAAGTACCCTATAGGCTTTTGATGAGATGACAAAATGTTGATTGCGTTGACCTAGAAGCTTAAATTCTTTACAACTTTAAGGAACCGTAGGCCTCAGTATTTCGTATAAATTTCAACTTGATATCTCTATCCGTTCCTGAGAAAATGGGTCTTGAAAGACGGATACCCAGCCAGCCAGCCAGCCAGCCTGACGGACCAACGAGTGATCCTATAACATGACATTTTCCTAAATTTCAATTACAACAAATATTGTTAATTCCTTTCCCAAAAACGCTCGACGATCGTCTGTTGGTTATTTACATTCGTTTCGTCTCGGCACTGGCGGTGCTTGTCACACCTCGGTATTGCAGCGATCAGCTTGCTCCAATCGTTAAAATTTAGCGACACGCAAAAATGTACCTACATAACATATACGTGTGATAAATTACTTACGCGTTGGAGAACTTTGATCGAACACATCTGTGTTACTAATAATGCCTCGAGAGGTCAATAACACAATATACAGGTGATTATTTTTGACGGCACATAGTTTGAAGAATAAAAAAATATATTGTTGCATACCCCGGACCTAAATCTAATTCATACATACAAAATATGAATAACTTGTTTATCGACTAAATGACGCCAATCCGCTAATATTATTTTATTTATGATTCACAATTAACATTAAAATAAAATCTAATGGTCCTCTCGAAAATTCTTCAAATAAACGATTCGTTGTTAATAAAACATGACCAAAACCAATATTCATAAAATATGAATAATACTAAAACCAAATATGACTGTCGCAATTTCGAAATTAGAACAATAATCGACAAAAGCGTCTTTTATTCAATAAAATATAAAAAGGTAGTGCATTTCTTAGTTACACTTCGACTGGACACTGTTCATTCGTTCGTACAATTTATTTTTGTACTTAGAATAATTATTTGTTCATACAACTTATGTAATTGTACTTAGAATAAATGAATTAAAGTCAAAGTTAGGTGTACATGAGTACCCTTGGTGTTTGTTATTTCTGCAATAAAGAAGAAAGAAACTGGTGTCAGAATCATGAACATTATGTGGATTAAAGTCAGACTTCCAAATTTGAAATTTGGTGTCAGACTGGGTATCCAACAATATATTCACTTACACCCCTGGAAACAATTCAGTTATTTATTAGTGACATTACAGTTCCAATTATCCGACAATACCCACGTAAACAATCAAACAGTATTTCGTTTCCGCCAGTATATTTTGTGTCATGCAAACTATGACCATGATAATTTTTTTTATTTATAAAAAAATGACAAGTGAAAAAGACAAAAGGGTGTTTTTTTCAATCGAAATAAAATTAAGAGTTGGAAAGACAATGAAAACTTATTTTGGACTTCTTTCCCATTAGCGTTTTTTTTTTCAATTCGCATTCGCCATTTCCGTACTATCTGACATTTTTGTTTATTCGACCGCCTCTCGGTCCCGTTTATGTTAGATAATCGGAACTCTACTGTACTTATCGGACTAGTTTTTTTGTTGTTGTAACTTGATAGATAAGAAATAAGACTTTAACTTTATACCCTATGAAGAGAGGTGCAGAAGTCTACAGGAGGTCGCAGAGTCCAAGAAACAATTACTTATAGAAATTCAAAAATACTTAATTTTGCGGCCAAAAAAAAGGTGAAAAGGTTTTATTAACCTGAAAGCTGATAAAATTTCGAACAAAATTGACATCTCTTGAAAAATATCTTTAATCGTTACGGAACTAAATCACGCGAAAATATCGCCTCTGAGAAGAATATCCTGACGACTGGACTATTATAACAAAATACTAAAATTTCAAGAGAATTTTAGGTTCAGTGTGGGAAATGGGAGTGATAACTAGCTATCGTGAATTGTGTAGCAACTGTGAGACTACTTAATAAAGCTTGAGTGGAGCTGCTGATCGCATTATTGATAGTGAATAGCTTTATATCTACACGTAGTTACAGACTAATAGCTTATAGGTACGAGTATATACATAGGCAGTACCTAATTTTATGTACATTTGATACCGATAATAATTGGACCTATGTTAAAACAAATTGTTTCGGTGTACTGGTTTTAAATTGGCAAGCAATTATGTTGTGTGCTATTATCATCTATACTGTTCTTTTATAATAAATATCGGTATAGAGAACCATAATGACTTCTATGTTCCAAAATAATTTTTTAATAAGAAAAATTCTAGTGGAATTTGCCAGAAATCCCTTATATACTTAATATAGGTACAAAATATGCAGAAAAATGCGTCTTTTTCAAAAATCACTGATCCGATTGGCACCCAAAATCAATAATATATTTTAAATCGGTTTTAACGAATTACTGAGAAAACTAAGCTTCCAAATGGTACCTATACTACGATAATATATCTCCTGTATACCTATGCTAAACATCTTACAAATGGCATCAAGCGACGACAATATTTTAGATTTTGATTTAATTCAGATTAAAAAATTTATCCAGTACGTAATACTATAACATAAAGGCATTAGGCAAAGCCACTTTAGAGTTGGCTAACTTTTTTTAAAAATTTTTTTCGTAATTTTTTTAAATCCATTAATTACTGTCTAAACCAGGGGTCGGCAAGTAATTAAGGTGGGGTCCAGATACTGTTGAAAATTTTTATCGAGGTCCAAAAAAAAAAAAAACAACTCATATTCTTTACTAATTTTTTATTTTATTTTCACTCACAAAATAATAATATGAAATACAATAGATAGGCATAATTGTATTCAAAGATCAATGGGAGAAATTACATTTGCGGTCTTGAGTCAGTTTTTTTAAAGTTAGGTTCACGCGGGGAGCAGCTTATGCGAAGAGTGTTTCAAGGTGGGCGGTCGTTAATCTTGAGTGATATTGGTTCTTCAAAATGTGCCTCTTTGTTACCGCTACAAAGCACTCGAAAATAAAACTTTCGTAGCGGAAAGTACAAAAAAATATTTTTTTAATAATTCAAAAAAATTTTGGTGGTCCAGTTTTTGACCTTCCGCGGTCCGGACTTGGACCGCGGTCCGCCAGTTGCCGATCCCTGGTGTCTAAACTGTTAAATTCAAGATATCCTTGCCATTGTAACCTTTTGCGATGTGTATTGTGTAATATCAAAATTTAGCTATATTATATAAAAAATTTCAAAAATGATGTCAAGTTGTTCCAAATGATGTGAAATATCTAAATTGTATAGTCCTATCATTTGGCAAGTGCTCAATAATCTGCCTATGTATAATAATCTGTATAGGCAAAAATTAACATCGTTAGATTAGCAGGGGAAGAAAAGGATCACTCAAATCTTATAATATTTTACAAGAGTTGAAAGAGGATCTACCAAAGTCCTTAAATGAATTTATTAGTAGGGCAATTTATTATTGTTTCTAGAATAGCAATAAGTGGCAAACCCTATGTCAATCTGATGTTAGTGAATTTCAAGCCATATTGGTTCTTATAATTACTGCAAATAATTATCATAAAAAATGCGCAAATAAACTTTCGTTAATCTTATATAAAATGATAGCATAATATTCCCTTTTTTGCACACAAGAGGCCACATCCTGGTTTCTTCCAATTTCTATACTACACTATAATATGCATATAATTAAGGTAAATAAGTATATTTGCCTTGGTATTTGAATTAATAGACGGTAAGTTAATAAATTCATAAATTAATATAAAAACGTAAAGTGAAAAAAAGAATGTAATATTTTCGCCTTTTGGATTGTATTATAATGTACGCTATGCATGTTTTTTTCTAGAATTGACATTACAGGTTTAATTTTCAGCAATTTTTGAATAAAAAATTTCTTTCTCTTTTATAATATTTTTAAACGTGGGGCACTCGGTGATTTAAATAAAATACAGGTACCTACAGCGAGTGTTCCACACTTTTAAACGTTATAGAAGAGAAAGAATTGTATTTTCTACTTTTTTGTGTGTTCATATAAGCGCGTTATTTATTTTTAATTTTTTTGAATATACTTTTATTTTTAAATTTTTAATCCTTAAATTTCAATACTTAAATTAAATTATATTACATTATATTATATCATAACATTATTACTTATTAGGAATATTAAGAGCACTGTGGTTTTAAACAAAAATAAAACAATAGTTTAGACACTTCTTACCACAAAAATTTTATTCGTGAATGTACATTTCAAGAGCTAAACTCTTATCTACAGCACATACTACATAGTACTACATAGTATGTGCTGAAGATAAGAGCTTAGATCTTGAAATGTACATTCACGAATAACATTATTGCGGTAAGAAGTGTCTAAACTATTGTTTTATTTTCATAACATTGTATTTAAATTTTAAATGACTAGACACACGTTTTCCCACCATCAAGACCGTCACTTCCACCGCATGTTTTATTTCCATTTTTTTTAACTTGTATTTTAAATATATTATTGTAACCAAAAATCAGAATAATGTATTGTCATCAAAACATACGATTGAGAAGTTTCACGTCAATAATATTATTGAACATTTGGAAGAGCTTGAAAATCGAATTGCAAGATTTTTTACATACATAGAACATATTATGAGAGAAGCTAATATAAGCGTCTTAAATTAGACCCGATCTTTATCCGAAATGTTTGTGTTAAAAATACCACTGGAATAAATGGATCCATTTACACAGAATGCATGTGTTCTCGTTTGGAATGATACATTACTCATCAGGAAAGTTCTAAAACAGAGCCGAACTTAACAAAATTCCATAAAACAGAATTTTTGTTGCTAATACATTATTTTACACGACTTAATGGCAATTGTATAACAAAAATTCTACATATTGCATTTTAAAATATTTTAACTACTGTATGTCACAAGTTTAAAAAAAATCTATTGACGAAAAAAACAGTAGGTATAATAATAATGCAGGCTTTATTTTATCATTATGATTGTTAAAAAATTTTACAAACTATTATCGCATCTTTTAGAAAATAATTTCCAAATTTTTTTTTAAATAAATCAATAACTGAAACTCGAGTGGCAGTGCAGAACCCTGCCAACAAAATACTGTATTTACATATTTTAAACGTATCATGTGATTTTTGCACTACCCACAAACTACTGTTTTCAAAAGTTTTTTCTGTCCGATTTTGTTAACATTTTAGGGGCATAGTTTAATCTTTACTATATAGGATTAATTTTCGATTTTGAAACAATTCCGATAAATGTTTTTGGGCTGAATTTTTTTCAGCTCCTGAATACAATTCTTAAAATGGTCCGAAGAGGTTTCGTGCGGAAATTTTATGATTCGACCACTTAGTCTCGACCAACGCCAATAATAATTTTTTATTGTATTTAAAAATAATACCAACAAACTTGGAGAGGTGATTCCTTAATTAATTTTAGGAAAAAAAGTTCCTATGGACACGGTCCAAAATGTGAATGTGGTTTAGCTTTAAAAATAGCGTTAGGAGAGCTATAACCGTGTTTAGACGTATGGAAAGGATTTGAGATGAAGAGTGCAGCTAGGGTAACTTCCGGTATCGAATACTTTTAAACGTGCTATTTTGTGATATTGACGACGATTTATCTGGCCGACTGCATACGGATCTGTTCGAAATGCATTACTAAAATCACAAGTGGAGTGTTATGCTAGTGCAATAGTAATGGAATGCCGCTTGTCGTTATTAAAGCCCCCGTGCTACTGAAATATACGTGATTCTCAGAACACTCGATTGAAAGAAAAAGTTAAAATATTTTTCATTTCAAGGTTATTGGAATGATGTCAATGTGACGTGGGAGTGGGACACTATTATTTAATTTGAGATAGCGTAGATTATTTAAAATAATGAGAATAAAGCGACAAATATTTCTATGAGAATTAATTTTAACAATCTTAAAAAAATAAATTTTGTGCAAAGTTACTGTATTAAAGACTTTATGTAGGTACCAAACGGTTATTGTGGTCGCTCTCAAATTTGGAATCTTTGTAATGAACATTGAACGTCTCTAAATAATATAATCGTATGTTAAAATGTATAACCAGTCAAAATATTAGCTTTGTTTTCAATATTTGAGACAATTAACTTTAACGTGTTTTTTTTTAAATAATACAATTAAAAGTAAGACGTAGTGAGTTTTTCAATATGAAAAAGTAAAAAATTAGGAAATGGCATAAATCAATTAAAAATTGATGTACAGATACTCGTAAAATAGTATTCCTTTCATTTTTTATGAAAGAAGCACATAAGGAAATTGCACAATAAATAATTAAACTTTTCAACATACTTAAATTTTTTAAATAATAACCAGTTGTATTTGTAAACAAGTTTATGAGCCAACACTTTTCGTGATATTATTGAAAGTTTTGTTGCTTTTATCCTGATTTAAACAATCCGACGAAAAACAAAATGTGGTATCCTGTACCTACGATGAAAATTTATGATTCATAATTTCGTATCCAATTTGAATTTACAGCATTTCGAAATAGCAAAAATTATCTATCAAATGCATCTCTTTATTTTATTCAGCAAGTGTTTAATATAGGTATTACCTATATATTTTAAAAAATATACTTAAAAACAAAATAATAACTTAATAATTAACAAAATCATAACTTATTGCATAACTTTCAGATAGCTATTATGTAATACACAAATAACTTGTAATATTTTCCATGAATTATGTTATCAATGTGATAAAAATTGGTAGTTCTGGATATTTGATAAATAAGCTAAACTCTGACAACCATCAAATAATTAATTAATCACTTATAAGTAATATAATATGTTGCATTTCTAGTGAAATTTATTACTTGACTGAGCTATGAAGAAAGAGTAGCAAAGGCAATAAGAACGAGGAAAGAAGAACAGAAAAGAACAACAAGCGCTCTCGGGCTTCAGCTCTCAATTCTGTGTGAGACGCTCTCGCGACGACCTTGACGTTCGACGTCGCTGTATTATGTCGCCGGTCTGGCGTTGAACTGTTCTACATCTAAATTTAATTGTGTAACAGCTGACTTCGAATATCAGCGTGTCGCATTAATGTTACAGTAAGCAACAAAGTCGTAATTTTACACCGTACAGACAGAAATTATTGACATTAGCTGATTATACAAAAAGTACTGACCACACCCATCGACGTTAGCTTATTAATAAACCTTTTTAAGCCACGTTTATTTTACGATTCTGTTTTTTTTTTCAAAACGAGAATGTGGAATCAATTTTTTGATTATTTTTATTAAAATATAGTAAGGGAGCTAGAGACTAGTTGTAACAGAGGTAAGTAGTAGGTACCACGGATTTTTCAGAATAAATTTGATACCTTTGACGCCATATTTTCGACTCTCATTACGTATGCACAATTAGTGTCCTGCTGGATTTTACACGGAGAGGTGGTGAGCGCGTGCTGTGTTTTGGCAATGTTTTGGAAAAAAAATATTTACGTAAAATTTATAAAGAGTGATGGAAGCTTTGGTGTAAAGATACAAAATGTTAAAAATAATCATAAAACACCAAACCATTTAAAAAAAATTCTCGACGTACCTACGTTTCGCCAACCAAGTTGGCATCATCAAGGAAATTGGTTGGTGAAACGTACGTCGAATGTTTAAATGATTTGGTGTTTTGTGGTTATTTTTAACATTTTCTACGTAAAATTTGATTTTTGATTTGTTATTTTGCTGCTTTTCTTATCGTGTTTGTGTACCTAAGTAAGAATGAGACAATTTATAAACTTTTATTATTAATTCTGGTTCAAATCTATTATTTTTTTATAAATCTCAATTAACTTTCAATATCATACAATGGAGAAGGTAGCAACAAAATTTCGAGGCAACACCCCGTGTTGAAATATCGCGTCATGTTGATTTTTGTAGTTTCTAATTTAAATATACCAAAATGAAAAATATGTTCTTATGGCTCAATAAATTACTGTCCCAAAATTGTTACATTACAGTATCTTACCGAAACTTTAGCATGGCGAGAGAAACAGAGCATTTATGGTGGAAATAACGGGATAGTATGTGGAAGCAGTTGAAAATTGGATGACAAGATTTGACCGTAATACACTAACATAAGTATTGTAACAAAACTGTTTTTAATTTGGCGGAATTAAATATTTATTTACTAAGATTTATGTGCAATGTCTATTTACAATAATTAATTATAATAATTATAAACACAATAATAACAATAACGAAAATGTCAATTCTAAACAATGAAACACTTAAACGGTAATTATAACACTTAACAATACAAGGATATTTATTTTAACAGGTATGTTCACAGAATACTGTTTTATTTATTTCCCATTTATTTTCACAAATCACCGATTGACTGACTCAACACGACGCTGAATGACTGATCCCCACTCAGTCGCGCGCACCGCCTTATGTACACGCATTGCCTGTGTTCTCGTTGTCTATAGAAACGTCCGAAATCTTCGATACTATTCCACTACTGTGTTATAACAAACAGACAATCGCTTCAGTCTGGAATGTTCTGTTGGAAACAGTGGCGTAGCATCTGGGGTTTTGTTACAATATTATTAACTAACAAAAGTAAGTTAATCAAAAGCTTGTAAATAGCTATATTATATTATCATATTATTATAACATTCCGTCAGTGAACTGCCAGTCAAGGTCCTTTGATTACATGTTCTCATTAAAACAATGGCTTTGCTTCTTGTAGTTGGATTTGTGACGAAAGTAACCACTGGAGAATAACTTCTATACATAATAATTATTGTTAGACGTGGCTCGTGTGCGCATGTCTCCTAAACTGTTTACTTCGCTACTACGTGTCATGCGATAACCCATGGACGTACAATAATACTAGCGGTCCCCGTCCGGCTTCGCCCGGGTGCTAAAAATTTATTATTTATTATCCCCTCGCGAGAAATTCTGTCCCTGCGAAGCGAAGTCGGGCTGGTGGTGTTTATAATATTAGTAGGATTCCGCCTATATAAGCTAAAATACAAAAGAATTTCAGAGTTACGTTTTGTTACTATACCACAGGAATCCTCGATAAATTTATCAAAAGCCTATATCACTCGGGATAGTGTAGCTTGCTAATGACTTCTGTTGTCGAGCGTCTATAATCCACAATTATTCTTCTTCGATAGTGTAGCTTTCTATTAGTGAAAGCATTTTTAGAATTGGTTCAGTAGTTCCAGAGATAAGAATTTATAATTTATTACTCCCCCCCCGCGAGAAATTTTCCCCTTGCGAAACGAAGTCGCATATCGTTGTTCTCGCTTCGCGGTCTTGCCGACAGTTTATAATATTAGTATAGTATAATAGTATTAGATAGTCAAAATCTCCTACACCCCCGTTTTACCCCCTTTAAGGTTGAATTTAAAGAAACTCGAACAGCCTATAACCTTGCTCAATAAACGGGCTATCTAACAAAAAAAAATTCGAATCGGGCTGGTAATTCATTAGCACATTAGCACCCACAAACTATTCAGCTTTATAATATTAGTATAGATTATGTTTTTGGCAATAACACAGTGGCACCACTGAGTAATCCGTTTACAATGACCGTTGTACTGTCAAATATATTATTGTTGTTTGTTGTAAAACGTCATGTTAGTGTATACCGCAAACGTTTTCATTTTTATTACAGTTTTATTAAATTGAACATTATACGACTAATTCATATTAGTCCAGTGATTTTAGACGTAAAAAAGATGGAGCTTCTTATAAATACCGGTGAAATGATTTTTTGCACACAGCTTTTTTTTGACATTTATAGTTACGATTAATAACGTGCAGAAATTCCATTTCAAAATTTTGAACGCTAAGCGAATTATTTAAGGTCAAAAGTAGAAAACATCATTTTTCGCGAATAAGTACCTCGTTTTCTATTAGTTGCACGCTAATTTCAGCTATTTTAAAAATTGTTTATCAAAACATTATCCACATTCTACATTTTAGCCACGTCAAATAGTTTTGTTATTAGTTTTATAGTATATACTCTATACGCAGAATAGTCCAGTCACTTTAGGTTTAAAAATTTCAACATAACATGGTGTCCCCCGTAGGCATAATCCATGCGTCATATAATTACCTATGACGATTTTTTACCACGTCTTCATTTTTTTTAGTTATCGTTTATAGAATACCAATAGGATTATTAATTTTGGATATAAATGCGAAGTGATCTAGTGACAAGAGTGTTCAAAAAATATTTAATTTCCATATGAAGGCTATCTACCTGCGTCGAAAAGTTTGAAATATTTGAACGCAGCCACCCTGCAGAAGCAATTTTTCCAATATAGCACTTTTTGACTTAAAATTTGATTACTTGACGTGAAGTGCTCTAGTAAAAAGAACGCTCGAGAAATATTACATTCCCATATCAAGGTTATAGACCTATTCATGGGCTATTGAGGGCAGTATAGCCTAGTGGTTAGCATGCTTGGTGCCGCAACCTCTAGACTGGACTTCCGTGGGTTCGAATCCCACCTACGCTCATGGATGTTTTGTGATGTTATTTAGTTTTATGTTAGTTGTTATTTAGTGTAGTTGAAAGACGCTAATGACCATAGATGTCGACGCGTCTATAATCTACAATAAATAAATAAATTCATGAGCTATTTAACTGTGCTGAAAAATTTAGGAAAAGTTGAAAGCAGCCATCCTACAGAAGCCATTTAGCCGATACAGCACTTTTAACTTAAAATTTTAATACCTGAAAAAGAGTGTTAAAGAAATATTACAACCCCATATCAATGTTATAGACCTATAATAATAATAATGGACTATCTATAATATATAATAATGACTATCTAAGTGTGTCGAAAAATTTAGGACAATTTGAAAGCAACTACTCTACAAAAGCAATTTTTCCGAGATAACATTTTTAAGTAAAAAGTAAGCTCTTGAAAAAATTGCCTCTGTAGGATGGCCGCTTTCAGATTTTCCAAATTTTTCGACACAGTTAGATAGTTTTTGAATGGGTCCAAAACCCTCATATGGGAATTGAATATTTTTTTAAGTATTTTTACTAGAGCACTTCGCGTCAAGTGTTTCAATTCTAGGTCAAAAAAACTACCTTGGAAAAATTGCGTCTGTAGGGTGATAGCAGCCAGATTTTCCAAATTTTTAGATATACAGTTAGATAGTCTTCATATAGAAATTTAATATCTCTTGAACATTCTTCTTACTAGAACACTTTGCATTCATATCCAAAATTTAATAACTCTTGTATAAAAGAAAATTATGAAGAAGAGAATCGTCATAATTATATGACGGATGGATTATGCTTACATGGGACACCATGTAAAAAAAATATCGTCTTGCATTCTACCTCAAAGGTGGTGCGCAAACGATTACATTGCAACGCCTAAGCTTTCTCGACCTCATATATCGAAAACTATAGCTCCTATGCGTAAATATACGAGGTCTTTTTGTGCAGATTTTTATAATATACAGGGTGTTTCATAATATATGCGCAGGACTTCAGGATGTGATAGTTCGTCCAAAAATATGAAAAAAAGTTTCTATTAACTTACCTTCTAAAATGCACCATTTTAGAGATACAGGGTGTTGATACAGGGTGTTTGGGGAATTTTGAAAAGACAACTTTTGTATCATTTTTTCATTCTTTTTTAATTTTGCAATTATGAAGTTAACGTTTGGTTTTGTTACTTGTTCTAACGTTTAAATAAATTTTGTTTAATTAGTAAGAAAAAAAAAAACTCGGGTCGCAGTGCCAAACCCTGCCGACAATATAGTGTATTTGCTAATACAGGCCTTGTGGCTTTATTATATAAACTTAAGTTTGTTTTTGGACAAAATAAAAAATTTAACCCCTTAATACATCCCTTAAAATAATATTTTTTTTCTTAATTTCAATAATATTATCAATGCAACCTCTGTACCAAATTAAATACACCCTTCAGTAAGTAAATCACTATCCGCAAACCAGTGTTTTCATAAAATTGAAAGTCCGGTCCTGTCAGGCCGATTTTATTAAAATTGTAGCAGCACATTTTAATCTTCACTAAAGGGTTAAATTTCAATTTTGAAACGATTCTGAGAATTTTTTCGGTATTTTTGGGCCCAAAAACTTTTTTCAACCCCTAAAAACTACCCTTAAAATGGTCCGATTGGGCCCATTTTAAATAGGCTTCGTGCGGTTATGGATTGCAACGTGTCTACCCAATTTCGTCAAAATCAATTAACTCTTTCGAAAGTTATAGCCCGTACACATATATATATAAATATATATATATATAATATATATATATATATATATATATATATATATATAAATAGACATTTCCAAAAATGGTGCCAAAATGTTCAGGAGGCTATGAAACGTCGAGAAATTTTGGTCCGACCCCTAGGTCCCGCCATCCGACCGACGCCAATAGTGTATGTGCCATATGGCAAATACACTAAAAATTGACCATGTTTTTCAACATAAAAGTTGATTTTTCTCGAAAACGATCGACTTTAGAGCTTATGACCAAGAGTACCTTTTTTATGTAGAAAACATTGTCGGTTCAAATGGGCGTCTCAAAACTGTACTTTTTCCAGTAGCGTAGAAGTTGGGGAGAAAAACACCCACTACCCCTTCAAAACCTTCACCAATTATGACTTAAAAAAAAAAATTCCGCACAAAACATAGCTTATTATGAGTAAAAAATGCTTACAAAAGCTGTTTTCAGTACGATAAACGGTTCCGGAGATATTCGCAAAAAACGAATTTTTTTTTCAATTTCAACACCCTGTATATCTAAAATGGTGCATTTTAGAGGGTAAGTTAATAGAAACTTTTTTTCATATTTTTGGACGAGCTATCACATCCTGAAGTCCTGCGCATATATTATGAAACACCCTGTATATTTTTCATAATAACTAAAATTAGCTTAAAACCAATGGGTCACGAGATATTCGAGAAAAACTAATTTTTGCGACCTTTGACCTTGAATAACTTTTTTTTGCATACCTACAAAATTCCGCAATGGACTTTTGACACAATATTTATAACACCAAAATAAAGAAGTTTTTGACGGAAAAACTTCTCCAGGATTTTTTTTAGAGGATAAAGTTACTGGACTATACATATAGCAACTTTCTGAACAATTTTTTTTTTCGTTATAAGTTTTAAAATATTGAAAACTAGACGACACAGAAATAGATTAGATAATCGCATTCTGTGCAGATATTGGATTTTTATATAATTAATTAGCTGTTGAACCCGACATTCTCATGTTAACGTGATTCCCATTTTAAAATGTTTAGTGTCAAAATATACCTACAGACCAACCGCTTCACGAAATCCATTACCTACATCCCTGGCCATCATCATCATATGTTTGGAACCTTTTGAGATATCACGATAAAACAAAGCTTCAATAGTTTTTTAGTTAAATCCGTTCGTACAGACAGACAGGCAGACAATTTTTTTAACAATAGATTTGGTTTAGTAATCGAGAATGCAAACGAAAAAAGTGTTCTGAAACTGAAAATTCGAAAATCACAGACACACACTTTTATTTTATAATTTATCTGTCCTTGATTCGTGACATATTTATTGGATATAGCATGGCTTTAGCGTACTCTTATTTTTACACATAGCATTGTTATTGTAAATAGATCTATAATGGAAATGTTAAACTCATTTATATACATTTATGTATATTAAAAAAAATAAAACGTTGTTTTTAAATTATCCAAAACAAAGATATGCGGAAACAACAAAACACATTTCCTGACAGTATTACTATTTTATAAAGCTTTCAGTTGTTACGTGTAACATACCCCTGTTACACTGTGCGCAGAAATGTTCGACTTGTATGTGTATAATTATAAATCTATAGCTACATAATAATATGTTGCAGCCGAACTGTAAATTTTATAAAATGGTTCTGTTTTAAAAAAAAAAAAAAACTAACCAACATTCAGCCGTTTTACAAAGAGGCTAAACCAACAACCACCGGATTAAATGACATTTTACGGCTGGTCAAAAGATTATCCGCTTTAGGGGAGAGTTGGATAAAACAGGATGGTCTGGTAAAACGGGATACCACGTTTTATTTCAAAACAAGTAGTACGATTTATCGGGTAGGGGTGGATCCAATAACCCTCAATGTCTACCTATGCTCAGCAAGTGATGTATCTACTTTAGATTCACTGTAGATGACGTAACAGGTGAAAGTGTCAAAAAGTTACGTTAAAGTAAAATGTTTGGCGTGTTTTTAAAAGTCGATTTTTCAGTTTAAAGGCAAAATTAACCGAAAATGAGTAGATTTAGAGAATACTATATGTTTGTTTACTATAGTTATGCACAACAGTTTTTAGGAATTTGCTTTGTTTATTTACTAAAATATCGTCACGTGTTTCGCAATCAACAGTTGGGTAAAATCGGACACTGTGTGATTGCTTAAAACGGGAGACCTCCCGTTGTAATATAATAGCGGTAATATAATACCGGGGTATTTTTCACAATATATTTTAAATTTACCATGTTGTGTCCTTTTTTCTGAAGGATAACCGTTATGGGACTTGTAAAAGTATAGGTATCCCGTTTTATCCGACTAGGTGGCTAAAACGGGATACTTCCTACCATAGATAATAGTTTTACTTCCTACTTAAAAAAAAAATTTTTTCTCTTATGTGACTTCTATTTTCTCATAAAGGATACTGGCAATCAAAAGTCGATTTATAAGGGAAACAGGAGCCAAAAAATAGTCCTTTGCATTACTTCATTCAAAAAGTTGTAAGATTTAGAACACTAAGTATCCCGTTTTATCCAACTCTCCCCATTTTAACACAATAGATGATTTTTTTAAATATACGAGTTACCGAAAACCCGGCGTTTCAAGTGATATTCACTCTTATAATACCATGTCATGTTCTGGTGTCTTTCAATCTTAATACCAAAATACCAATACATTATTAATACTTTATACTACTCTGCGGATCAACTAGATATCTACAAATAAGATAGGATTAAAAGTTGCCGAAAATTTTCTACATCGGCTTGTTTCATCTCTAAATCTAAAACAAAGCAAAACATAATACCCAAATAAAGTTTTTTAATGGAATCAAAAGACGTTGACTCGTTCTTATTGTAGTACTGAACATACTTTCAATAATTTTCGATCACGGTGTATGGTGAACTGTTAAAGCAGCTGTACAAGCTTAGAATTTACAGTTAAATACAGCATGTTTACATAAGTAGATACATTAACAATGTGCTAGCAGGAATAACAACTCTAGCAATAAACGGTTTGTTGTGTAATATATTCACGAGTAGATTTAAGAGAACGTTTATACCGGAACTCGGAGAAATCTTATTAGAAACGTGGCTCATTCTCTATGCTGTTAACAGATCTTCTTTCTATATTTATCGGGAAGCTGTCAGAAAAATATACACTTTCAGGCAAATTTACACTAATGATCAGTCTCTGTAGAAATGTTGCCCGCAGGTTAACCCAATAAAAGCATCAAAATGTGTCTGTTCATCTATATTTTTGTAACTAATTTCGCCGAAAAATGTAAAAATGTAACGTGCCAATTATTAAGATCACTCTTTGTTTTCTAGATTTTAATCTCGATTCTAAAAATTGAATAACTTAACATGTACGCGGTTAAAATAACGATTTTAATTAAAGATCATCGATCATTTACCAAAAAAAAAAATCAGCAGCTACATTTTCAAAAACTGACCACAAGTAGGTATTATAGAATATAGTTGACCAACTATAGTCAGGTCGTTTAACAGATGGAGCAATGAAAACGTATGATCACTGCGTTATCACCACGTGCAAAGTACCTGATTGGTTGCTTGAACATTCGGAAACGAAACTATATGCGAAGGCCACACCTGCGACCCAAGCTATTCATGTGCTTTTCACGTGATCACTCCATCTGTTAAGCGGACCGACTATAGTACGAGTGCCTAGTGCACTAACCGAACACAGCAAATGAAAACAAGAATCAGTTTACTATGGTTCTCATTTGGCGAGCTAGAAGAAATTTTCAAGCGGTTATCAATACAAATAAATAAAATCTTAATTCCACAGTTTTGTGCAGCATCGTTTTTCTTATTATACTGACTCCAGTACGTGCGAGAGTTTTTGTATCAATGAATTATAGGTACTTACACAAGTTAGTTCAACCCGAACAATAATGTTCTTTATTGGTTCAATCAATACAAAGAAATAAAGTCGTAACTCTCCCAGTAATTGTTCAGTTTATAGAGTACCTAGAGTCTAAACCGAACCAATCATTTTCATTATTCTGTCTGTCTCTTTGTCAGTTTGTTTGTTCCGGGTTAACCCAAAAATTTCACTATAATGCTTGTTACACATCGATAGGATATATTATTATTATAATGCTTCACTGCTTCTATAAAAGGAGGCTGAGTGAGTAGCAGGCAAAGAACCAGCCATAAACGGAAGGGATCTACGGTTGAAGGCTAGTTAGATAATATATAATATGTATATTATAATAGAAAATACGTAAAGCATCTAAACGAAAAATGTATTATATTTAATATTTCAAACTCAATATTCTGTCAAATACGGAATATAACATGTTTCCTACATTCGGCATAATATGCATAATATTATGTATTTTTGTAAAAATACAATAGTTTCCACACAACTGTGTATTTTAGATCCACAAATATAGTTTCATATCATTTAGCGTTAAAGTTAAAAGAAAGTAGTAACATGTTTAGGTTGCATAATTTTATAAACTGTTAGAAGATGGATGTGCATAAAAATTGATCTATTGAAACGTTACCTATTTTTTTTTTCTTTCTAAAATGTACTAAACATTATGGTTTTTTGAATGAAAAATTATTTTAGGAGGTTTATAGGATCCGTAAGTGAAAAGTGACACGTTATTATTGATCGCGATCAATAATAACGTGTCACTTTTCACTTACGAATCCTATAAACCTCCTAAAATAGTTTTTCATTCATATCACTTGAAGGATCTTAACCATTACGATTATGGTTTTTTTACAACATTGGCTATTCGAAACTGATTAGTGCAACTTAGCGTTAGCGTGTTTAATTCAGTATTTCAGAACGAGGCAAATATATTTTTTGAAAATAATTAATGTTTGATTGAGGAATTCGTTTACCCTGCAAATTTCCATAAAGAAATGTATTTTGATTAATATTTACAAATAAATACGTAGGCAATAATTTGTCTAATCCTTAAAATAAAAATATGAACAAATTGGAGTAGGTATACCTACCTATAAAAGTAATTCATAAGATGTAACAGTTCATTTATACAATTTTATATTGAGTAGGAATGTAATTAATTAATTTATTATTATTATTTATTTATACCGTGAAATGTGGATTTTTTATATTTTTAAAAAAGTTTGAGGTGCGAATTTGTGTGTTTTTGAACCGTAAATACCGAGTATAAACTTTATCGAAGATTTGTCAGTCTTAGGCAACCCCACAAATTTCAATCACTATCTGGCTGACAATTTGATCGCCATTATTTTTATTTTATTTATTTGCATACCATGAAATATTCGCAAAAACTGATTTTCAAAGAGATATCTTTTGATAAGAGATCTCTTAATAGTAATTTATGCAACTAGTGGAATAAGTGACGGATTATATGACAGTCGCGATTTTGCGATACGAACCTAAACTTATTGTAAAATCGCGACTGTCAGATTTGTCACTTTAGACACACGTTACAAACAATATTTTTTGCAATAACTGCTTCTGCTTCAAAAGTTCAATTTTAAGCAAATAAAACACAATTTGGATAAATATTTTATTAGTGACATTATAGCAAAGTAATCTATAATGTACTTTATTACGCACGTGTATTATAAAGTAAAACAAAACAGTATTACTTTATAGAACGGAGTGCGCTAAAATTTTCTACCACCATATGTCCATTTGACAGATCCCAATATAGGGTCACTCTCCGGTCTGTCTGTCTGTCACAGCTTATTTTCTCTGAATCTGAATTTTGGGAGTCAATAATTAAGGGGCAAAGTAGAAAATTAAAAAAATAATTTTCAAGTGCATCATATTGTGACGTATCAAATGAAAGGGCTCGTTATGAGAAATACAAATATTTATTTTTATAATTTTAAAATGCATAGTTTAAAAGATATTAAAGAAAATATACGAAAAACGACATTCCCCCCCTTATGTCCCAAACCAGAGCCTAAAATTTTGACAAAAAATAGTGAATATAGGGCCTCACTCATAGTTCACAAGAAAACATATACGAAAATCTTAAGTCTTTAAATTCCCACGAGAAACGGAATATAGTACGGAACCCTCTACACGCAAGTCTGACTCGCATTTGACAGGTTTTTTTACTATTGAATGAATTGTAGATTATAGACGCTCGACAACAAAGGTCATTAGCGTCCTTTTTTTTACTATTATAATGGTATATTGGTATATTTTTATAACCGTTTATTATTCTATTCTTTTTTGCAAGTTTTGTAAAAAAAATTTTTCTAAACCTTACAGTTTCGTAAATATTTTGAACGCTTCATAAATATTTTATTGATATTCATTCTCAACTAACTTATATCTTATCTGACGTGTCCAGTGTCAACACTATAAAATTTACGACTAAAATGAAATACTGCATTTGAGATTTCAACCCGAGATCTCGGAAAAATAAAAAACACTTTACTTTTCCGGGAAGATTACAATCTTCCAAATGAATCTTTATATTCGAAATTTAAAGAAGAAAATCTAATTTTTTGATTAGTTATTTCTGTAACTCAAAAAGATTTCCATCTGGAAAAAACTATCAGCAGCTACATGTGTACTAGTGCACGTACGGAAACATCACAAACATATCCCCGGCATCATTCCTCCGGGAACAACTATACACAACTCTGACATCGCCTCGCTCTTGTAAATAACAACAACGGCCATAATACATACCACATAACATATATACAGCACACATATTATTGTGTCAATAATATAGTTCTTTTGTACACACTCGCACTGTACTGACTGATTTATGGCCCATTTCTGTGTAAGTATTAGCCGTATATTAAACTGAATATCCGAAATTTTACGAAATGTTACAATTACCACAAAACACCAAACCATAACAAACACCCTCGACGTACGTTTCGCCAACCAAGTTGGCATCATCAGGAGATGATTAAAAGTTTTTTAATCATCTCCTGATGATGCCAACTTGGTTGGCGAAACGTACGTCGAGAGTGTTTGTTATGGTTTGGTGTTTTGTGGTAATTGTAACATTTCGTATCTTTACACCAAAGGTTCCACCATTTTTTATCGAAATTTTACGAATATCGGTACCTATGAGAAAAAGCATACGGTTTAGGGTGTTGTTTGCTATGAAAAAATGTATTTTCAACATAAAATTCGATAAAGAACATAATAAATATAGCGGTTAAAAATGAACTAATTTAGCCGTGGGTTTATAACCGCGTGCCTCCAGAGCTAATCAATTGAAAACTGAATTTTGGTCGCCATTTTTGAAGATTGTAGCTTGAGCACATTTTTTCAACAATTAATTATCTTGCTTGTATCAATTTTTTTATCGAAATAAGTATCTAGGTGTAAAAAGTTACATATTATATTATTAGTTTAGCTACATTTTGAGTGTGTTTGGTCTCCAAGCCACGTTATATACAGTTATATACAGACCACCCGTATCAGTTGTTTTTTTCGAAAACGGTTAGTCGTAGAGATTTATGTCAAAAATTTGTATTATAAAAGCCCTAATAGAGAATTGAATGGTGATAATTTTTTTTTCGGAAAGGTCGGCTTCCCTATTAGTTTTCTCAAGAATGTCCAGAACTTCGGACTTATAAATAGCACGATAGGTCGAATGTGGTATTGTTGAAAAGATCTTTAAAAAATAAGCAAGTTTTGTAGGGATTTTTTTTTTATTAATGCCACCCCTGTTAAGTAATATTTGTTTGAAATTACTAAATTAAAATGTCATAATAACGAACTTAATTTGAAAAGTCGGCATTTAAAATCTAATTACCCATCTATCGATCATTAAACACTGAAGAAGTACTTAGAGACACTCACAGTATAACCAGAAGAGCTCAGTAGTATTTAAGAGTAATTAATGGAAGACAGTTTGAACACTTGTGACATTGTATAAGGTTACTAGATTTTGAATGCCGACTTCGTTCGTAATTATGAAATTTTAATTTAATAATTTCAAACGAATGTTACTTAACAGGGATGGCAGTAATTAAATATTTTTTCCTACAAAACTTGCCTATTTTTTAAAGAACTTTTCAACAGCACCACTTTCAACCTATCGTGCTATCTAAAATTCCGAAGTTCTGAACATATAATAATTTATATTTATACTAATTATAGAAATTTACAGGGGTGGCAGTAATAAAAAAATTTTCCTACAAAACTTGCTTTTTTTAAAGATTTTTTCAACAATAGTACTTTCGACCTATCGTGCTATTTATAATTCCGGAGTTCTGGACATTCTGGAGCAAACTAATTTTTAACACAACTCTCTACGACTAACCGTTTACGAAAAAAACGACTGATACCGGTGGTCTGACTCAACCTTATAATAAAAGCTTACTGATGGGAAATAAGGACATTTACCAGCTGTGCAATATGTTTTACTTTATTGCCAACGTTTCGTCAACATTGTTGACTTCTTCAGGGCTCAATTTTGACGAAACGTTGGCAATAAAATAAAACATATTGCACAGGTAAAGATCCTTGTTTCCCATTAGTAAGCTTTTATTAAAGATATATGATGGACGAAAAAAACAATGATGTAAATTATAAATAATAATTAGTAAATAATTGAATATATAGTCCTTTTTGGTCAGTCGTGTATAGCTTCTTTTCTAATTTATTTTATTACGCGTTTCGGTAATGGGTTGCCACCTTCAGATAAATTTGTTTAAGTATCACTCACATTGTCTTTGAATTGTTTATGGTAAAACTATGGACTCTTTGTACTTCTTACCATAAACCTTATTCAAAAACAATGTGAGTGATACTTAAACGACTTTATCTGAAGATGGCAACCCATTGCCGAAACGCGTAATAAAGAAGTTACACGACAGAACAAAAAGGACTCCCTATTTATTCAATTATTTACTAATTATTATGAGTTTAGCGCCTGTGTAAAAGTATTTTTCAATAATAATATTTTTGGAAATTATAAAAAGTGTCATTGTAAACGAACAATATTTTTTATTTTTTCAAAATATGTTTTAGCATTTGTAACATAATGTTTATTGATGAAGTCCGTGCCAACTTCCTGTAATAGATATTTTTCTGAAATATAGTATTTTTCAATCTTCTATCTAGTGCTACATAAATTATATAAACGTAAATTCCCAAAATTATATATGGCATTATGAAAACTCCGGGATGTCTACATTATGATTTTTACTTCCCACCTCTACAATGGTAGGGAAGTAATGGATTCAGTCCAAAAAAAATATTTCGAGATTTTAACAGATTTCACGTTTTGAGATAGCAATCGTTTAAGATCATTTTCTGACTGATGTTGTGTGTGTGTGTGTGTGTGTGTGTGTGTGTGTGTGTGTGTATGTGTGTGTGTATGTGGCCAATTTTTCGCCTTCGATATCTTAAGAACGGAACAACATATGGGCATGCCGATTGTTCTATTGTGTTTATCAGCCTTTAACTTAGATCCGATTAGATTTTGAGTCAAATCGGTTCAGTGGATCCTGAGATATTCAAAAAAACGTTCTCAATGTCACGTATTAACATAGGTAAAAAAAAATATAAATGCATTCTAGATATTATAATATGAAAAAAATATTTTACTAAAAAAGAAAATTGTACATAAATCAAGGTAACCATGATTTTTGCTATATTAAGCTAGCCATCAGTAGACCACCAAACAAAAAAGAAGGCCATGCTTTTTTCAAAGAATAAAAATTAAATTGTGTTTTAAAGACCACCAGCAGCTAAGGTTATTTGGGCCTAGTCAAAGAATAAAAAAAAAAAGATTTTTTATTTTTTGTAAATATTTACTAGGTGGGAAGTATAGGACGTCATCAGTCGAATTTTTTCATGGTATAATTAACAGGATCTGAAGAGAAAAGTCGACCAACTTGAAATGCCCACAGCTACAACCAGAGATAGAACAAAATGTCGGTACTTAATTTGTTTCCAGCGATAATTAATTGATAATTATGTTTCATACTCTCGAGAAAGTTGACCAGGTCTGATATTATAAGCAATCCGTATATAACACCGAACCACGTAT